>CAMZMU010000108.1:3746501-4319647 GCA_947311845.1 Poa pratensis | reverse complement strand
CTTGCGGATGAGATCTACTGCCGCCATCTGCAGGAGATCAGGCCACTCGGTAACACGTTCAGCGTTGGAGAACAGGTAGGCCACAGCACGTTCCTGCCCACAGAGGCAGAGCATGAGGAACGCATTCCGCCGCGCGGAGGCGTCCTGCTCGGTAGCGAGTGCGCGCTCGACGAGTTCGGGGCATCTGGATGAGCTGGTCACCGTGAGGGAGGCGGTAAATCGCCGAGATCGCGGAGAGGGCGTGTCGGCGGATGAAGTGGTGTCGATGCTCGAGGTTCTCGAGGATGGACGGCACGAGCGGCTCGAGCACCTCCGGCTCGGAGAGGCGGCAGAGGAACCGCAGAGTGACGCCGCGGATGTACTCGTTGGGGTGCTGCAGGTTGTTGCGCAGGTTCTGGCAGATGAGGATCATCTCCGGGAGGACGCGGCCGGCGGCGTCGCGCTTGTCAATGATCTCGAGGTAGAGAAGTAGCAGCTTCTGGATGGTGTGGTCCTCGGAAGGGAGGACGTAGCGGACGACGGTGATGAAGAGCGTCGGCAGGGTCTCCCCATTGAGGAGGAGCATGACGGCGCGCTTCATGGCCTCCACCTTGGCGGCGACGTCGCTGCCCTCCAGATCCGCCTTGATCTCGTTGGCCATGGCGGCAGAGCCCTTGTCGAAGTGGACCAGCAGCGTGCACGGCTTGTCCATGGCGCCGGATCTTCCGTGCACCCGCGCCGGAGTGCGCCGGTGTGGGTTGGTGGTAGTTGGATCTGCGGCGGAGGTGGATCGGGATCTGGAGCGGGAGGAGGGCGAAGTGGTTAATAGTAGGGGCGAAGAGGCCACCTCACCGTGACCTTTCCTTCAGTTCTAAGGTTTAGGCGTGTAACGTTCGTTCGCACCGCACCAGTGTAGCAGAAGGAATGCGCCATTCGGCCCTATGGCAATGGGCTGTTCTCGTATCCAGCATTCCAGCTGCGCGGTTATTTCTGCTTAGTGAGATCGAGCGTTGGGCTCGCCCGCGTGGATAGCCAGCGCTTATCTTTGGGCCAGTTTGATCCGCCCATGGACAGGTATGATTTATTTTTTACAACCCCTAAAAAAGCAATTACCCTAAATAAAATTTAGTTTTTTCATTTACTAGGAATGTGCCCGTGCGTTGCAACGGGAGATTAAAAAAAGTGTCGAAGAGGCGTATAACCACAATTATGATATGTGTTTTCAAAAAACACCACATTTTGAGGTAATTAGTTGTAAAAAGTATATAAATTGTGTCCGTTAAGTTTTAAACGGAAATAGGTACGTTTGGCTCACTTGTAGTACAACGGTGTCATTCCTGCTGGATCGTCGTTTTTTCCCAAGCCACCAGCCGAGTTCCTCCCTATCTCGTCTTTACACTTTTCGGCGCCACCAGATCAAACACCACTCGGCAGGGCGTAGGCGCGTAGCTAGGGTGATCTGGGTATTATCATGACCACCTAGCCAGTCGAAAACACTTGAGTGCAATTAAGATCTCTAATTAAACTTCAGCAACCCTTCAAGGCGCAAAACCAATTAGAGTTAAGATCTGCCTTTTTGCTCGATAAACTTTCCATCTTGTCGCCGCCGTTCGCATGCCCGAGAGCTGCAGCCACGGGTTTTAGTCAAGCATTGTGCGTTTAAGGGCCTAAGAGGAGCCGCCCGCATAGACATTATGTCGTCGGTGATGCCGTTCCAGAGCACGTCCTCATACCACGTCGTCTCAGGTAGCTCCCGACCGCCATGTCGTGCGTCATCAGTCATCACGATGGCGTGCTCCCAATCGATACCCACCATCGTGAAGAGATAAGAGAGGCACCACAAGTGCAAGCGGGGCGGCGAGCTAGCGACGTCCAAGTAGCGGACTCATGCATGCCGAGGGGAATGGCGTCCTGTTCCCGTCACCGGCGCGCGAGTTCAGCGACGCGAGCGCTCCCGTCGCGTGCGCGTCTTGTGCTTGTTCGTGCCTGGGCCCCTTCCCCCGTGCCATCTGTAGTCCCAAGCTCGACATCCTTTCGCGCGCCAGCTCCAGTGCTTGCGAGGAAGGCCCAAACGCTAGTGGCGGTCGTGCCCGGCCGGAAGCTTGTCTAAGGCGTCCGACTACATTGCCGCTCAAAGCTGGTACGTTTCACCATAGTCTCCATCCAAGTACGCTCGGAAGAAACATGAGCACTTGGATCATACATGACACCTACATGGCTTCGCTATAAAGGACCAATCGAGTAGGTGAAGGAGCTTCTACGAAAGATCGATGATCTTCACAATGAGCTAGACCATCTCTCCCATCGTCGCTGCCAAGCTTCCACCCTCTGAGGCTCTGACTCCTAAATCACCCACACTGCCATCTCGCGGGAAGAAAGAGCTTTGGCCGAGTGCACTGCATGCCAAGCAATATTGACCACCGGCCTGTTGTCGTGACGTCGCCGCGATGCCTTACAGCGCCGCGCCTTTTTGCGGCAGACGTCCAACATGGCGACTGTCGTCGCCGACGACTCTGTACCTGACGTTGGCTATCGTTCCAGGCAATGATAAGGACGCTCGATGTTCATGAGCATGGAGCGTAGTGTCGCCGCGCCGGTCGCGCAGGTCGGCACGGCTGCGCTCATCAAACTCGGCGCACCATCTCGTCGTCGACGAAGTCGGAAACGGCAACGCCAGATGCTCCCGGACGATCGATGTTGCGAAGGGGTGGCGATACTTGTAGGGCACGACCGGTAGGCATCGACGCGCTGGTCGCGCAGGCTATAGTCTTCAATGTTGCGGATGAGCGTGGCTACCCTCGTGAAGCTAGGTCGGCGCACCATCGTCACCTCAAGCAACCCAGATCCTTCTGATCATGTCATCCGAGGTCATCGATTCTGGATAATGCCTGATTTTTTAAATCAAACTTTTCTAAATCTCAACCATTTTATAAATGAGTTTTTCTAAATCGAAACCCTTTAAAAATGATTTTCAAAAAACTAAACCATTTTATGAACTTTTTTAAAATTGAAAACATTTTTAAGTAAGAACATATTTCAGATTTTGAAACGTTTTCGAAAATAAAAACTTTTAATATGAACCATTTTCAATTTTGTTTTGAAAAATAGCGAAAATAAAAACAAACAAAAAGCAAAGAGTGAACAAAACAACGAAAACGAAACAAAATCAAGAAGAAGAAAATGAAAACAAAACTGAAAAAAAACCAAAATGGGCTGGCCCATATTTTGTGCGGGCGAGGTGGTGGGGTGCCACTAATAAAAGGGTTCCTTTGCGAAGGGAACTTTGCCCACCGTGCAAGCGCGCCACGTGGTGGTCCGGCAGACCTTTGTGCAGTAGCGAAAACGAATTTTGCTACGGTGCGGTCCCGTGCGTGCATGTAGGAAGGCTGGTGTCCTGCGTGCATGCGCCCCTGCTAGTCCCGTGCGTGCATGCGCCTGGGTGCGCTGCTCTCCTCTCCCGTACGAATCAAAAGAAGAAGCCCCGTGGTGCCGTGATGTCGTACGCAGTTGCCTGCCTTGTACATCTGCTCCCCATGTACATCCTGCTCTCCACGTAAAAAAATAAAGGGTACAAACTACAAAAAATATGACACAAAACTAAAGTACAGAACACACGGAATACGATGTACAACTACACATACACAGATTGTATAACTATATAATACATGTTGTACAACTAGACAAACACAGATTATACAGACATATGTTGTACAACTACATAGATACATGTTGTACAACTAGACAGACACATGTTGTACAGGCACATGTTGTACAACTATATAACACATGTTGTACAACTAGACAGAGACACGTTGTACAGACACATGTTGTACAACTACACAGACACAGGTTGTACAACTACACCGACACAGGTTGTATGGACACAGTTTGTACAACTAGACAAACACAACTTGTACAGACACAGGTTGTACAACTATATAGACACATGTTGTACAACTACGCAAACACAGTTTGTACAAATACAGGTTGTACAACTACATAGACACAGGTTGTACAACTATACATAACCGGTATACAAAAAAAATCGTCGAAACCTATCAACATGGGATCTAGTTTTGAAGATCTCGACGCGAGGAGCTCAAAAGTGAAAACGGTTCGTAATTCGAATAAACGGTTCTCAAGATATTTCGTTTTAAAAAAACGAATCTCGAAATAATGCGGTACAAACCTGGGCGGGGGAGAAGAGAAGAAAACCCACCAAATTTTTCTCTTACTGCCACTTGTCACACATGTAAGCACCCACGGGGACCGCGTAAAAGGAGATGCTGACTCTTGTCACGACCACAACGCGCGCGGTTTTACCTTCGCGAAGGAAACCCTTTAATTAGTGATTTCGTGCTCCATCTCGCTGATGCCTATCGGTCCACGAGGCAGTTTCTTCGTTTTGGTATTTTCCTTTCTTTTTGGGTTTTCTTATGTTTCCTTTTTGTTTTTCTTTGTTTTTCATTTTTTGATTAATTTATATTTTTAAATGTTCAGATTTAATACAAAAGTTCATTTTTAAATAGTTAACTATTATTTTCGATTCACCGACATTTTTTGTTCACCATTACTTTTGGTTCACTAGAAAAAAAAAATTTTGCGGTTCACTATAATTTTTGGTTCAATCACCCGAATTTTGGTTATTGAGAAATGTTCATTTTTAAATATGGCTCGGATTTAAAAAAATCATTCTGAAAATGGTTCAGATTTTGAATATTATTCAGTTTTTAAATGGTTCGTAGTTTTGGAAAAAATCAAATTTGAGAAATGTTCAGATTTTAAAAAAATCCATATTATACAAAGGAAAAAAATAAAACACGAAAAATATAAAAAACGAAAAAGGAAATTATACAGAAAAAGTTTCATACAAGAATGCGCCTTCGAAATTTTTCGTACAAAGAATGGGCACGCGAGCAGACACTTAGCAACGTTGGTGAGAAGAATACGAGCGTGAACGGAATGGGCATTTAATGCATAATGTGCTTTCTACTGCGATCGGTTCACGCGTGCGAGTCGAAAGATGGAGGTCGCAAGGAGTGATGCATAGATGGGCCCTATTGGTACAATTGTGGCGTTCTGTACCGAAGGATTGCACATGTCCCAGCGAAATTGGCTCATTTAAAGTTCTTAGAGTCGTAACAACCTTATGGAAATTACTACCGCTCGAAAACAATTCTTATACCACACATTTAGCACCCATTCCGCGAGTACGGCTGAAGGAATCGCGGCCCTCGTCGCCATGAACGCCACCACATGCCTACTAGCACCACCCTCAGTCGCCGCCTAGGGCCGGTGGTGTGGGGCTAGTTTTATCTGACGCTGCTGGTGGTCCACCATCACCCCCGGCCTCTTTCTACCCCCTCCCCCCCCCCCCCCCCCCTCCCCCAAAGCAGCTTTGCCGATCCCTCGCACACTGAATCTTAACCTCCATCGAAGGAGAGCTCCACACCCATCTTTCCCTAAACCTAGACCTCGTCCCCACCAACGAAGTCGTGGTCAGCCAGCCCATTCTATCTTTAGGAAGATCGTTTTTATTGTCCACCGCCAAACCGGCTAAGGCCCAACTCTGTGGGTGTCAGGGTGATGCCGAACCTAAAGGCGTCAAATAATATTTGCCAATGCACAGATCCAAACATCAGCCCATTACTAGTTAATTATTTTTGTCTTAATTTTCATTTATATACGCATATGTAAACTTGGATGTGAAAAATAGACGTGAAATAATCACAAAATTTAAATGGCTCTTATCTTTGTTATTCAGTTATCCAGAGAGAAAGGCCAAGGTATGTACAATTATATAACTCACACCTACACTTCGAGGTGTGTTCCTAGTATAAATAGACATTCCTCCAGTTAAGCCACAACTCTTTTACGGTTTGATATGAGAATTGTAGATGCAATCAGAATCTTGTTTGAGTACTTACCTTGTGAGATTGAAGAGACTGTCGTTCGACGGTAAGCTCTCTATGTGTCACAATTTAAGCGTGGTGTGTGTTGTGGTAGCTTAGAGTGTGGATAGGAGAATGTTGTTGATTACTGTAGGTCATTACATAGCTCGTGGTTGGCCTCGAGATTTGTATGGTTGCAATGTTGATCTTAGTTGCATGCAACGAGTTATCATATACAGTATAACTAAGTAGATCAAGCCCACTACCATATTTCTCTCAACAACATGCAACTATGATACCAGTCATCAGCCCACAAATTCACCAACTCATCATCCACGTCATCCCATGCAACCACTAACTAACAGCGGCTACCCATTAGCTCTAGAATTTAATGCTAATTTTAGTGCTTCGACCCATTAGCTCGGAGCACTAATCTTTTGGTTGTTGGTTCAGTGCCGCCGAACTGGCGTGGATGGGTCTTCATCTGAACCTCTCCACTCACCACTTATGTGTTGTCCTGCCGTTCGTCTCCCCACCTAGTTTCCTGCTATTGTAAGGCCCGCTCATGCCTTGAACTGTCCTCACGAGAGTCGCGTCCCTGTCCTCAGTCTATAGCTCTGATATCAGTTCACCTTCTCTGATTCTCTCCCTCCTAATCTATAGTCTGATGCATCCGCTGCCTCCGCCTTGCTACATGTGTGTTCATCTCTCTCGGTTGCATTTTCTTTTTCTGACTAACACGATTGGAGATTTCAAGTACAGAAAAATTTACGTGCAGATTGTGGTTTAACAAGAAGCTTAAGATGGTATCGGGATCTCAGTTCTCAAGTAACGATGCACTGAATTTCAAGAATATGGAGGTACTTGGGACAACCGAAATCTGATTCCTCTTAATTTCCATTTTTCTTCATAATGTTTTAAGTCTTCCATGTTATTTTGTGGTGATCCAAATTTGTTTATACTGATGAAGGCCAACTTGTGACGAAGGAGAGCAGAGCGTCCCGGGTCGGACTGCAGTCGATCTGGGGTTTTATGCCACCATATATTCCTCTTGTAAGCCGCCGGTTGGGATAAGTCGCATTGTGTAAATCCCCGGCGTTTGTAACCTCACCCCGATATAGTGAAGTGTTGATGGCTGGCGCCCGTGGTTTTTTCCTCTCATTTGTTTGGAGAGGTTTTCCACGTTAAAATCTCGTGTCCCCTTTGGTTTGATCGTTCCGCTCTTTGTCGTTTCTTTGCTATCGATTATAACAAGTGGTATCAGAGCCCTGTTTCAGATCTGTTTTCAGATTAGGGTTTTGGATGGCATCGATGAAGTTCGATCTACCGGCGCTGGACTACAAGACGAGATTTTCGCTGTGGCAGGTCAAGATGCGTGCGATCCTCGCACAGTCCAATGATCTTGACGAGGCGCTGGAGAAATTCGGCGACAAGGATGCGGCGGCATGGACCGCCGATGAGAAGCGGAAAGACCGTAAGGCTTTATCGCTTATTCAACTTCATCTGTCTAATGATGTTCTGCAAGAAGTACTGCAGGAGAAAACCATAGCGCACTGTGGGCTAAGCTGGAGTCGATCTGCATGTCAAAAGATCTAACCAGCAAGATGCATGTGAAGATGAAGTTGTTTACGCACAAGTTGCAAGAAGGTGGTTCGGTAATGAATCACTTATCGATCTTTAAGGAGATCGTTTCTGACCTAGTGTCGATGGAGGTAAAGTACGATGATGAAGATCTAGCACTTTTACTTCTATGTTCGCTGCCAAATTACTTTGCCAATTTTCGTGATACCATACTGTTAAGCCGTGATGAACTAACCACCGCGGAAGTATATGAGGCCCTGCTTGCCAGGGAAAAGATGAAAGGTATGGTACAGAAAGAGGAGACGTCGTCCTCCAAGGGTGATGCTTTGCAGGTCCGAGAGAGGCCTGAGCAGCGAGATAATCACTACAACTACAACAGAGACAAGAGCAAGGGTGACAGAGGTCGCTCAAAGTGTAAAGGCCGTGACAAGTTCTGCAGGTATTGTAAGAAAGCTAATCATGTCATTGATGATTGTTGAAAGTTGCAGAACAAGGAGAAAAGAAAAGGTACTTACCAACCGAAAAATAATGAAGGTAATCATACCGGTGAGGCTTCTGTTGTTGATGGTAGTTCTGATGGCGAATGCCTAGCTGTTTTAGCTGCATGTGTTTCTCGTCAGGATGAATGGATTCTAGATACTGCATGTTCTTTTCATATTTGCTGTAACAAAGATTGGTTCAGTTCTTATGAGTTAGTGCAGACTGGAGATTTCGTGTGTGTGGGGAACGACCAGCAATGCAACATTGTTGGCGTTGGTTCCGTTCAGGTCAAGACACACGATGGTATGACACGCACGTTGACGGGAGTGAAACACATACCAACCATGGCAAAAAATTTGATCTCGCTCAGTACCCTTGACTGTGACGGGTACAAGTACAAAGGAGGAAATAAACTCCTAAAGGTATCAAAAGGTTCTCTCATTGTTATGGTTGGTGATATGAATTCTGCTAAGTTATATGTTCTTAGAGGTAGCACGTTATCTGGTACTGTTGCTGCTGTTTCTCATGATGACGCTAGTAAAACTAACCTTTGGCATAAGCGTCTTGGACATATGAGTGAACTTGGTATGGCAGAATTGATCAAGAGAGACTTGCTGCAAGGCTGTTTGGGTAAGATGCAGTTCTGTGAACACTGCATTTTCGGTAAGCACACAAGAGTTAAGTTTAATGCTTCCGTCACACCACCAAAGGTACACTTGATTATGTACATGCTGATGTTTGGGGGCCATCTCGTAAGCCCTCTTATGGTGGTGCTCGTTATATGCTTACCATTATTGATGATTACTCTAGAAGAGTTTGGCCTTATTTCATGAAAAATAAGGATGATACGTTTGCTGCTTTTAAAGAGTGGAAAGCTATGATTGAAAGGCAAACAGAAAGGAAGGTGAAATTACTTCGTACTGACAATGGTGGCGAATTTTGTTCGAATGCCTTTAATGATTATTGCAGGAAAGAAGGCATTGTCAGGCACCTCACCATCCCGTACACGCCTCAGCAGAATGGTGTAGCGGAGCGGATGAACAGGACCATCATCTCCAAGGCTCGCTGCATGATCTCCAACGCTCGCATGAGTAAGCGTTTTTGGGCTGAGGCGGCTGCCACCGCCTGCTACTTGATAAACAGGTCACCATCTATTCCCCTCGACAAGAAAACTCCCATCGAGGTATGGTCATGTACTCCTGCTGATTATTCACACTTTAAAGTTTTCGGCTGCACTGCTTATGCTCATGTTGATAATGGAAAGTTAGAGCCGAGAGCTATTAAGTGTGTGTTCATTGGTTATGGTTCGGGTGTAAAAGGATACAAGTTCTGGAATCCCGAAACTAAAGGCTTTTATGAGCAGGAGTGTTGTTTTCAATGAATCTGTTATGTACTTTGATAAGTTGTCCTCAGATGTTTTGCCAGATTTTTCTGAGGAGCAGGTTCGTGTCGAGGTGGAGCACTCTGTTGAAAATGAAAATGTCACTGTTGACAATGATGGTGCTGCTACTTCAGATGATTCTGATCCTGATTCTGCTGGTTCTGATGATTCTGATTCTTCTGATTCTGATAATAATAATGTTCAGAACTCACCCCCTGTTTTGCAGCCACAACAGTCTATTGCTGCTCGTAGGAACAGGAGGAATTGTGGTCCTCGACCACGTTTAATTGAAGAGTGTAACATTGTTGATTATGCTCTGAGTTGTGCAGAACAGGTGGAGCACGGACATGAGCCGTCCACCTATACTGAAGCTATTGGTTCCGGTGACCGCGAGAAGTGGCTTGCTGCTATGCAAGAAGAGATGCAGTCACTCGATAAGAATGGCACATGGGAAGTTGTGCGCTTGCCTAAGAAAAAGAAGGCACTCCGCTGTAAGTGGATCTTCAAGAGAAAGGAGGGTTTATCTCCTAGCGAGCCTCCGAGGTTTAAGGCAAGGTTAGTTGCAAAAGGCTTCAGTCAAATTCCAGGTGTTGATTATAATGATGTTTTCTCTCCAGTTGTTAAGCATAGTTCAATTCGTACATTTTTCGGTATTGTTGCTATGCGTGATCTTGAGCTTGAGCAGTTAGATGTAAAGACTGCGTTTCTGCATGGAGAGTTGGAGGAGGAGATATACATGGACCAGCCAGAAGGGTTCATAGTGCCTGGTAAGGAGGATCTTGTGTGTAAGTTGAAAAGGTCCTTATACGGTTTGAAACAATCTCCTCGTCAGTGGTATAAAAGGTTTGATTCTTTTATGTTGTCACATGGCTTTAAGAGGTCTGAATTTGATAGCTGTGTGTACATTAAGTTTGTTAATGGATCACCTATATACCTGTTATTATATGTTGATGATATGTTGATTGCTGCCAAGAGCAAGAAAGATATCGCTGCTCTCAAGTCACAGTTGAGTAGCGAGTTTGAGATGAAGGATCTTGGTGCTGCTAAGAAAATTCTAGGTATGGAGATTACCCGTGACAGAAATTCTGGTTTGTTGTTTCTTAGTCAGCAAAATTACATTAAGAAAGTTCTTCATCGTTTTAACATGCATGATGCAAAGTCTGTTAGTACTCCTATTGCTCCTCACTTTAAATTGTCAGCTGAACAATGTCCTAGTACGGATGAGGATTTTGATTACATGTCTAGAGTTCCATATTCTAGTGCTGTTGGTTCTTTAATGTATGTCATGGTTTGCTCACGTCCAGATTTATCATATGCTATGAGTTTGGTTAGTAGATATATGACTAATCCTGGTAAAGAACATTGGAAGGCTGTTCAGTGGATTTTCAGGTACCTTCGTGGCACATCCAATGCTTGCCTCAAGTTCGGCAAGACTGATGAGGGACTCGCAGGCTATGTGGATTCAGATTTTACTGCCGATTTGGATAAGAGGAGATCCCTCACAGGTTATGTGTTCACGCTTGGTGGTTGTGCCGTGAGTTGGAGGGCAACGTTGCAATCTGTTGTTGCCCAGTCTACCACTGAAGCAGAGTACATGGCTATTGTTGAAGCATGTAAAGAATCGGTTTGGCTGAAAGGTTTGTTTGCTGAGCTTTGTGGAGATGATACTTGCATTAACCTGTTTTGTGACAGTCAAAGTGCTATTTACCTTACTAAGAATCAGATGTTCCATGAGAGAACAAAGTACATTGACGTCAAATACCATTATGTGTGTGATGTTGTTGCAAAAGGTAAGCTGAAGGTATGCAAGATAAGTACTCATGATAATCCTGCTGATATGATGACAAAGCCAGTTCCTGTTACTAAGTTCGAGCTTTGCTCGGGCTTAGTTGGTATCATTGTCTAACCCAAGAGGCTATTTGGCGCCGAATGTGTTTTCTTTGTTGTTTCAGGGTGAAGTTCTCGTTCGTACTACAAGATGGAATTTGTCTCAAGGTGGAGTGTTATTTTGTGGTGATCCAAATTCGTTTGTACTGATGAAGGCCAACTTGTGACGAAGGAGAGCGGAGCGTCCCGAGTCGGACTGCAGCCGACCTAGGGTTTTATGCCACCATATATTCCTCTTGTAAGCCGCCGGTTGGGATAAGTCGCATTGTGTAAATCCCCGACGTTTGTAACCTCACCCCGATATAGTAAAGTGTTGATGGCTGGCGCCCGTGGTTTTTTCCTCTCCTTTGTTTGGAGAGGTTTTCCACGTTAAAATCTCGTGTCCCCTTTGGTTTGATCGTTCCGCTTTTCGTCGTTTCTTTGCTATCGATTATAACATCTCATTTGATCTGTTTTGGTGTCTCAGTGCGGTGGGCTAGGAAACTGATTCGTTACATTTTGTCATTGCAGATTCACTCAAGAACCTGTTGCGCTCGAAACGCGTCACACGAACACGTCCTCGTGTACCCGCGGTGCCGGGGGAGATACTCCGCAACTCGCCCCGCGGGAGGCCTGCTTCCAGCGCGATACGCAAGACAGCAAGCAGGCGCTTTTTAGACCAGACGCCCCAGCCCCTCGGGAAGCCCCGTCTGAGGAAGCCGGCGACGATTGGCTGAACTAAGCCGGACTTGGCCGCTCTCAGCTCGGTTTTCGATACCCGGCGAAATCTAGATGAAGTCGCCGAACAACGGAAGCATAAACAAGGGTTTGAGGAGATAAAAGTAGGTTGTATTGATAGGTTGTCGATTGTTTGCTTAATTTCAATCGGCCGTCACCTCTCACATATATATGAGGCGGCTGGACTTCCCGTACAAGTAATGGACTTCTACAAGGCTTACAAATCATAGTCTAAGTCGAATCCATCTCTAAAATAGGCAACTTTTGGCCGGCAACGTTGGCTTCAAACTTGTTGGCTACTTCGGAAAGTTGCCTTTTGCCTTCCGTACTGGCTTCCAACTTGCTGGCTACTGGAAAGTTGCCTTTTTCCCTTCCGTATTGGCTTCAAACTTGCCTTCTTTCTTAGAGACGAGATATCTTGATCGGCTTCGTATTAGACCCGGATTTCTGTCCGGCTTCTTTTAGAAAGTTGCCTCCCATTTTCCAGCCTTGATCTTAGAAAGTTGTCTTCTCGTTTTCCGCCTTGATCTTGACCTTGAAAGTTGTCTTCTATTTTTCTGCCTTGATCGGTGGAAAGTTGACTTGCCGGCTTGTATTTGACAAAGTTGGCTTTATGCCGTCTTGTCTTGACAATGTTGACTTCTTTTCTGCCGCCTTGTCTTGACAACATTGACTTCCTTTTTGCCACCTTGTGTTGACAAAGTTGGCTTCTTTTCAGCCACCTTTATTGCTTCCTTTGACTTAGCTCGCTATGTCTTCAGGCAACTTCGCACTCCCGAATCCAGCTTCCGCCTTGTTCCGGTTGCCGGATTATTGGCAGCCTTCTTCCGGCCATCTTTTCCTGGAAAGCTTCCCATATCACCATTTTAGCCTTCTTTGTTGCCTTCTTTAAGCCGCCAAATCCTCCTTGAACCTGAAACTGGCAATCTGCCAAAAACGGGTGCTAACACATGCCCCCCTGTTTTCTAGTAGAGCTTGCGTACTAGAAAATATTCAATGTAGAAGTTTTTGTCTAAGGGCGATGCTTAAGCTCATCGGCCATATGCTAAGGGCGATATATGTATATCGGCCATACGTGCAACTCATGCAGTTTGCCACACGCTCGGGTGGAATTTCTTCAAGTATTTCCCATTGATAGCTCGAGGCAACATGCTGCCTTCCAATGTCTCCACCAGATAAGAGTTGCCGGGTACTATTCTCGCGACTCGCAGCGGCCCTTCCCAGTTTGGGGACCATTTGCCAAATTTCCGGCTTCTAGAGCCAACTGGCAATATAACTTTCCAGACCAAGTCGCCAATTTGAAAGTCTTTTAGCCGGACCTTCTTATTGTAAGTTTTTGCCACCCGCAACTTTTCCTTCTCAATTTCTCGCAAGGCAATAACACGCTTGTCGGCTACTTCATCAACATTGTCCATCATCAAGCTGCAGTAGTCTTCAGCCGACAAGTCATCTTGCTTAGCAAGCCTCAAGGCAGCCAGATTCACTTCTACTGGCAAAACGGCTTCTTGTCCATACACCAACTCAAAAGGAGTTGCCTTGGTTGCTCCATGCCTTGAGATCCTGTGCGCCCACAATGCTTCGGACAGTACCTCGTGCCACCTCCTTGGATGATCCTGTACCTTCTTCTTGATCAATTTGACCAAGATTTTATTGCTTGACTCGGCTTGTCCGTTGGCTTGTGCATAGTAGGGAGATGAACTGAGCATCTTGATTCCAAGTGATTCGGCAAATTGCTTCACCTCCTTAGCCATGAAGGAAGTACCTTGATCTGTGGTAAGAGTCTGCGGAATGCCGAATCGATGGATGATATGTTCTGTAATAAACTGGATCACCTCCTTGTGGGTCATGTTTCTGAGAGGTACTGCTTCAGACCACTTGGTGAAATAATCAGTAGCCACCAATACGAACCGATGCCCCTTGGATGAAGGCGGATGGATCATGCCGACAAAGTCAAGCGCCCAACCCCGGAAAGGCCACGGTTTTATAATTGGATTAAGAGGTGAAGCTGGCACCAACTGAATATCTCCAAACTTCTGGCAGGTTTCACATCCCCTGTAATATCTGAAGCAGTCATTGATCATTGTCGGCCAATAAAAACCTGCTCGCCTGAGCATCCACTTCATCTTGTGGGCCGACTGATGTGTTCCACATAAACCATCATGTACCTCTCCCATGGCAACTCTAGCTTCGTCTTCATTCAAGCACTTTAGAAGAAGACCATCGGCAGTTCGGCGATATAAGGCGGCATCCACCAATGTATACTTGAGAGCTAGGCGCCGAACTGCTCTGTCTGTTTTTCGACTTGGATCTTGTAAATAGTCAATATAAGGTTGTCTCCAGTCGTCCGCCAAGTTGTCACTTGACTCCTCCTTAGCCGGCTCCAACAAGCCGGCTTCCTGTTTGGCTTTCTCCTTAGCCGGCTCCAACAAGCCGGCTTCCTGACTGGCTTCCTCCAAGTTGGCAACATGAGTTGTTGGCTGTTCCTTGATAAAGAATAAACCACGACTGACGTGATAGCCAGATGCCTGTTGTGCCAACTCATTCGCAAGCCAATTGTCTTGCCTAGGAACATGAGATATGTGGAAATAATCCAACGTTGAAATCATATCCAGGCATCTATCAAGATAAATGTTGAGAGACCCGCTGTTGCATTGACAAATCTTGGCCACTTGCTGGACAATAAGCAACGAATCTCCATATGCCTCGACATGAGTTACCCCTGCGTCCACCAATATTTCTAGCCCGAATAGAAGTGCTTCGTATTCGGCTTCATTGTTAGTGCATAAATAGTCAAGACGACAAGAGGCTTCAAAAACAGTACCGTGTGGTGAGATGTACACAATGCCAACTCCTTGTCCGCTGCTGCAGACTGAGCCGTCAAAATAAAGCTTCCACGGTACAGCCGACACAATATTTAAGCCGGCTTCTTCCTCCAGGTCAATCCGATGTTCAACAATAAAGTCAGCTACAATTTGGCCTTTCATAGATTTTAGTGGTTCATAAGCCAAATCATATTCAATCAACCCGTACGCCCACTTGCCGATTCGCCCACTAAGAATCGGCCTTTGTATCATGTGTTTGAGAACATCGGTCTGACCAAAGACTTTGCATTCACTGGATAGCAGATAATGTCGCAATTTGGTGCAGGCAAAGTAAAGAGACAAACACAACCTTTCTACAAAGCTGTACCTTGACTCGGCATCCAGCAAACGTCTACTCAGATAAGTGATGATGTACTCTTGTCCTTCGGCTTCCTGAGTTAAGGCAGCTCCGATCACTTTGTCCTCAGCAGCAATATAAAGCCGGAAAGGTTGACCATGAGCCGGCTTCCTGAGAACTGGAGGAGTAGACAGGCAAGTTTTTATCTTGTCAAACGCCTCTTGCTGCTTTGCCCCCCAGGTGAATTCATCATCATTCTTGAGCCGAAGGATCTGTGTAAATGCATCAACTTTTCCAGACAAGTTAGCAATGAATCTTCTCAAATAGTTTACCTTGCCCAGAAACTTCTGCATGTCATTTTTGCAACCCGGCGCCTGTATCTTCTGGATGGCTTCAATCTTTGCCGGATCAACTTCTATGCCATGTTCATGTATGATGAAACCAAGGAATCTCCCAGCCGACACGCCAAAGGCACACTTCAAAGGATTCATCTTGAGCCCGTACTTCCTCATTCTTTCAAACGCCAGCCGCAAGTCGGCCAAGTGATTTGACTCGCCGTCCGACTTAACCACCACGTCATCAATATATACCTCCAGTACGACTCCCAGAAGATCATGGAATATCAGGTTCATCGCTCTTTGATAGGTGGCTCCGGCATTCTTCAATCCAAAAGTCATCACGGTCCATTCGAACAAGCCAACAAAGCCTGGGCAGCGAAACGCCGTCTTAGCCGAATCTTCTTCGGCCATAAATATTTGGTTGTAACCTGCGTTGCCATCCAAGAAGCTGATAACTTTGTGACCTGAGGCTTCGTTGATAAGCATGTCGGCTATTGGCATAGGGTACTCATCCTTTGGCGTGGCTCGATTCAAATCCCTGAAATCAATACATGCCCTAATCTTGTCGGATCCTTTCTTTTCGACCGGCACAATGTTGGATAACCATTCGGCATACTTACAGGGCCGAATAAAGTTGGCTTTCAAAAGCCTGCCAATTTCCGCCTTTATCCGATCATAGATCAGTGGATTAAATTTGCGAGCCGGCTGCTTGTATGGTCTGAAGCCGGCTTTGATAGGCAACCGATGTTCGACCAACTCTCGGCTTAACCCAGGCATCTCGTGGTATTCCCATGCAAAGCAATCCACGTACTCTTTGACTAGCGCGATTAATTCAGACTTATAATCGGCCGCCAACTTTTGCTTTACAAATGTCGGTCTAGGGACAGTGCCATCCCCAATGTCAACTTCTTCCAGCAAGTCAGCCGATGTAAAGCCTTGTCCCAACTTATCCATGTCATCTGGTTCTTCAATTGCTTCATACATATCGTTCCTTTCGGTCCGATACTCGTCCAGACGCTTCTGCAGCCACTCATCATTTTGATCCATCTACTTGAGCGGCAGCCGATTGCTACCAATCGGCTTTAGAGATACTGGCACGAATCCGTCCCTGGTAGCACTTAGGAAGTCGAATCCGGATAAATCACGCCCAGAAAGGCATGTGACATTAGAATGTTGCCAGTCAACAATCGACTCGGCTAACGCAATGCATGCCGATTCGTCAGCATGGACAACTTCAACTTCGTCGTCAACCCATTGCACTAGTTGCTGGTGCATAGTAGACGGAACACACTGGTTAGCATGAAGCCAATCCCGTCCTAGCAGCACATTGTAGTTTCCCTGCACCTCAGCAACAAAGAAGGCGGTAGCCAAAGTCTTGCTTCCTACTGTGAGCTCCAAGCTGATAACGCCTTTGGCTTCTACTCCTTCTCCTCCTTCGAACCCATTTAACACCATGTTTGTCTTCATCAGGTCGCCATCATCTAGTTGTAGCTTCTTGAAGACAGAATATGGCATCAAGTTTACCACAGCGCCGCCATCCACCATCATCCTGGTGACCGGCTTGCCATCAATGTGTCCTCTGACATACAGAGGCCTGAGGTGTTTCACCGGCTTGTCAGGTTTTTCGAAGACAACATTTTTGGGTCCAAAGTTGATTTGCGCAACCTCGCCTTCTTTGACAGCACGGAACTCGGCCGGCAAGTAATACACCATGTTGATGTCCATTCCTTCGAGTCGGCGATTCTTCATAATCTAGCAGATCTTCATCTGTCAAATTGCCTGACTCATCCATTGTTGACTCTGACATTGCTGGTTCTTCTTCTGCCTTTTCTTCCATTGCGAGGTCTTCACTTGCCGGCTTCTCTGTGGCCGGATCTTGGATTGCCAGCTCCTTTGCCAAACTTGCCATCGCCAAGTCTGCTGCTTCGACTTCGTCAGCCCATGAAGAATAGGTGATAGCCGGCGTAGCTGCCGGCTCTATTTCACCATCGACAGCAGGACTCATGGTAGTTGGTGCGGAAGCCGCCATAAGGACTGGCCTAGGAATCCACTTTTGCGCCGGCAACATTGGTCGCTCAGCATTGAATTTGACGTCCCTGGATTGCTCAGCTCTTTCTTCTGCCTTCTCCCGGTTCCTTGCTCTTTGCAGTTTCCGCTTTTGTGTCTTTGTTATACCTGGCGGGCACCACTTTGGCTGAGTATATTTTGGATCCCGGGGTTGAGCTTTCATGGCTTGACTGGAGCTAGCTTCATGATCATTGGTTGCTGGCTTTGGCGCGATAGCAAGTATCGGCTCACTGTTTGCCGGCTCTGTAATCGGGTCCTTCAATTTTAGCACATGAGTTCCAACAACCAATAAGTTGTCTGAGACTAATCCGCCTTCTGGCTCCGCCTTTTTAGCACCTTGCGCCTTGATCCGCCAATATGACATGTCTCCGGGATACACAAGCCGGCTTTGCATAGATGGCCGGATTGCCCTGCGTTTGACCTCGTCAGCCGGCCTCTGGTGCCGGCTATTTTCCTCCGTGGATGGTGACCTTGGTCGTTTCCCATACTGCCACTGGTGCGACCTCGACCCGGCCTGGCGCACGTACTTGTTCAGCAGCATGTCAAAAGTTGGCTTTGTCTTCCTTGGTCTATATTCAACCTGGTTTGTCTTCCATCTGCCAACTTCTGGGCTCTTGGGCTTGATAAATCTAGGCGGCGACTTGTCTGGCCGTGGTACTTGCCCCCCGAGTGTAGGGTTGTTGATGGTAATCTTGATGACTTCGCCTCCATCGGGTTGCCGGCTCACTATAACTTGTCTTCCTGCCGCCTTGCTGCTGGCCACCTTCCTGGGTTCACCAACAACAACATTTGATTTATTAGCGGCTTCGGCTGCCTCTGGCCGAAGTAGAACTTTCTTTCCCTCCAGATCTAGCACGTTTACTGGAAACGGCTGTGTATCAATTGCCATGCCGGCAAAGCTCAATCGTCCGTCGTTGAGGGCCGATTGGATCTGTTTACGAAAGACATTGCAATCATTAGTAGCATGAGAGAAAGAATTGTGATACTTGCAATAAGCCCGCCGCCTTAATTCATCAGGCGATGGTATAACATGATTTATCCTTATCACTTTATCCTTCAACAAGGCATCAAATATTCTATCACACTTGCCTACGTCAAAGCTGCATTTTATTTCGTCATCCCGATTTTTACGAATCGGCTTTAGATCATCACACATGTATGGTTTGGCCTTGCTGGGCCAAACAAACTCAGCGGAATAAACATCGGCTTCATCACCGGAGTCGGCATCGTTGTCAACAATATTAAGCCGGCTCCTGCTCATCCGATGCGAGTCTTTTGACTCATTGACCCGGCTCTCTTGAGCCAACGCTCTCTCCTGGACTTGGCCAACAGACAAGAATTCATGTCCTTCTAACCTCTCTTTCAGGTAGGACCTTAAACCATTGAAAACCAAGTCAGCCATGTCTCTTTCAGTTATTGCCAAACTATAACATCGGTTTCTGGTATTTCTAAATCTCTTGACGTAATCAGATACCGATTCATCCTGCTTCTGCCTAACCGATGTAAGGTGAGACAATTTTAACTCTATTTCGCCGGCAAAGAAGTGTTCATGGAACTTTTGCTCTAGATGAAACCATGTATGTATAGAATTAGGAGCTAAAGCCGAAAACCAAGAAAACGCAATGCCGGTTAAAGACAATGAGAACAGGCGAACTTTAATGTGATCATGGTTAGCTTCGCCTAATTGAGCCAAATATTGACTGATATGTTCCCATGTTGACTTACTATCCACCCCATTAAATTTGGCAAATTCAGGGACTCTATAACCAGGTGGATAAGGTTGCAGATCAAAGTAATCGGGGTAAGGCTTAGTGTAAGTTCTATGTTTTGGCATCACCCCGAGCTTGTCAAAAGCTATCTGGTCCAATCTTCTCCTGAATTCGGCTAAGGAATCGTCCATAATGGCCGATTGAGCCGGCACGAGAGAAGAATTGGCGGCAGGGCCAGCTTGCACCCAAGTAGCCGAATTTTGATTCGGCATTGACTCATGACCCAGAATCCGCCTTGTCTGACTCGGCTGGCTTGCCGAGTTAGGCATACTCTGGACAGGAGTTGGACATGGCAGCGTAGGCACAAGTTGGTTTTCCCTACTTTGACCGATCGGTTGTTTGTCCGATGGTTGGTCATGGGACGTGTTTTTCTTAGCCTTTTCATGTTCTAGCATAAGGTCGTAAACATTGGCAGTGCCTTGCGAAACATGAAATTGAATTTCGGCTATCTGTTCAGAGGAAAAAAGGCTACTACTTACAGCGGGTTTGTCAATGTTGGCATCCAGCGGTACAAATTCCGGCTCCTTGATCGGCGAGATTATACCTTGCCGATCTACCTTGAAGCTGGATAAGTACAGGTCTTGATCTTCTTGATCCCGCTTGGCTCGCAGCGCCTCGAACTCCTCATCTCTCTTCTTCTTCCACGCCTCCAGACCTTGGCGTTGTTCTTCCGACAACTTCTCGAGAGTTGGCTTGATGATGTTGTCGGTATTGATACCGGCAGCGTCGGTCTTGGAATTGGTCATTGCTGTCCAATTTTCAGATCGAATCGTCCCCAGCGGAGTCGCCAAAAAGTGTGTTGCGCTCGAAACGCGTCACACGAACACGTCCTCGTGTACCCGCGGTGCCGGGGGAGATACTCCGCAACTCGCCCCGCGGGAGGCCTGCTTCCAGCGCGATACGCAAGACAGCAAGCAGGCGCTTTTTAGACCAGACGCCCCAGCCCCTCGGGAAGCCCCGTCTGAGGAAGCCGGCGACGATTGGCTGAACTAAGCCGGACTTGGCCGCTCTCAGCTCGGTTTTCGATACCCAGCGAAATCTAGATGAAGTCGCCGAACAACGGAAGCATAAACAAGGGTTTGAGGAGATAAAAGTAGGTTGTATTGATAGGTTCATGCCCCCCTGTTTTCTAGTAGAGCTTGCGTACTAGAAAATATTCAATGTAGAAGTTTTTGTCTAAGGGCGATGCTTAAGCTCATCGGCCATATGCTAAGGGCGATATATGTATATCGGCCATACGTGCAACTCATGCAGTTTGCCACACGCTCGGGTGGAATTTCTTCAAGTATTTCCCATTGATAGCTCGAGGCAACATGCTGCCTTCCAATGTCTCCACCAGATAAGAGTTGCCGGTACTATTCTCGCGACTCGCAGCGGCCCTTCCCAGTTTGGGGACCATTTGCCAAATTTCCGGCTTCTAGAGCCAACTGGCAATATAACTTTCCAGACCAAGTCGCCAATTTGAAAGTCTTTTAGCCGGACCTTCTTATTGTAAGTTTTTGCCACCCGCAACTTTTCCTTCTCAATTTCTCGCAAGGCAATAACACGCTTGTCGGCTACTTCATCAACATTGTCCATCATCAAGCTGCAGTAGTCTTCAGCCGACAAGTCATCTTGCTTAGCAAGCCTCAAGGCAGCCAGATTCACTTCTACTGGCAAAACGGCTTCTTGTCCATACACCAACTCAAAAGGAGTTGCCTTGGTTGCTCCATGCCTTGAGATCCTGTGCGCCCACAATGCTTCGGACAGTACCTCGTGCCACCTCCTTGGATGATCCTGTACCTTCTTCTTGATCAATTTGACCAAGATTTTATTGCTTGACTCGGCTTGTCCGTTGGCTTGTGCATAGTAGGGAGATGAACTGAGCATCTTGATTCCAAGTGATTCGGCAAATTGCTTCACCTCCTTAGCCATGAAGGAAGTACCTTGATCTGTGGTAAGAGTCTGCGGAATGCCGAATCGATGGATGATATGTTCTGTAATAAACTGGATCACCTCCTTGTGGGTCATGTTTCTGAGAGGTACTGCTTCAGACCACTTGGTGAAATAATCAGTAGCCACCAATACGAACCGATGCCCCTTGGATGAAGGCGGATGGATCATGCCGACAAAGTCAAGCGCCCAACCCCGGAAAGGCCACGGTTTTATAATTGGATTAAGAGGTGAAGCTGGCACCAACTGAATATCTCCAAACTTCTGGCAGGTTTCACATCCCCTGTAATATCTGAAGCAGTCATTGATCATTGTCGGCCAATAAAAACCTGCTCGCCTGAGCATCCACTTCATCTTGTGGGCCGACTGATGTGTTCCACATAAACCATCATGTACCTCTCCCATGGCAACTCTAGCTTCGTCTTCATTCAAGCACTTTAGAAGAAGACCATCGGCAGTTCGGCGATATAAGGCGGCATCCACCAATGTATACTTGAGAGCTAGGCGCCGAACTGCTCTGTCTGTTTTTCGACTTGGATCTTGTAAATAGTCAATATAAGGTTGTCTCCAGTCGTCCGCCAAGTTGTCACTTGACTCCTCCTTAGCCGGCTCCAACAAGCCGGCTTCCTGTTTGGCTTTCTCCTTAGCCGGCTCCAACAAGCCGGCTTCCTGACTGGCTTCCTCCAAGTTGGCAACATGAGTTGTTGGCTGTTCCTTGATAAAGAATAAACCACGACTGACGTGATAGCCAGATGCCTGTTGTGCCAACTCATTCGCAAGCCAATTGTCTTGCCTAGGAACATGAGATATGTGGAAATAATCCAACGTTGAAATCATATCCAGGCATCTATCAAGATAAATGTTGAGAGACCCGCTGTTGCATTGACAAATCTTGGCCACTTGCTGGACAATAAGCAACGAATCTCCATATGCCTCGACATGAGTTACCCCTGCGTCCACCAATATTTCTAGCCCGAATAGAAGTGCTTCGTATTCGGCTTCATTGTTAGTGCATAAATAGTCAAGACGACAAGAGGCTTCAAAAACAGTACCGTGTGGTGAGATGTACACAATGCCAACTCCTTGTCCGCTGCTGCAGACTGAGCCGTCAAAATAAAGCTTCCACGGTACAGCCGACACAATATTTAAGCCGGCTTCTTCCTCCAGGTCAATCCGATGTTCAACAATAAAGTCAGCTACAATTTGGCCTTTCATAGATTTTAGTGGTTCATAAGCCAAATCATATTCAATCAACCCGTACGCCCACTTGCCGATTCGCCCACTAAGAATCGGCCTTTGTATCATGTGTTTGAGAACATCGGTCTGACCAAAGACTTTGCATTCACTGGATAGCAGATAATGTCGCAATTTGGTGCAGGCAAAGTAAAGAGACAAACACAACCTTTCTACAAAGCTGTACCTTGACTCGGCATCCAGCAAACGTCTACTCAGATAAGTGATGATGTACTCTTGTCCTTCGGCTTCCTGAGTTAAGGCAGCTCCGATCACTTTGTCCTCAGCAGCAATATAAAGCCGGAAAGGTTGACCATGAGCCGGCTTCCTGAGAACTGGAGGAGTAGACAGGCAAGTTTTTATCTTGTCAAACGCCTCTTGCTGCTTTGCCCCCCAGGTGAATTCATCATCATTCTTGAGCCGAAGGATCTGTGTAAATGCATCAACTTTTCCAGACAAGTTAGCAATGAATCTTCTCAAATAGTTTACCTTGCCCAGAAACTTCTGCATGTCATTTTTGCAACCCGGCGCCTGTATCTTCTGGATGGCTTCAATCTTTGCCGGATCAACTTCTATGCCATGTTCATGTATGATGAAACCAAGGAATCTCCCAGCCGACACGCCAAAGGCACACTTCAAAGGATTCATCTTGAGCCCGTACTTCCTCATTCTTTCAAACGCCAGCCGCAAGTCGGCCAAGTGATTTGACTCGCCGTCCGACTTAACCACCACGTCATCAATATATACCTCCAGTACGACTCCCAGAAGATCATGGAATATCAGGTTCATCGCTCTTTGATAGGTGGCTCCGGCATTCTTCAATCCAAAAGTCATCACGGTCCATTCGAACAAGCCAACAAAGCCTGGGCAGCGAAACGCCGTCTTAGCCGAATCTTCTTCGGCCATAAATATTTGGTTGTAACCTGCGTTGCCATCCAAGAAGCTGATAACTTTGTGACCTGAGGCTTCGTTGATAAGCATGTCGGCTATTGGCATAGGGTACTCATCCTTTGGCGTGGCTCGATTCAAATCCCTGAAATCAATACATGCCCTAATCTTGTCGGATCCTTTCTTTTCGACCGGCACAATGTTGGATAACCATTCGGCATACTTACAGGGCCGAATAAAGTTGGCTTTCAAAAGCCTGCCAATTTCCGCCTTTATCCGATCATAGATCAGTGGATTAAATTTGCGAGCCGGCTGCTTGTATGGTCTGAAGCCGGCTTTGATAGGCAACCGATGTTCGACCAACTCTCGGCTTAACCCAGGCATCTCGTGGTATTCCCATGCAAAGCAATCCACGTACTCTTTGACTAGCGCGATTAATTCAGACTTATAATCGGCCGCCAACTTTTGCTTTACAAATGTCGGTCTAGGGACAGTGCCATCCCCAATGTCAACTTCTTCCAGCAAGTCAGCCGATGTAAAGCCTTGTCCCAACTTATCCATGTCATCTGGTTCTTCAATTGCTTCATACATATCGTTCCTTTCGGTCCGATACTCGTCCAGACGCTTCTGCAGCCACTCATCATTTTGATCCATCTACTTGAGCGGCAGCCGATTGCTACCAATCGGCTTTAGAGATACTGGCACGAATCCGTCCCTGGTAGCACTTAGGAAGTCGAATCCGGATAAATCACGCCCAGAAAGGCATGTGACATTAGAATGTTGCCAGTCAACAATCGACTCGGCTAACGCAATGCATGCCGATTCGTCAGCATGGACAACTTCAACTTCGTCGTCAACCCATTGCACTAGTTGCTGGTGCATAGTAGACGGAACACACTGGTTAGCATGAAGCCAATCCCGTCCTAGCAGCACATTGTAGTTTCCCTGCACCTCAGCAACAAAGAAGGCGGTAGCCAAAGTCTTGCTTCCTACTGTGAGCTCCAAGCTGATAACGCCTTTGGCTTCTACTCCTTCTCCTCCTTCGAACCCATTTAACACCATGTTTGTCTTCATCAGGTCGCCATCATCTAGTTGTAGCTTCTTGAAGACAGAATATGGCATCAAGTTTACCACAGCGCCGCCATCCACCATCATCCTGGTGACCGGCTTGCCATCAATGTGTCCTCTGACATACAGAGGCCTGAGGTGTTTCACCGGCTTGTCAGGTTTTTCGAAGACAACATTTTTTGGTCCAAAGTTGATTTGCGCAACCTCGCCTTCTTTGACAGCACGGAACTCGGCCGGCAAGTAATACACCATGTTGATGTCCATTCCTGTCCGAGTCGGCGATTCTTCATAATCTAGCAGATCTTCATCTGTCAAATTGCCTGACTCATCCATTGTTGACTCTGACATTGCTGGTTCTTCTTCTGCCTTTTCTTCCATTGCGAGGTCTTCACTTGCCGGCTTCTCTGTGGCCGGATCTTGGATTGCCAGCTCCTTTGCCAAACTTGCCATCGCCAAGTCTGCTGCTTCGACTTCGTCAGCCCATGAAGAATAGGTGATAGCCGGCGTAGCTGCCGGCTCTATTTCACCATCGACAGCAGGACTCATGGTAGTTGGTGCGGAAGCCGCCATAAGGACTGGCCTAGGAATCCACTTTTGCGCCGGCAACATTGGTCGCTCAGCATTGAATTTGACGTCCCTGGATTGCTCAGCTCTTTCTTCTGCCTTCTCCCGGTTCCTTGCTCTTTGCAGTTTCCGCTTTTGTGTCTTTGTTATACCTGGCGGGCACCACTTTGGCTGAGTATATTTTGGATCCCGGGGTTGAGCTTTCATGGCTTGACTGGAGCTAGCTTCATGATCATTGGTTGCTGGCTTTGGCGCGATAGCAAGTATCGGCTCACTGTTTGCCGGCTCTGTAATCGGGTCCTTCAATTTTAGCACATGAGTTCCAACAACCAATAAGTTGTCTGAGACTAATCCGCCTTCTGGCTCCGCCTTTTTAGCACCTTGCGCCTTGATCCGCCAATATGACATGTCTCCGGGATACACAAGCCGGCTTTGCATAGATGGCCGGATTGCCCTGCGTTTGACCTCGTCAGCCGGCCTCTGGTGCCGGCTATTTTCCTCCGTGGATGGTGACCTTGGTCGTTTCCCATACTGCCACTGGTGCGACCTCGACCCGGCCTGGCGCACGTACTTGTTCAGCAGCATGTCAAAAGTTGGCTTTGTCTTCCTTGGTCTATATTCAACCTGGTTTGTCTTCCATCTGCCAACTTCTGGGCTCTTGGGCTTGATAAATCTAGGCGGCGACTTGTCTGGCCGTGGTACTTGCCCCCCGAGTGTAGGGTTGTTGATGGTAATCTTGATGACTTCGCCTCCATCGGGTTGCCGGCTCACTATAACTTGTCTTCCTGCCGCCTTGCTGCTGGCCACCTTCCTGGGTTCACCAACAACAACATTTGATTTATTAGCGGCTTCGGCTGCCTCTGGCCGAAGTAGAACTTTCTTTCCCTCCAGATCTAGCACGTTTACTGGAAACGGCTGTGTATCAATTGCCATGCCGGCAAAGCTCAATCGTCCGTCGTTGAGGGCCGATTGGATCTGTTTACGAAAGACATTGCAATCATTAGTAGCATGAGAGAAAGAATTGTGATACTTGCAATAAGCCCGCCGCCTTAATTCATCAGGCGATGGTATAACATGATTTATCCTTATCACTTTATCCTTCAACAAGGCATCAAATATTCTATCACACTTGCCTACGTCAAAGCTGCATTTTATTTCGTCATCCCGATTTTTACGAATCGGCTTTAGATCATCACACATGTATGGTTTGGCCTTGCTGGGCCAAACAAACTCAGCGGAATAAACATCGGCTTCATCACCGGAGTCGGCATCGTTGTCAACAATATTAAGCCGGCTCCTGCTCATCCGATGCGAGTCTTTTGACTCATTGACCCGGCTCTCTTGAGCCAACGCTCTCTCCTGGACTTGGCCAACAGACAAGAATTCATGTCCTTCTAACCTCTCTTTCAGGTAGGACCTTAAACCATTGAAAACCAAGTCAGCCATGTCTCTTTCAGTTATTGCCAAACTATAACATCGGTTTCTGGTATTTCTAAATCTCTTGACGTAATCAGATACCGATTCATCCTGCTTCTGCCTAACCGATGTAAGGTGAGACAATTTTAACTCTATTTCGCCGGCAAAGAAGTGTTCATGGAACTTTTGCTCTAGATGAAACCATGTATGTATAGAATTAGGAGCTAAAGCCGAAAACCAAGAAAACGCAATGCCGGTTAAAGACAATGAGAACAGGCGAACTTTAATGTGATCATGGTTAGCTTCGCCTAATTGAGCCAAATATTGACTGATATGTTCCCATGTTGACTTACTATCCACCCCATTAAATTTGGCAAATTCAGGGACTCTATAACCAGGTGGATAAGGTTGCAGATCAAAGTAATCGGGGTAAGGCTTAGTGTAAGTTCTATGTTTTGGCATCACCCCGAGCTTGTCAAAAGCTATCTGGTCCAATCTTCTCCTGAATTCGGCTAAGGAATCGTCCATAATGGCCGATTGAGCCGGCACGAGAGAAGAATTGGCGGCAGGGCCAGCTTGCACCCAAGTAGCCGAATTTTGATTCGGCATTGACTCATGACCCAGAATCCGCCTTGTCTGACTCGGCTGGCTTGCCGAGTTAGGCATACTCTGGACAGGAGTTGGACATGGCAGCGTAGGCACAAGTTGGTTTTCCCTACTTTGACCGATCGGTTGTTTGTCCGATGGTTGGTCATGGGACGTGTTTTTCTTAGCCTTTTCATGTTCTAGCATAAGGTCGTAAACATTGGCAGTGCCTTGCGAAACATGAAATTGAATTTCGGCTATCTGTTCAGAGGAAAAAAGGCTACTACTTACAGCGGGTTTGTCAATGTTGGCATCCAGCGGTACAAATTCCGGCTCCTTGATCGGCGAGATTATACCTTGCCGATCTACCTTGAAGCTGGATAAGTACAGGTCTTGATCTTCTTGATCCCGCTTGGCTCGCAGCGCCTCGAACTCCTCATCTCTCTTCTTCTTCCACGCCTCCAGACCTTGGCGTTGTTCTTCCGACAACTTCTCGAGAGTTGGCTTGATGATGTTGTCGGTATTGATACCGGCAGCGTCGGTCTTGGAATTGGTCATTGCTGTCCAATTTTCAGATCGAATCGTCCCCAGCGGAGTCGCCAAAAAGTGTGTTGCGCTCGAAACGCGTCACACGAACACGTCCTCGTGTACCCGCGGTGCCGGGGGAGATACTCCGCAACTCGCCCCGCGGGAGGCCTGCTTCCAGCGCGATACGCAAGACAGCAAGCAGGCGCTTTTTAGACCAGACGCCCCAGCCCCTCGGGAAGCCCCGTCTGAGGAAGCCGGCGACGATTGGCTGAACTAAGCCGGACTTGGCCGCTCTCAGCTCGGTTTTCGATACCCGGCGAAATCTAGATGAAGTCGCCGAACAACGGAAGCATAAACAAGGGTTTGAGGAGATAAAAGTAGGTTGTATTGATAGGTTGTCGATTGTTTGCTTAATTTCAATCGGCCGTCACCTCTCACATATATATGAGGCGGCTGGACTTCCCGTACAAGTAATGGACTTCTACAAGGCTTACAAATCATAGTCTAAGTCGAATCCATCTCTAAAATAGGCAACTTTTGGCCGGCAACGTTGGCTTCAAACTTGTTGGCTACTTCGGAAAGTTGCCTTTTGCCTTCCGTACTGGCTTCCAACTTGCTGGCTACTGGAAAGTTGCCTTTTTCCCTTCCGTATTGGCTTCAAACTTGCCTTCTTTCTTAGAGACGAGATATCTTGATCGGCTTCGTATTAGACCCGGATTTCTGTCCGGCTTCTTTTAGAAAGTTCGAAAACCGAGCGGAGTCGCCAAAAAGTGTGTTGCGCTCGAAACGCGTCACACGAACACGTCCTCGTGTACCCGCGGTGCCAGGGGAGATACTCCGCAACTCGCCCCGCGGGAGGCCTGCTTCCGGCGCGATACGCAAGACAGCAAGCAGACGCTTTTTAGACCAGACGCCCCAGCCCCTCGGGAAGCCCCGTCTGAGGAAGCCAGCGACGATTGGCTGAACTAAGCCGGACTTGGCCGCTCTCAGCTCGGTTTTCGATACCCGGCGAAATCTAGATGAAGTCGCCGAACAACGGAAGCATAAACAAGGGTTTGAGGAGATAAAAGTAGGTTGTATTGATAGGTTGTCGATTGTTTGCTTAATTTCAATCGGCCGTCACCTCTCACATATATATGAGGCGGCTGGACTTCCCGTACAAGTAATGGACTTCTACAAGGCTTACAAATCATAGTCTAAGTCGAATCCATCTCTAAAATAGGCAACTTTTGGCCGGCAACGTTGGCTTCAAACTTGTTGGCTACTTCGGAAAGTTGCCTTTTGCCTTCCGTACTGGCTTCCAACTTGCTGGCTACTGGAAAGTTGCCTTTTTCCCTTCCGTATTGGCTTCAAACTTGCCTTCTTTCTTAGAGACGAGATATCTTGATCGGCTTCGTATTAGACCCGGATTTCTGTCCGGCTCCTTTTAGAAAGTTGCCTCCCATTTTCCAGCCTTGATCTTAGAAAGTTGTCTTCTCGTTTTCCGCTTTGATCTTGACCTTGAAAGTTGTCTTCTATTTTTCTGCCTTGATCGGTGGAAAGTTGACTTGTCGGCTTGTATTTGACAAAGTTGGCTTTATGCCGTCTTGTCTTGACAATGTTGACTTCTTTTCTGCCGCCTTGTCTTGACAACATTGACTTCCTTTTTGCCACCTTGTGTTGACAAAGTTGGCTTCTTTTCAGCCACCTTTATTGATTCTTTTGACTTAGCTCGCTATGTCTTCAGGCAACTTCGCACTCCCGAATCCAGCTTCCGCCTTGTTCCGGTTGCCGGATTATTGGCAGCATTCTTCCGGCCATCTTTTCCTGGAAAGCTTCCCATATCACCATTTTAGCCTTCTTTGTTGCCTTCTTTAAGCCGTCAAATCCTTCTTGAACCTGAAACTGGCAATCTGCCAAAAACGGGTGCTAACAGAACCGATTAGTTGTTCTGGATGGAGTACTATTATTGTTGCCAAACGTTGAAGATTCTTGTGTGTAGTTAACGACGGAAGCATGTACCACTTCTACAGTGATTGGTTATCTATCCTCAATGTAAGTAGTAGACATACGTGATGCAGATGACAAAAAGTTGTGTTGTAGGCTCGGTAAAGAAATGGCAAATTGTTTATGGTTTCAACTCATTCTTCCATTTTATTTGTGTGCATACTTCAGATGAAACTCTTCGTGCTGTTTCACCATTTTCCAAAGTACTTATGCTATGCTTTTGTTAGCATAATTTGCAAATTGGGACTATTTGTGCATCAGCCGGAAATTTAAAAATAGGACAATATTTGTTTTGCATAAATTGAATTTAATATGAACTTATGTACAACTTTTTGTTTGTTTCTCTAAATCTATGAGTAGTGTGTTTAGTGCCTTAATTCACATGACAGGTTGTTTTACTTTATTTCATAACATATATTAGTTGATGTGTTTAGTTCTATTTTCTGTCAAACAATTTTCTATAATATTGTATCCACCAATCCCGCGGCAACCCGCGGGTTATCATCTAGTTTAAGAGTGTTGCTGGTCGAAATCGGTATTCATACTTGTATACTTCATGTGACACTAGTTATTGTGCTCGTGCAGATCCTACCATCTCAAGATCGAACAACCCTGCATCAAATACTTTGAGTGTCCCATCTCATTCTCATTCTTATTTATCTGCATCTTTATTTATTGACTCTTTGGATAAAGAACCGAGAAGGATACATATATGTTCTAGCTAGTAATCTAGCTGTGAGTTCCCCAATATAAACAAGAGGTGAAGGGTTTATTATCATTGTTTAATCCATATTAACTGATATCCATAACTAATTTGTTATATTTCACCATTCCATACAAGCATAATTATGATGATAATTAATTGACATCCTCATGGCCACCGCCCTCTCTGGAGGAGAACCTCACGGCCCCATGGTGAAAGAGTCGGTGCGAGAGGAGGCTCAAAAGGCAGCAAAGGAGGAGGTGATACCTGGGGCACGGCGGTGCGCAGCAACAGCCATAGACACCAAGGGAGTAGGAGGCGGAGAAGAAGGATGCGGCGGAGGCGGTGGAGCAAGCAGTGTCGAGATCTGCTGCAGATGCGGAATGAACAGGTTGATCTTCATCTTCCCTGTCTCCAGCGTGGCACCGACGCCACGTCAATCTCCGCGAGGAGCAGGCCACAACGAGGCAGACAGTTCCATCCGCTCCCTGGTCTCACCTCCCCCACTCCCTCCGCTCGCATCGCGTTGCAACAGGTACACCGGTCCACCGAGCTCACGGCAAGATGCGGCTCGCCGAGGGGGGGGGGGGGTCAAACTACACGCACAACACCGCACTGTTGCCGACGACGCCCCCGCGACACGCGGGTCGAACAAGTGGAACGAAGTAGGCGAGGAAAGGGTCAGAAAAGTATGCATGGTCGTCACGGGTAAGGATTCTCATTCTAGCATTCTTGGGTCTAGTTTTGTTTGGACTTGGGCTTAGATGTAGTGGGTTCTTGGGCCACTGCTTTACCTTTATCAACCTTAGAAGGAGCATTAGTCTTTGACACATGCGTCGTCCGGTCGTCGGTGAGCCGCCATGGAGGAGAACGGCCCCCGCGCCTACGTTCCAAAACTCGATGTCGCCATCGTCGACCTCCTCGCCTTCTTCTACTCCGTCAGGCTGCGCGAGGAGCATACATGGCTAATGTGCTTCCTGTTCGGGCAGTCCATGGGCGCGACCCACTGGGCAACACCCCAAATAAGGCACCATCTGCAACAGATCCCTGTAGTCCCGCCATGGCCTGACCTTGGAGGTCCCGTGCGTACCGAGCCTCTCTGCCATGAGTGTGGTTCCTCACGGTAACCTCTTCGCGGTCAATGGTGAGCACCGCCATGTTGCAAGTGATGTCTACTACACGATTCTATTCTTATAAACAGTGTTGGGCCTCCAAGTGCAGAGGTTTGTAGGACAGCAGCAATTTTATCTTAAGTGAGTAACCCAAGGTTTATCGAACTCAAAGAGATGGAGGTCAAATGTATTCCTCTCAAGCAATTCTGCAATTAAGATATAAGAAGTCTCCTGTGTCCCCAGCACACCCAATACACTTGTCAGATGTATATAAGCCTCTTGTGTGATTGTGTCCCAACACACCCAATACACTTGTCAGATGTATAGGTGCACTAGTTCAGTGGAGAGATGGTAAAAGGCAAGTAATATGGATGATAAATAATGGTATGTGTAATCTGAAATAAAATGGCAGCAAGCAAACATGTAACAAACCTGCAAGTAAATTGTGTTTCAATTCTTGGAAACAAGGCTTAGGAATCATACTTTCACTAGTGGTCACTCTCAACAACATTAACACAATTGAACACACGCATGGTACTTCCTCTTCAATATGTAACTTAGGTGCTACTCGATACTCTTCTCCTGCTGGATAAGAAACACCATGACCACTGCATAAGGCTACAAAAGCACACCTTAAAGTCCGTCTTCCCCAATCTAGGACACCCCACGCTGTCACTTTGAGCATCCCAAGATAGTACTAAATAAACACCACAATTTTATAATGCCATCCAACACCAAGAACACTCATGATAAGTATCCCTCTAATCTATAGTCCATAGAGCCACACACGGCACCCGCACTGTCACCTTGGCACCGTGTTGTCACAGGTGACTCCGGAAATTATACTAGATAAAATCACTTGAACAACATAGTGAAGGGAAAATATCATATATGAATTCAACTAGATTAACAATGCTCATGATCATATAAAGATCACATCATGGGATAGAGAAGTAACCACATAGCTACAAGTAGAGCCCTCGGCCCCGACGAGGGACTAATCCATTCTCATCATGGAAGGCAGTAACGACGATGAAGATGGCTCCGGAGGTCGATCCCCGTCCCGGCAGGTTGCCGGAACAGGACCCTGGAAACCCCGAATTAGGGTTGTGGTGGCGGCGGAGCTCTGTCGCGTTTCTGGAAAAATCCTTCGGGGGGTCAAAGTTTTAGGCCAGGAGGGATTTTATAAGCGAAGAGGCGATGCGAGGCGGTGGACGAGGCTCCCAGATGGGGCTGGGCATGGGCCACCCTTGGGCCACGCCCAAGGGTCTTCTGGGCCCGTGGGTCCCTCCTACAGGCGCCCTTTGACTCCGTCTTTGTTCCGATGAAAAATAATTCTCCGTAAAGTTTTGTCCAATTCCGAAAATATTTCCTTCAGAGATTTTCTGAAACAAAAAGATAGCAGAAAACAGGAACTGGCACTGGACATCTTGTTAATAGTTTAGTCCCGGAAAATGCTCTAAAATGATATATTAATATGAATAAAAACATGTAGAATTGATATAAAACAATCACGAAATAATAAAAAATTATATATACATTTGAGACGTATCAGCAAGCTGGCGACATCGGGCTTGAGTGCTCCCCTGCGTTTACTATGTGGACCGAAGGAAGAATAAGACAGCTGATGATGGGAGACAGGTGGGCCCTGTGTCCACCTTAGCTCCATGTTCAAATGTGTTGCCAACTCAACCCAGACACGTGGGCCTCACGGGTCAGAACCGCTACCAACACGCTATGAAATGGATATCAGTGCAATTTGTTGCTCCTCACCACAAACTTGGTAGATTTTAGAAAAAAACTCACCAAAATAGGTATTGACGTGTGATTTGGACACCAATGTGGAAGTTCTATGTAATTTACCCATTTTGAGAGGTGTAACGCTCTACCGCCCCGCAGTCTGGCGCTACACAAACATTGTTGTCCCCATCGTGCGAACGTGGCGCCACACTGGTAAGAGGTAGCGCTTCCGACGACGGTACTAGGGTAGCGCCCGAGACACATGCGCTTAAATTCGAAAAAAAATCAAATTGGGTTTACTTTGTGCTGAAGTTTTATCAGGTGGTTATTTTGTCGATTTTCAGGAGGATCTGCTGCAACTCCCCACTTCCCGCTCCACCCGCCCAGATCCTGATCCGCCTCCGCCCCGCCCTGATCCAACCACCGTCACCCCAGTCGCCGGCGCCCTCCGGCGCGGCTGCATGGCAGATCCGGCGCCATGAACAAGTCGTGCACGCTGCTGGCCGGTCCACTTCGACAAGGGCTCCGCCGCCATGGCGAACGAGATCAAGGAAGACCAAGAGGGCAGCGACGTCGCCGCCAAGGTGGAGGCCATGAAGCACGCCGTCATGCTTCTCCTCAACGGCGAGACCCTGCCGACGCTCTTCATCGCCGTCGTCCGCTACGTCCTCCCTTCGGAGGACCACACCATCCAGAAGCTGTTGCTTCTGTACCTCGAGATCATTGACAAGCGCGACGCCGAGGGCCGCGTCCTCCGGAGATGATCGTCATCTGCAAGAACCTCCGCAACAATCTGCAGCACCCCAACGAGTACATTCGCGGCGTCACGCTGCGGTTCCTCGGGCGCCTCTCCAAGCCGGAGGTGCTCGAGACGCTCGTGCCGTCCATCCTCGAGAACTTCGAGCATCGACACCACTTCATCCGCCGACACGCGCTCTCCGTGATCTCGGCGATCTACCGCCTCCCTCACGGTGACCAGCTCATCCCCGATGCTCCCGATCTCGCCGAGCGTGCGCTCGCTTCAGAGCAGGACGCCTCCGCGCGGCGGAATGCGTTCCTGATGCTCTGCCTCTATGGGTAGGAGCGTGTTGTGGCCTACCTAAGTACCTATTCTCATTTCTCCGACGCCGATCGTGTTACCGAGTAGCCTGATCTCCTGCAGATGGCGGCCATAGACCTCATCCGCAAGGTCTGCCGCTCTCCAAAGCGTGCAGACAAGGGCCGGTATATCATGATCGTTATGTCACTTCGTTCCTCCCCGAGCACCGCGGTGGTGTATGAGTGTGCCGGTGCGCTTGTCTCGCTCTCCTCGGCGCCCACTGCTGTGCGCGCTGCTGCCAACACATACTGCCAGCTGCTCTCATGTGATGCACATTCTCCTTGACCGCCTGGATGAGCTGTGCAAGTCACACCTGGATGTGATGGTGGATGAAGTGATGGATGTGCTGCGTGAACTTGCCAGACCGAATTTACATTGTTACTGATGTTAATGGCTCCTTTCCGCTATCCATTTGTTCTCGCAAATTTATCAACACCAGTGTAAGTCATGAGTGATTGAATGTTATCGGACGGAGGCGTCAAGGGGTGTGATTCATCTTGTAAACACGGTTTTGTTGGAACTATGTCCTATGGATCAGAATCATGGAGATGATTATATTCCTCATGTATTCATGAGTGATTCAATATTATCCTTGAATATCATCTTAATTTTGATATACAAGCACATGACCTGTCTTGGAAACTCTAAGTTGTATGATGATTATTCCAATGATCTCTAGTCGACGAATATATGTGGACACATGTTTCAAACACTAATTTACATGCATCGATGATCATTTTTCATGGGTCATGGACATAGAAATGTCAACTCCGTAGTCTATGCACGTGTTGGAAGAACACGATGTTGGACAACCCTATTTCGAGGCGTGGAGAGATGTGTACTCTGTTAGTGTCAACTACAATGTATATGTCATGTCCCATACCTGAGGGTGTCCTATGTATCAACATGATATCAAGCTCTACTTCGTAACCCGGTAGTTATAAATTTAGCTTGTTGTTAATATGCTGCGAGGCATGGTTGACCGAGAAAAATTGTCCATCTTCCTTTCGAGTGATCACATTCTAAAATGGATTGCCATGCAACCGAGGTGAAGTGTTAGACTGACATATCAAATCCATACCGCGAATTAGAGAAGATAGGTTGACCTATCAACAAGGATGATATTTACTCGCGCTGAGCTCGACAACATGTATCAAGAGACAAATATAATGTTACATATATATGAAAAAATGTGAAGGTTCGTCAAAGATACTATATGAGCACTTCAAAATTGGCATGTCTCGTTAGGAATCACTACCAGCTATCGATTGAATAGTACTTGTGGTTCGAGTGGGTGTACTCGTCTAAGATTTTAGTCCAAAACCGAGTAGGTACTCAGTCTACTTGAGTCATGTCCAAGTAGTCGTGAACTTAGTCTCACACTCAAGGGGTTGGAACCGACTCGGTTTGGATCTGACTGTATATGGATCATGTTGGATCACAACTATCTAAACTCATTTAAGGATGTCTTCATAAGTGGAGGGCAGACATAATTAAAATATGATCTATTTTGAGGGTTTTGGAAACCCTAGTCGTCCCCACCTTGATGCCCAGTTGAGCCATCAGTTTAACAATCTCCCACACGATGTTCCTCTCTATACGTGCGGATACGTTGGAGCGTTTTCGCTTTGACTCTAGGAGAAATCATGCAAGGGATCTTGCAAGGAGGAGAATTAGTATGAGTACATGTGCATCGATGCATCGCACGACTCTACTTCCTCTATGATTATACATGTCTTGTGGTATTCAGTATTCTTATGAGTATAATAATAACCACATCATCTTGATTTATGTGGCAGATAATTTAAATGTATGCTTGGTTAACCTATCTAGAACCCCCAACAGGTTTGTCCATTCTATAGAATATTGATGACACTGGCCATGATCTAGAAAAGGCAAAGTAAATCTCAAACCGGTGATATGCGCTTTCGATCAACTTTCCGATTTTATAAATAGATTCCATAAAATGTGATGATTTGCTCTGGCGAATCTCGGGAAGCTGAAACTTAGTTTACCAAGATCTTTGGTCTCATGAGAGGCAGTTTCATTTAAAAGTGAATCAGCGAAAAAGGAAAACATTTGCCCTCTAGTCACTTTGTGCTTAGCAACATGGTTTCACACATGATGTATTTCTTCTAGGCGTCGAAAGTGAAGGAGATATTTCTAGAGGCAATATTATTTTTTATTGTTAATATATTTTTCATAATTAATGTTTATATTTCTATGCTATAACTGCTATAATTACTGAATTTAGATTTAGAGAAATACCCATATGCACGTGTGGAAATAGGAACACCAAGTATTGTCCTAGTCTTGCCTCTTAAACTAACTCATTGATTGCATGATGACCTTATTTTCCTGATCATAGGCAAAAGGTTGCCGACAAAAATGGGAGCACATTGTTGGCGAAACAATGGGCTGGACAGGCCCAACCTATTGATATGCTACAAGATATTATCGTTTGTTATGAGTATTATCAACGATGTTTAACGTACATACATGATACATGTACTTCGACCATGAGGTTGTCAGGTCCATGCATGTTGGAATAGGTACGTTGGTTCTGTCTATCATCATACCGTAAAAGGGTGAACATAATGGCAACTTGTGGGTATCTTGGAAAGCGTGTATTTACTTAATTATCCAAAACTGGGAATTGCTCCTCCAACGATGGAGAGATATTTCCTGGGCCTACTCTGTATGGCGGTATCCATCATCGTCTGTGCAGACACAACATGATGTATGTCATGGGATACCGGAACTCCGGAACAAGAAAAGGAACAAACATGTAACGAGGATAACATGGTATCGTGATCAAGAGATACTTCGCATGAATATCTAATGTCTCACCACGGGTATTGTTATGTATAGTGAAGCAATGGGAACCACGTACGAGAACTAACAGTTTCACTCGAGTGCCTTCGTATGACAGTGGGAATCAATACTGGCGTCCACGTCTCCGCTATTGATTATTGGACGAAAAGAGTATCGTGTCATGTCCACTTGTTATCGAACTTGTAGGGTTGCACACTTAAGTCTTCTCATAGTCTATTGTACATGCTGAAGGTTGGATTAATGAGAGAGTGTCACCGGAATGGTTCGGGACTAATCGAAATAATTTTCGAGAGGTTACCGAAAAAGTTCCATGGTACCAGAAATGTCTCGCATCACCCAACAGACACTAGAATATTTCTGGAAGGTTCCATGATATTCTAGAAAGATCCATGGGCTGCCCCACTGGGTTGGAACCAAGTGGGCGACAAACACATGGGCCAAAGGCCCATCAAGGGCTGCGTCCCATTTTGCTTTCCCCCAAGTAAATGGGGCAGCGGCTAGGTTTTGGGGAGGTGCGCCCCAACCTTCACTAGTACAGAAACGTAAATTAGAGCCGGCCCCAGAGAGTCATCTCTGCTGGTTAAACTGTCCGTCTATGCGCAGGGGTCTCTAATGTACGCTCCATTAGAGCCGGTCCTCTGGGGCCGGCTGTAATGAGCTCGGACCTCCGACGTCCGGTAGAATCAACCGTCTCTAATGTCCATCCTATTGGAGACGGCCGGTAAACATAGCCGTCCCAGATCCACTTGATATTGGAGACGGCCGGGGTTAATGCGTGTCTCGAATATTATTATTAGTAGAGACGGCCGGAACAAATAGACGCCTCCATTGTTCTCTTTGTTATAGACGGACGGTAATATTATACGCCTCCATTGTTCTGTGTATTAGAGACAGACGGTAATATTATACGCCTCCATTATTCTCTTTTATTAGGGACGCGTAGAAATAATGACCGGCGGTATGTTTTCGGAGGGTCTGGACAGCTTCTCCGGATGTTAAATCATTGTCGAGCTGTGCAATATCCGTCCCCTCCGGAACAGTTTCCGGAGTGTACGACATTTTCAGCAATAGAAACCACACAATATATTATAGCAGTAGTATTATCCATCTAGGATAAAAGCCACATTTGGAAAATAGAAATATATGCATCACATGAAAGTACGTAATACTACTGCCATCCGAAATGGCATACATAACATGGCAAGTTTGTAACAACATCAGCATAGGAACTCTGTCACTTCACGGGTTGTGGAACTCTCCGCTGTCTTGGACCACATGTGTAGCAAGAAAGTTGGCAACACCCTGGCGGACTTGATCTAGCTTGTGCTCCGACAATTCCTTTGTGTCAATTCACAGTCCCTACATAATAACAATTGATCATGATCCAAACCAGAACAAGTATGGAAAACATACAACATGATAATAGAAGGATTTTCACATACGCAAGATGATGACTTGGGTGATTGAACTCTCTCTATCATGATGTCCATATGTCTGGCAACATAGAAGCCATAGAGAGCTGTCCCAATGGGCTGCTGGTGGCACTGAGACATATATAGAGCATACAAATCATGATCAACTTCTCATTCTCCCAAAAATAATTGACATCAAATGCGTACTAAGCCCGTACAAGCTAGTACTGCTATTAAATGGAGACTAACCGGGTAGTTAAGGTGATGGTTTAGCTCATTATACTCCTTAGAATTTTATCCCCGTAGCAAAGTACCTTATACGATATGAAGAATATATGGATAAAAAATAAGTATATCATATTACTGTAAGACATGAATGCATACTCGGGCCCAGTAGAATCACATTTATTATGCAGATAAATCAATCACCTGTCAAGAAGCTTGCTTATGTCTGTATAGTCTGGTGTGAGATTCCTACCCAGCAAAGAGTTAAGATAATAGACAAAGCCATCTCGTACTGAGATACTGATCAGAATCTAGTGACCCCTGAAATTTAAACCAATTAGTGGCGTGCGCCTGATCACAACGTATAACAAGATGCGGCACAAGCTTACTTCTTATGATAAGGCCAAAGGATTAACTCCTTGTCTTTGCTCTTCTCCATCACATAGATGATGTAATCCTCGACAGGCCTTTCGCCGTCCTGATCAATACATCCCTGCGAAGCAATGGAGGGGTCGATGAAGCTTATTTTAGAGCCACTGGCCTGGTCTTCAAGCATTTTTGCCCTATATACATATATAATTGTATTAGAGTACATCACATAAAATTATATATACATAGATGTTGACAAAAAATTGATTGTATAAATACTCACAAGGAATAACATCTCAGTATGCTGGAGTCCAATGCTCGCATGTTAAGCAGGAGAAACAAGTCTTCCCAAGTGACACAGAAATTAAGAGACCTGTCATGCATGAAGTGCTCCTGTTTGAAGAGAACCATGATTCCCGAAACTCGGTTTTTGTTCGCCTTCCTAAAATTATTCGTGTGGAGCTTCTGCAACGCTGAATAGGTCCAGCCAAGCTTTGAGACAATACTGCCACGCGTAACATGTATAAGCTTTTCCCCGGGCTTGTACTGTGGTACTTCTAGTTCTGTTTCAAAGACACCACCCCTATCCTCGAATGCTTGGAGCTTTTCCCCAAACAACGAAGCCAGATCAAGTTTCAACAAATCTATTGTGGATGTAGGAGTACTGTCTGATTGGGGTACTTCCACAGGTGAAGTGTCTGCTAGCTGGGAGGTGAGTGGTTCTGAGGGCTGTAGTGTCTCATTACTTGGCTTAGTTGGCTCGTCAGCAAGGTTGGGACTTGTGGTCTTGGCTGGCACAGTAGCAGAACTGCTAGGAGAGCATGGTTTGCGTACATGAGCTTTTGTGGTGACTGCTTTCTTGGAGGGAACATGTGTTTGTTTTGTCTCAGTACTTGGCTGGACTGGATTTTGAACGACGATAACATGGTTGGTGACCATACTTTTGGCCGGTTCAGTTTCTGAAATAGAAATCTGTAAAACCGGGGTTCTGATATCTTGGGGGTGAGTGTTGGTGAGGGTGGCGTGTTGGTTGGCATATCAACAAGTATATCGTCCTTGGGCCACTGGATGTAGGTGCCCTTCACATCGTACAACTTGGTAATATCTCCATCAGGGGGGGCCGGAAGAGCGAACCCATGGAACTCATCGACGACATAATCAACACTCACCTTAACATGACCGACGATAAGAGGACAGTTGTGTACCAATAGCCCTGGCCTTGGAGGATACACCATGCCCCACGCAGCCAACTCCTTATATGCTGATCCATCTGGGTCGCCAAGCCTCACGAGAATTTGGTAGCTGGTGGGCATCTGCAAGGATAGTTTAATTAGTTCAGCTATATATACACAGGTTGCATGCCATGAAAATGCATTATATATTTATGTACTTAATTAATTTCTATGATATGTATGCATGGGTACAATTTACAACTATGGTATCACAAGGATTGATTGTGTCTGTGTCAGTAGTAGGGGTGACTTCTCGGAAGCAGTACAGCTACTAGGACGTGGACCAGGGCTGGGCATTGTCAGCTGCAGGCTGGGGCACATAGCTGATGTCTTGGCTACGATCTCAGCTTTGATAATGTCTCACAAGTTCTTCTCGTATAGCTCTTTCCTAGCTTTTTGCATTGACGCTTGTCATCCTTAGTCCAGTTGCGGCCTGTTTTCCACGGGGCGAAGACACCTACTCCCCTGGTGCGACCAGAGTGCTCGGGGTTTCCCAACCCCGCTTCGAGCACATCTTCTTCGAATGTACCTACTTGCCTCTTTTCATCGAATTGCACCTACAACAAATTATTGAAGGAATGAGAGAAGAACGAAGGATATTGAGATGACATGCATGCATATATAGTACTCATCTATTTTAACAAGTGAATCCTGATGACGTGGATCACACGTTCGCTGGGAGACCCCAAGAGGAAGGTATGAAGTAGTAGCAGCAGTTTCCCTCAGTATGAAACCAAGGTTTAATCGAACCAGTAGGAGCAAGAAATCTTCTGAAGGTTGTTGGTGGCGGAATATGGCACGGCGCAATACCAGGGAATCCGGCACCGACGTGGAATCTGCACACAACACAATCAAACTACTTTGCCCCAACGAAACAGTGAGGTTGTCAATCTCACCGGCTTGCTGAAAACAAAGGATTAAACGTATGGTGTGGAAAACAGTAGTAAATTGCAGAGAATGAAAAGGAACAGTGTTTGCAGTTGGTTGTATTATCAGTGTAAAAGAATGGACCGGGGTCCACAGTTCACTAGTGGTGTCTCTCCATAAAAGATAACTAACATGCTGGGTGAACAAATTACAGCTGGGCAATTGACAAAATATTGAGCGCATGACAATGCATATATATGACATGATGATTACTATGATATTCATGTGGGCATTACGACAAAATACATAGACCGTTATCCAACAGCGTCTATGACTAATAATCCACCGCCAGGTTGTCATCCGAGTTCCCCGTTGGTATTAAGTTGCAAGCAACGGATAATTGCATTAAGTAATGTGCGTAATGTAAACAAATGCATTAGACCTAACGGCGCACCCTTAAGCTAAGCATCGGTTATTTTATCCCTAGTGGCAACAGCACATCCACAATCTTAGAAGTTATTGTCACTCTCCCAGATTACCGGAGGCATGAACCCACTATCTAGCATAAATACTCACTCTTGGAGTTACAAGCATCTACTTGGCCAAAGCATCTACTAGTAACGGAAAGCATGCAAGATCATAAATAACATATAAGATAGATTGATAATCAACTTGACATAGTATTCAATATTCATCGGATCCCAGCAAACACAACATGTAGCATTACAATAAGATGATCTTGATCATGATAGGCAGCTCACAAGATCTAAACATGATAGCATAAAGTGGAGAGACAACCATCTAGCTACTGCCATGGACCCGTAGTCCAAGGATGAACTACTCACGCATCACTCCGGAGGCAGGCATGGTGATGTAGAGCCCTCCGGTGATGATTCCCCTCTCCGGCAGGGTGCCGGGAAGAGCTTCTGAACCCTCCCGAGCTAGGGTTGACGGCGGCGGCGTCTCTGGAACTTTTCGTGGATAATGGCTCGGGTATTTAGGGTTTTCGCGTCGGGAAGAATAAATAGGCGAAAGGGCGGCGGCTGCGGAGCCACGAGGGCCCCACACCACCCCACGGCGCGGCAGGGGGGCCCGCGCGGCCCCATGGTGTGGGTGCCACGTGGCCCCTCCGTCTCTCCTTGGACTCCGTCTTCGTGTTGGAAAAATAGGAGGTTCTGTCCAAGTTTCGTCCAATTCCGAGAATATTTCCAGACTAGCTTTTCTGGAATACAAAAACAGCAGAAAACAGGAACTGGCACTGTGGCATCTTGTTAATAGGTTAGTCCCAGAAAATGCATAAAAATGCTATGAAGTGTATATAAAACATGTAACAATTGGTATAATATCAACATGGAACATCAGAAATTATAGATACGTTTGAGACGTATCAAGCATCCCCAAGCTTAGTTCTACTCGTCCTCGAGTAGGTAAAACGATAAAAACAAAATAATTTCTGAGGTGACATGCTACAATCATAATCTTGATCAAATAGTATTGTAAAGCACATGTTATGAATGAAGTGATCCAGGTCAATGGTCTATAGTTTGCTAGCAAGTAGATAATGAGCAAACAACTGAATCATATAAGCAAAAACTTTTCATGAATAGTACTTTCGAGACAAGCATCAAAGAGTTTTGCATAAGAGTTAACTCATAAAGCAATAGATTCTAAGTAAAAGGTATTTAACCAACACAAAGGAAGATTTAAGTTTCAGCAATTGCTTTCAACTTTCAACATATATATCTCATGGATATTTGTCAACACAAAGCATATAATAAGTGCAATATACAGCATATAAAAATTGTTGCACCAAAGTTGACACTAGTGTTTGCTTCTAAGATAGAAAGAAGTAGGAAAACTGACTCAACATAAAAGTAAAAGAAAGGCCCTTCGCAGAGGGAAGCAGGGATTAAATCATGTGCTAGAGCTTTTTAAGTTTTTGAAATCATATAGAGAGTAAAAATAAGTTTTGAGAGGTGTTTGTTAATTGTCAACGAATCAGAAAATGGAAAGTACAATATGACCCCTGCCAACCAGACTTTTAAGAGCGGCTCCCATGAAGGACGTTATTTCTACCAGCAAGGCAGATCATCCCTCTTTCTCTTTTGTTTACACATGCAGATATTTCACTGTTTGTCATTGCTTGACTGATAAATCAGGGCAAAAATGTGAAGAGAATTAAGCGGTTAAAGTTGTAATTAATTGGGACTGGGCACCCCATTTGCCAGCTCTTTTTGCAAAATTAATGGATAAGCGGATGTATATGCCGCTAGTCCGGTGGTAAAGTCTGTTTGACAGTTGACATAAAGACATCCACCCCGTCCTCATGAGCTTGGTAAACATTGACACAAAATAGGAGTAATAAAGTTTGAATAGTTTAAAGGTAGCACATGAAAAATTTACTTGGAATGGCAAGAAATACCACATATAGGTAGTTATGGTGGACACAGATGGCATGGATTTTGGCTCAAGGTTTTGGATGCACGAGAAGCATTCCCTCTCAGTACAGAGTTTAGGCTAGCAAGGTTATTTGAAGCAAACACAGGATATCAACCGACACAGCAAGACTTATATGAAAACATATTGCAAGCATTATAAGACTCTACACTGTCTTCCTTGTTAACCAAACCCTTTTACTAGAAAATATCTAGACCTTAGAGATACCAATCATGCAAACCAAATTTCAACGAGCTTTACGGTAGTTCTTCATTAATAGGTTTTAACTACATGATACAAAAGCTTAAACATGAACTACTTGATAACTCAAAACAATTGACAAGTATCAAATTATCCAATACATGATCTACAAGAATATGTAAGCTTTTTCCATTATACCATCTACCACATGCAACATTTTCTGTTCCAACCAAACACCAATCAATTTATTTCAACATAAACTCTCCAAACAATTATAAGTGAAGCAAGAGAGTACTTTCTTTAAAAGAACTAACAGCTCTGAATAAGAGATGCATGAAAACAGGAGCTAAAAGCATAGCAATAGCTAGATAAGAATACTCAACAAGTATAAGTGAAGAATAGGAGTATTCATATGAAAAAGCGGAGCGTGTCTCTCTCCCAATCAAGAATGCTGGGTCCAATCAAGTTGACCATAAGAAAAATAAAATACTGAAAATAAAAGCACACAGACGCTCCAAGTAAAGCACATATGATGTGAAAGAATTAAAATATAGTTTCACTAGAGATGACCTGATAAGTTGCTGATGAAGAAGGGGATGCCTTGGGCATCCCCAAGCTTAGACGCTTGAGTCTTCTTGAAATATGCTGGGGTGATCCATGGGAGCATCCCCAAGCTTAAGCTCTTCACTCTTCTTGATCACATTATATCATCCTTCTCTCTTGACCCTTGAAAACTTCCGCCACACCAAACTCAAAGTAATTCTCATTAGAGGGTTAGTGCACAATCAAAAACTCACATGTTCTATAAGGACACAAACATGACCGTTACTTTTAACATTAGCTACTGCCACTGATGTTATGTGAAGCTCTTCACCCTAAAAAAGAATTCCACTCAACACTAGTAAAAGAGAGAATGCGAAAAATAAAAGACAGAATCTGTCTAAACAGAACAGTCCGCAAAGACGAATTTTTTCGAGGCACTTACGTTGCTCAGATCGAAAAACTTTAAACTAACGAAAGATGCGTACATATCTGAGGATCACGCACAAAAATTTGCAGATTTAAATAATTTTTCTGTGATTTTACAGAATTAAAACGGTGAACAGCAGAAATCTGTTCCTGCGCAGAAATCCAAATCTAGCATCATCTTCCTATTAGAGGCAATACTTGGCACAACAATGCGATAAAATAAAGATACAAAGGAATTGTTACAGAAGTAAACAACTCCTTGACTCAAAAAAAGAAAAATTGCAGAAATAAAATAATGGGTTGTCTCCCATAAGCGCTTTTCTTTAACGCCTTTCAGCTAGGCGCAGAAAGTAAGAATCAAGTGTTTCCAAGTGATGAAGCATCAACAGAATAATTTGCTCTAACAATAGAATCAAAAGGTAACTTCATCTTCTTTCTAGGGAAGTGTTCCATACCTTTCTTGAGTGGGAATTGATATTTAATATTCCCCTCTCTCATATCAATAATAGCACCAACAGTTCTAAGAAAAGGTCTTCCCAAAACAATAGGACAAGAAGCATTGCATTCAATATCCAAAACAACAAAATCAACGGGGACAAGGTTATTGTTAACCATTATAAAAACATCATCAACTCTCCCCAAAGGTTTCTTTATAGTATTATCAGCAAGGTGAACATCCAAATAACAGTGTTCCAAAGGTGCTAAATCAAGCATATCATAGAGTTTCTTAGGCATAACAGAAATACTAGCACCAAGATCACATAAAGCATTGCAATCAAAATCATTCACCTTCATTTTAATGATGGGCTCCCAACCATCTTCTAACTTCCTAGGGATAGAAGCTTCATGTTTTAATTTCTCTTCCCTAACTTGCATGAGAGCATTAGTAATATGTTTAGTAAAAGCCATGTTTATAGCACTAGCATTAGGACTTCTAGCTAGCTTTTGCAAGAACTTAATTACTTCAGAAATATTGCAACCATCAAAATCAAAATCATTATTATCAAAAGTAATGGGACCATTGTCTCCCACATCTCGAAAAATTTCAGCACTTTTATCAGGAACAGTTTCAGTGTTTTCAGGCAATTTTAAACGTTTTGCAACAGAAGTAGAGACATTGCCAACACCAATTACTTTACCATTGATAGTAGGAGGTTTGTTAACACTTGAGTTTACAGCATTTTCAGTAGTAGTAATAGTATAAACTCTAGCAATACTATTCTTTTTAGCAATTTCATCCTCTCTTGCCCACCTAGCATGTAAATCAGCTAACATCCTCACATTATTATCAATTTTAACTTGTATAGCATTGAGAGTTTTGCTCTCTTTAACATCATGAGGCATAGTTTTAATTTTTAACAAATCAACATCAAGAGCAAGACTATCAACTTTAGAGGCAAGAACATCAATTTTCCCAAACTTTTCCTCAACAGATTTATTGAAAGCAGTTTGTGTACTAATAAAATCCTTAAGCATGACTTCAAGATCAGAGGGTACACTCTTATTATTGTTGTAGGAATTACCATAAGAATTAACATAACCATTGCCACTATTAAAAGGATAGGGCTTATAATTGTTATTACCAAAATTATTCCTATAAGCATTGTTGTTGAAGTTATTATTTTTAATGAAGTTCACATCAACATGCTCTTCTTGAGCAACCAAAGAAGCTAAAGGAACATTATTTGGATCAACATGCATTTTTCCATTTGTAAGCATAGACATAATAGTATCAATCTTATCACTCAAGGAAGAGGTTTCTTCAACAGAATTTACCTTCTTACCTTGTGGAGCTCTTTCGGTGTGCCATTCAGAATAATTTATCATCATATCATCAAGAAGCTTTGTTGCAGCACCCAAAGTGATGGACATAAAGGTACCTCCAGAGGCCGAATCCAATAGGTTTCTTGAAGAAAAATTTAGTCCTGCATAAAAGGTTTGGATGATCATCCAAGCAGTCAGTCCATGGGTGGGACAATTCTTTACCAATGATTTCATTCTCTCCCAAGCTTGAGCAACATGCTCATTATCAAATTGTTTGAAATTCATAATGCTACTTCTCAAAGATATAATCTTAGCAGGAGGATATTTTCCTATGAAAGCATTTTTGCATTTAGTCCATGAATCAATACTATTTCTAGTCAAAGATAGCAACCATTCTTTAGCACGTCCTCTCAAAGAGAAAGGAAAAAGTTTCAGTTTAATAATATCACCATCTACATCCTTATACTTTTGCATCTCACAAAGTTCAACAAAATTATTAAGGTGAGCAGCAGCATCATCAGTACTAACACCAGAGAATTGCTCTTTCATAACAAGATTTAAAAGTGCAGGTTTAATTTCATAGAATTCTGCGTTAGAAGCAGGTGGAGCAATAGGTGTACTAATGAAATCATTGTTGTTCGTGCTAGTGAAATCACACAACTTAGTGTTCTCAGGGGTACTCATTTTAGCAAAATTAAAACAAAACAGAAAGATAACAACTTGAAAATAAAAGTAACTAATTTTTTGTGTTTTTGATAAATAAAGCAAACAAGACTAAATAAAAATAAACTAAGCAAGACAATAACAAAGTAAAGAGATTGGAAGCGTGAAACTCCCCTTGCAGAAATCCTCTTGCTCCCCGGCAACGGCGCCAGAAAAAGAGCTTGATGACGTGGATCACACGTTCGTTGGGAGACCCCAAGAGGAAGGTATGAAGCAGTGTAGCAGCAGTTTCCCTCAGTATGAAACCAAGGTTTAATCGAACCAGTAGGAGCAAGAAATCACTTCTGAAGGTTGTTGGTGCGGAATGGCACGCGCAATACCAGAATCCACGTGGAATCTGCACACAACACAATCAAACTACTTTGCCCCAACGAAACAGTGAGGTTGTCAATCTCACCGGCTTGCTGAAAACAAAGGATTAAACGTATGGTGTGGAAAACAGTAGTAAATTGCAGAGAATGAAAAGGAACAGTGTTTGCAGTTGGTTGTATTATCAGTGTAAAAGAATGGACCGGGGTCCACAGTTCACTAGTGGTGTCTCTCCATAAAAGATAACTAACATGCTGGGTGAACAAATTACAGCTGGGCAATTGACAAAATATTGAGCGCATGACAATGCATATATATGACATGATGATTACTATGATATTCATGTGGGCATTACGACAAAATACATAGACCGTTATCCAACAGCGTCTATGACTAATAATCCACCGCCAGGTTGTCATCCGAGTTCCCCGTTGGTATTAAGTTGCAAGCAACGGATAATTGCATTAAGTAATGTGCGTAATGTAAACAAATGCATTAGACCTAACGGCGCACCCTTAAGCTAAGCATCGGTTATTTTATCCCTAGTGGCAACAGCACATCCACAATCTTAGAAGTTATTGTCACTCTCCCAGATTACCGGAGGCATGAACCCACTATCTAGCATAAATACTCACTCTTGGAGTTACAAGCATCTACTTGGCCAAAGCATCTACTAGTAACGGAAAGCATGCAAGATCATAAATAACATATAAGATAGATTGATAATCAACTTGACATAGTATTCAATATTCATCGGATCCCAGCAAACACAACATGTAGCATTACAATAAGATGATCTTGATCATGATAGGCAGCTCACAAGATCTAAACATGATAGCATAAAGTGGAGAGACAACCATCTAGCTACTGCCATGGACCCGTAGTCCAAGGATGAACTACTCACGCATCACTCCGGAGGCAGGCATGGTGATGTAGTGTAACAGCCCAGAGTTGAAAACCTAAAATCCTGTATAAAATTTTCACTTTTTGCTTCATACATGCATCATTGCATAATAGCATCCTTGTTGAAATTGCTAAACAACACACTAACTTGGTTGGGCAACATTGGAAAACAAAATGGCCAACTTGCTTCAACCAAAATTTCACAACAAAATGAGACACTCAAAGTTGCAAAACAAAAATACTTGGACATCCTTATTTGTCAAGGAAGTTCCAAGAGTTCACAATATTATTTTTGCACTTGCACCAAATTGTTAAATAGCAACATTTGGAAAATTAGCAAAATTGCCTAAATAAAACACTATGAACAAATGTTGTCCAAAACTTTTTATTTTAACATGCCAATTTTTGTGGTGCCTCTACATGCAGTTGGGAGGCTACCCAAATTTTGACTGATTTTTATAAAATGTCTAGAGGCTTCAAATAAATCTCTAAAACCGGCTGGAGTTTTAAAAAGAAATGGAAAAGGACTCGTTTGTAAATAGAAAAATGCAGCCCGGGGTTTCTTTGCGAAAAAGTCATCTCCTTCATCACTGTTGCGACCGAGCGCGTCGCTGCCGCCGGACCACCTCGACGCCGCGCGCTGCCCTGCCCCTGCCGCACCTGGCCCTCTCCCCGCCTCCACCTGCGAGGAAGAGCGAGCCGCACCCGAGTCCCACTGCTTCCCCACCACGTACCGCTCGCCTGCTCCCCATTCTTCTCTCCCCGCCATGGCCGCCAAGCTCAAGCTTGCCGAGCCCTTCGCCGCCGATTGAGCGCATCCCGCCCGAATCGGAGCACATCCGCGGCTCCGCCGCGTCGCCAGCTTCATCTTCGCCCGGGGAATCGTGCCGGAACGCCCGCCATCGACGCCCCCGTCCACTTCTTTGGTGACCACCGCCGCGGCTCCGCCGTGGCTCCGCCGCCGCCGTTGCTCCTCCACCGTCCTCGACCTTCCCAGAGCGCCGTGGTGAGCATCCCGTGCAGCAGCACCCCTTTTTCCCTCTCCCCCGTGCTCCTACACGCCGTCGCCACTCGCCGCGCCGTCGCCGTAGTTCCTCTCCGACGCGTTGACGCGATCGGTGAGAAACCCGGAATATTCCGGACCCTGTTCCGGTTTAACGAAAACGGTACTGGACTCGGTTGTTTTATCCGGTCTTCACCCGGAAGTGAACCGGAAATATTTCCGGAATGAATTTCCTCCGGTGAAAAATCCGAAAATTTCCGGACTGGCAACCGGATTTTTGTACTGAATTTCGAAATTGCTAGTTATCTTTTCACCCATTCATCTCCAAATGTATAAACTTTGTGTTATCGCCAATTAAATCATCAAATGGTCATATCCAAAAGGAAAACGTATAAAAATAATATTTTGTATTGGTGTATCCGAAAAATGCGTGTGATATACTAAAATGCCCAGAAAATTGTGATTAAACCTTTAAAATAAATGTTAGGCATATTTGATCACATTTGAATTATGGTGCTTCTAGTGATATTAAAATCATACGTTTAAAAAGGAGGAACTTATAAAATTCATAACTTTTTACCGGGACCTCCGAAAAATGTGTTCCTTATATCAAAATGCTCAGAAAAACATGAGTGACCCAAAATCTTCATCATCATGCATAATTGATCACAATTACAATAATGTGCTCTAGTAGTAATTATAATCATTAAGTTTTAATATGGGGTTTCTTCCAAATAATGTTATAAACATAATGGGGACCCCATTTAACTTGTTGAACATGTTAAATGCTTCTAGGGTGCATTTAAAATGTCATATCATCATTTTTGTATGCATTGCACAATTGCCATGTGTTGATTGTTGTTTTTGCTTTCCGGTGTTGTTTGCTCTCTGGTAGATCACGAGTTCGGAGTTGAGCATCATCACTCCGACGAGCAGTTTGACTCCTCCGCTCAACAAGGCAAGCGTAATCCCCCCTCTGAGCATATCTTATCCTATTTTCCGCAAATATTTTCTCCACTATAATATTGCATGCGGTTCCAAATGTCAACTTTACTTGGAGTAGAGTATCCTATAGTTGCATTAAGTTCCCTATGCCATATACCTGTTCCCCTCCTATTTATCCATAGGATTGTATTGCTGGCCTGAAATACTTAACTATGCAATGTTGATGCTTAGCCATGCTTAGTTAAATGCTTAGCCGTCCGATGGATACTTCATGTTGGAAACAGGTTAGTGAAGTGTTCAGATGATAGTGGAGAAATTGTGGTGACAGGTAATAAAATGCTTAAAGGTGGGGATGAGAGGCCACTTGGTATGGTGGTGTTTTGTCTCACTCTCGCCGCCTAGGTGCAAGTTCTTTACCTCTAGAACCAAGAATGAGCGTGCTTCCTTTCGGTGGGCTATATGGAACCCCCGTCGACCAACTAACTTGAGCGGGACTAGCCAGGGTCCTCTAGTTTGAGCTTCCATTTGCGTGTGCGTGAAGATGGTGGCCAAGACTGGGATGAGGATGGTTGTGTTAGGAAAATGAGTGGCCACGGGGCACGGTGTCGATGATCCGTGCTTCGTCCTCACTGATGATCCTAGGTTAGTCCTTAACGAGGTAAAGGTTGTAACCGTTCCCACTCAGCCGGCTTTCCCCAGAAGAGAGCTAAGCGTAGGCAATGAGCCGGGCGGTACCGAAGGTAAACACAGTGCACCCCTGCAGGGTTAAATCTTTTCGAAAAGCCGTGTCCGCGGTTATGGACGAACTTGGGAAGTGAAGGTAGGATCATAGAATAACTTTAACAGAATGATTAAAAACTGGGTACTAGAGGTACCACTCAAGATTGAAAGGTGAGCTTCCTCGAGGGTGATTCGGGGAGGTGCCTTGGTGAAACAGGTACTATGGTTGATGATGGTTGATCTTGAGAAAATTGATCAAGAAAAGAGTCACTTCTTACCCCTTTTCAAAATATTCTGATTAGTCGATGCCATGGAGTTATGTCTTTTAAAATAAAATCAGCTTTATGCAAAATAGCCATAAAACCTTGAAAGCCAATCATCGAGCATATATTAGCTCTTAATCTTGCGAGTTCGTCGAACTCAACGTCGTTTGCTTATTTTCAGGAGAGGACTTCACCGACCTCGAAGGTGGGTTCTTTGTGGACGTCGACGAGTAGTCTGGGGTTCCCAGGTGGCAGCTTGGGACATCCCGGAACAGCTGGCGCTGGATGTTTATCTGCAGGCCTCTTAGGCCATAATTTGGTTCTTGTTGTTTAGAACAACACACTTCGCTTCCGCATGTTGTAATGTTGGGTATGTGACCTCTGGTTGTCATTTGCTATCTTTCTCTATTATAAGAGTTGAACTATATGATTTTGTGTCGTAGAGTCTGTGATGTGCCAGTTGTTCTACAAGTCTTGATCTCTCTATTATGCTTTGATAGTGTGCCTACTGGTATCGGATAACCGGAGACACAGTATCACTGTATAGCAGTCAGGTCGGGGCGCCACAAGTTGGTATCAGAGCAGTACTGCCTGTAGGAAACCCTTCTACTGGTCGATGTTGAGTCTAGTGTTTGTGAAAATATTTTTAACCTAAAAATGAGTTGTGAAAACCATCTTAGGATTCTTTTTACTCCTTATCTGGTTACCCTCTAATCTCGGAGCAATCTTACCTCGATTTGAGTTAAAAGTTTTGCTTCTCGTCTGTTACTTCAAAATTAGGAGAAACGTGGGCGGGCTCGACCTTTAGTGTTATGTGTCCAGTTGCTCCCGCTACGTTGCAAACCCAAATCAACCCAGATGTTTCTACCGTCCCAAATCAACTCAGATGTTTCTACCGAGTTTAATCATTTGCTTCTTTCTTTGGGTTTTAACCCATGGTCTTGAACCGAAGGTCCCAGATTGTGCTGTGATTCTGGCATGTTGAATTGTGTGGGTTCTTACCCATGTGATCGATATGCTATTTATGATTCTCGGCGCATGAAGCTGACCTTTAACCCAAGTCCTTTTGTGGTCTGTGTGGTAAATGGTTGAACCTTAATTTTCCACACCTCGGATGGCTATGTAACTTTAACTCTGCCATAGCTGGAGATTCTGTCTTGGAATCATCTGGGTTATGACCAGAATTCGCTTAGCGAATCCCCCATCTATGTTCATGAGTCTGCTGCATCTCTCCTTTTTGGGCATGGTTATCACAATTGAGTAATAACCGGTGCATCTACAACATCTTAGGATTCTCCTGAGCATGTTTCGTACTCTGATCTGCTCTCTGACCCTTGTCGGTCAGCTGACAGTAAAGTCTTATCGTGCATTGGGTGTTCCGATGCAAGTCACTCTCTCGATCCGTCAAGATTTTCCCCTTCGTCGTGTTTGGATAAACAACTCCCGTACCTTGTCCACTTCTCGGACCAGGTCAAAGTAATTAAATCTGCGGAATGAGGGCCTTGTTAGCTTTTGTTCTGCTCCACCTTAGAGTGTCACCCTCTTTGATATCAGGGTATCGTGTTGAGTATCCTGATACTCTTGATGAAGTGATGCTCTTACTCCTCGTTACTCTCTGTTTTCCGAGTGACTTGTTACTCGACAAGGTTAAGTCGTGAGCAATGATGTGTCTATTGTATATTCTTAGCAGTCCTTACTGTGCGGAAATCCAGGGATATTCATTGCCCTTCTTAGCATGATTGGTCAGCCAATCAATAAGCTGAGTTTGACAGTGCTACCAAGTCAGTTGGCTCAGATGCACTGCCTCGGTCAAAGAGCTAGGTTCACACCGAAGCTCCCAAGACCACCTCGTTGTGCCTTGAAAGGCATGATCCTCCCTTGAACTCAAGATCCACCGGTATGTCTTGATATCCCAGAGGTGGATCGATATATTCTAGTCAATAATGCAAATGAAGAAGATTCTTGGAATGGTATGTTGTGATATCCTATATGTGGATCGTGATATTCTGGAGGTCTTCCCAGAAGTATCGCCAGGTTGTCACCTGACCGTGATGTTGAGCTTATGAGTAAGCTGGTTCTCTGAACAACTCCTTCCTCCAGGAAAATCGTGCTGGATGTCCAGAATTATTCGGTTGAGCTTAAACCACTTGGAGAGTTAAAAGACCAAAAGCTCTATTTGATATAGTTCACTTCTCAATGGATGTCTAGCTTCCGGTGTCGAAGCAAGGTGGTATCTCCTTTGTGGATATGCTATCCTACAAATTTTTGATTTGATTTGGGCTATCGTCAAATCAAACTCAGACTAACACATTCAGTAGGTTAAACTCGGATTAGAAAGATGTTAGTCTGACCAATACTTATGCCTCGTTTTGTTGAAATGTGAGTCTACCGTCTTGGAGTATCTGGATAAGTTTGTGGCTGAGCCCATCAACTACCTTCTGATCTTCTCCATGTTTGAGGAGATTTATATTGGATATTGGGCGTTAGCATTGGAAAATTGTTGGAACTAACTTTGTGTCATCACAAGGTATGTGTTCTGGAAGTTAGAAGTGACTTTCCCTGGTTCACGTGCAATTGCTGAAAGATGTCGCCGTGGATCTGAGTGAATTGTCTGGTTTCCTCGGAATCATTTCAACTCGATCATGCATATGTAGAAGATTCGTGGAATGGTATGTTGTTACCTCCATTCCTTGGGAATCTCATCTATGCATCCAAGCCATTGGTGGAATTGTTCCAGAAAGGGAGGAAGTCTGAGAACTTCTTTGTCTCCTATGGTGTTTCCCATCAAGGACTAAATCGTATCTCATTGCAAGTAAATCAAGTAGGGCAGTTGTCCTCTGACAAGTTGCTAATACTTGAGTTCCGCAATCTCGTTCCTCCTTTGGAGTTAGACTTTGTAGTCCGACTCTTGGGATCCTAGCAATTGTAACCCGTTGGTATGCATTGCAAAGCTTCCTATTCCTACCGGTGCTGAGTCTAAAGTATCTCTACACCTGACCAGATCTAAATCCCAATCAGAAACGATAGTTGGTGATCCTCAAGAAGCTTGTTCCCGATGTCTGGAAAATCACGAAGTGTCCCCGATACTAACGTTTGCTGAGTTTCTGAAGTTCTCTCGATCTAGCTTTCCGATCCTTCTCCAGTGATCCGAAATGCTCCTCCGTGAAGAAAGTTCTACTCAAGCCGACTAGCACAGTTGCCTCTTCATTTGTTGGAATCTTGTTTAACCTACGTCTTCAGAAACTTAAGGCCTGGTGCAAGGTTCATATTCTGAATCTTTGGGAAACAGTTGTCTATCAACTGGAAACTCTTATCAATCTCCCGTCAAGCGCATGTGTCTCCTAACTGTCAAATCACGGGATGCTCGAAGTCTCATCCTAAGTCCTACTAGGAGGTACTTGATCGTGGTATATTCCCCAAGATCCATCCTTCCGGTGAGGTTTTCATTCTTTCCTATGGAGTACGTGATAGTGACCTCGAGGTGAAGCTGATGAAGATCTTCATGATGCCCTCAGCCAACCTCTTTAAGAAAGAAGCTACCTGAAGCGAGAAAATCGTGTAGTACCTCGTAACCCTTTTTCCCTCTTCCCTACTCTAAGAATCTCGGGACGAGATTCCTGTAAGGAGGGTAGAATTGTAACAGCCCAGAGTTGATTTTCACTTTTTGCTTCATACATGCATCATTGCATAATAGCATCCTTGTTGAAATTGCTAAACAACACACTAACTTGGTTGGGCAACATTGGAAAACAAAATGGCCAACTTGCTTCAACCAAAATTTCACAACAAAATGAGACACTCAAAGTTGCAAAACAAAAATACTTGGACATCCTTATTTGTCAAGAAAGTTCCAAGAGTTCACAATATTATTTTTGCACTTGCACCAAATTGTTAAATAGCAACATTTGGAAAATTAGCAAAATTGCCTAAATAAAACACTATGAACAAATGTTGTCCAAAACTTTTTATTTTAACATGCCAATTTTTGTGGTGCCTCTACATGCAGTTGGGAGGCTACCCAAATTTTGACTGATTTTTATAAAATGTCTAGAGGCTTCAAATAAATCTCTAAAACCGGCTGGAATTTTAAAAAGAAATGGAAAAGGACTCGTTTGTAAATAGAAAAATGCAGCCAGGGGGTTCTTTGCGAAAAGGTCATCTCCTTCGTCACTGTTGCGACCGAGCGCGTCGCTGCCGCCGGACCACCTCGACGTCGCGTGCTACCCTGCCCCTGCCGCACCTGGCCCTCTCCCCGCCTCCACCTGCGAGGAAGAGCGAGCCGCACCCGAGTCCCACTGCTTCCCCACCCCGTACCGCTCGCCTGCTCCCCATTCTTCTCTCCCCGCCATGGCCGCCAAGCTCGAGCTTGCTGAGCCCGTCGCCGCCGATTGAGCGCATCCCGCCCAAATCGGAGCACATCCGCGGCTCCGCCGCGTCGCCAGCTTCATCTTCGCCCGGGGAATCGTGCCGGAACGCCCGCCATCGATGCCCCCGTCCACTTCTTCGGTGACCACCGCCGCGGCTCCGCCGCGCACGTTTCCGCCGCCGCCGTTGCTCCTCCACCGTCCTCGACCTTCCCAGAGCGCCGTGATGAGCATCCCGTGCAGCGCCACCCCTTTTTCCCTCTCCCCCGTGCTCCTACACGCCGTCGCCACTCGCCGCGCCGTCGCCGTAGTTCCTCTCCGACGCGTTGACACGACCGGTGAGAAACCCGGAATATTCCGAACCCTGTTCCGGTTTAACGAAAACGGTACTGGACTCGAGTTGTTTTATCCGGTCTTCACCCGGAAGTGAACCGGAAATATTTCCGGAATGAATTTCCTCCGGTGAAAAATCCGGAAATTTCTGGACTGGCAACCGGATTTTTGTACTGAATTTCGAAATTGCTAGTTATCTTTTCACCCATTCATCTCCAAATGTATAAACTTTGTGTTATTGCCAATTAAATCATCAAATGGTCATATCCAAAAGGAAAACGTATAAAAATAATAATTTTTATCGGTGTATCCAAAAAATGCGTGTGATATACTAAAACGCCCAGAAAATTGTGATTAAACCTTTAAAATAAATGTTAGGCATATTTGATCACAATTGAATTATGGTGCTTCTAGTGATATTAAAATCATACGTTTAAAAAGGAGGAACTTATAAAATTAATAACTTTTTACCGGGACCTCCGAAAAATGTGTTCCTTATATCAAAATGCTCAGAAAAACATGAGTGACCCAAAATCTTCATCATCATGCATAATTGATCACAATTACAATAATGTGCTCTAGTAGTAACTATAATCATTAAGTTTTAATATGGGGTTTCTTCCAAATAATGTTATAAACATAATGGGGACCCCATTTAACTTGTTGAACATGTTAAATGCTTCTAGGGTGCATTTAAAATGTCATATCATCATTTTTGTATGCATTGCACAATTGCCATGTGTTGATTGTTGTTTTTGCTTTCCGATGTTGTTTGCTCTCCGGTAGATCACGAGTTCGGAGTTAAGCATCATCACTCCGACGAGCAGTTTGACTCCTCCGCTCAACAAGGCAAGCGTAATCCCCCCCCCCCCTCTGAGCATATCTTATTCTATTTTCCGCAAATATTTTCTCCACTATAATATTGCATGCGGTTCCAAATGTCAACTTTACTTGGAGTAGAGTATCCTATAGTTGCATTAAGTTCCCTATGCCATATACCTGTTCCCCTCCTATTTATCCATAGGATTGTATTGCTGGCCTGAAATACTTAACTATGCAATGTTGATGCTTAGCCATGCTTAGTTAAATGCTTAGCCGTCCGATGGATACTTCATGTTGGAAACATGTTAGTGAAGTGTTCAGATGATGGTGGAGAAATTGTGGTGACAGGTAATAAAATGCTTAAAGGTGGGGATGAGAGGCCACTTGGTATGGTGGTGTTTTGTCTCACTCTCGCCGCCTAGGTGCGAGTTCTTTACCTCTTGAACCAAGAATGAGCGTGCTTCCTTTCGGTGGGCTATATGGAACCCCCGTCGACCAATTAACTTGAGCGGGACTAGCCAGGGTCCTCTAGTTTGAGCTTCCATTTGCGTGTGCGTGAAGATGGTGGCCAAGACTGGGATGAGAATGGTTGTGTTAGGAAAATGAGTGGCCACGGGGCACGGTGTCGATGATCTGTGCTTCGTCCTCACTGATGATCCTGGGTTAGTCCTTAACGAGGTAAAGGTTGTAACCATTCCCACTCAGCCGGCTTTCCCCAGAAGAGAGCTAAGCGTAGGCAATGAGCCGGGCGGTACCGAAGGTAAACACAGTGCACCCCTGCAGGGTTAAATCTTTTCGAAAAGCCGTGTCCGTGGTTATGGACGAACTTGGGAAGTGAAGGTAGGATCATAGAATAACTTTAACAGAATGATTAAAAACTGGGTACTAGAGGTACCACTCAAGATTGAAAGGTGAGCTTCCTCGAGGGTGATTCGGGGAGGTGCCTTGGTGAAACAGGTACTATGGTTGATGATGGTTGATGTTGACAAAATTGATCAAGAAAAGAGTCACTTCTTACCCCTTTTCAAAATATTCTGATTAGTCGATGCCATGGAGTTATGTCTTTTTAAAATAAAATCAGCTTTATGCAAAACAGCCATAAATGCTTGAAAGCCAATCATCGAGCATAGATTAGCTCTTAATCTTGCGAGTTCGTCGAACTCAACGTTGTTTGCTTATTTTCAGGAGAGGACTTCACCGACCTCGAAGGTGGGTTCTTTGTGGACGTCGACGAGTAGTCTGGGGTTCCCAGGTGGCAGCTTGGGACATCCCGGAACAGCTGGCGCTGGATGTTTATCTGCAGGCCTCTTAGGCCATAATTTGGTTCTTGTTGTTTAGAACAACACACTTCGCTTCCGCATGTTGTAATGTTGGGTCTGTGACCTCTGGTTGTCATTTGCTATCTTTCTCTATTATAAGAGTTGAACTATATGATTTTGTGTCGTAGAGTCTGTGATGTGCCAGTTGTTCCACAAGTCTTGATCTCTCTATTATGCTTTGATAGTGTGCCTGCTGGTATCGGATAACCGGAGACACAGTATCCCTGTATAGCAGTCAGGTCGGGGCGCCACATGTAGAGCCCTCCGGTGATGATTCCCCTCTCCGGCAGGGTGCCGGGAAGAGCTTCTGAACCCTCCTGAGCTAGGGTTGACGGCGGCGTCTCGTGAACTTTTCGTGGATAATGGCTCGGGTATTTAGGGTTTTCGCTTCGGGAAGAATAAATAGGCGAAAGGGCGGCGGCTGCGGAGCCACGAGGGCCCCACACCACCCCACGGCTCGGCAGGGGGGCCGCGCGGCCCCATGGTGTGGGTGCCACGTGGCCCTCCTCCGTCTCTCCTCTGGACTCCGTCTTCGTGTTGGAAAAATAGGAGGTTCTGTCCAAGTTTCGTCAAATTCCGAGAATATTTTCAGACTAGCTTTTCTGGAATACAAAAATAGCAGAAAACAGGAACTGGCACTATGGCATCTTGTTAATAGGTTAGTCCCAGAAAATGCATAAACATGCTATGAAGTGTATATAAAACATGTAACAATTGGTATAATATCAACATGGAACATCAGAAATTATAGATACGTTTGAGACGTATCAAGTCCTCACCAATTTTATGTAGGCCTTCCGGGTTCCACCGTTATGTATAGTTGGCTCACCCGTATCTTCATCACATTTAGTTCTAGCTCTGGTCCAAGCTCTTGTCCTAGGGCACTTGATATGTGCATATGGTATAGGCTTTCCCTCCAACAAAGCTTTCTCATCCTCCTTTTGCCATACCGTGTGCATGCCTGCATACCCAGAAGTCCCCATTATGTGAGGGTGCTTGTGTTTCAAGGCGAGCTCTCTCGCTAGCCTACTCTTTTCCACAAACTCAGGTAATTTTTTCGCCCGAACAAACTCAATCCAGTCATCTTGTTCGATCTGCGGGAACAGTTTACGTGGATCATTATCTCTAAGTGCAAACTCAGTCACTAGCCTAGACTTCCATTGCTTCCAGGCCTTGCCAGCTATCAATACAGCCGCACGCTCAACTCTCTTCATGGCCTTTGGCCTCGAATCTGCGACAAAGTCGAAGTAACCTAGGATCTCCTTCGCGATAGCAGCACGAGCGGTCTTGCCAACTTTCTTCCAACTAGCAAGGTTGATGGAAACTCGGTCTCGTGCCACGATCCCACAAACCGTCGAGAACTTTCTTCTACTGGAATCGGGCTTCAAAACAGCTCCGGTGTACGGATTGAGGCGGTCACTAAGCACTTAAATTCTGGCCTTTTAGATTTCGTCCTTCCTCAGCCTTTGCGGACCTTCTTCTTTTTTGACGTAGCAGCACTGTATATAGCAAAGACAGATATATGAGTAACTAGCACAATTAACGAAACCCTCACGGTTTTCTTACTTTTCAGAGTTTCTTACTATATGAATTTTAGAAGCAAAAACTATAGAAAAATGATCCTTACTTTATGAATTTTGAGATTACACTAGCAAACAAAGATACTCCCTCTGTTTTTAATTATAAGATGTTTTAGCCCTTTTCTAGATCTACATGTATCTAGACATTTTAGTGTATATATCCACTCATTTTAGTATGCATCTAGTCAATATGCACGATACCCAAAATGTCTTACAGAAAAAGATCCTTACTTTATGCAGTTTGACGAAACCTAAATAACTAGCATATCAAGAACTAATAAAATCTATAAATATCAGTAACTAAAATCACCGTAAATAGCAATAACACATTACCTAGGGTCCAAGTAGCTCAAAGGCGTCTCCTCGAGATCATCGGAGTCCTGATATGTGTCGCTAGAGTCCTCTTCTGCTGAAGCGCTGGTGGGTAATGACTTGTCTCGCTCACTACGTCGTGGCACTACTCTTGGAGCCGCCGTCGACATCACAGTGGTATTGGCGCCGGCGTTGGCCGATGGGGACCTGGTCATTCTCTTGCAACCATGGTGGCGGCGGTGATGGAGAGGCAGCGACGGGCAGCGGGAAGGGGGCAACGATGGTGCACGGGTGGGAAAGTGCAGCGACGAATAGCGGCAGGGAGGGGCAGCGACGAATAGTGGCGGGGAGGGACAGTGACGGGTGGCGGGGAGTGGCAGCGAAGGCAGAGGGAAGGGCAGTGGTGGAGGGTGGGGAAGAGTGGAGTGGAGCTAGGGTTTGTGGAAGAGGAGTGGGCGGCGAGATTTAGAACATATCCCCAAAATTTTGAGCCCAAATTTTCGACCCGCGAGGTTATCCACCGCCAAAAATTCAATATACGGACCCTCTGTGTAATTCCGGAATGTTCGGTGATTGCGTTACACAAAAACTACAAATGATGCATATGTCGTAGTAGAAATGCTAGTACACATATTCTACAATTTATATTATTTAAAGAATGTTTGAAGGACATATCTAACTAATATATACTCTGCAGCTATTGAATCCAAGCCAAGTAGGATAGCTTTTTCATATCTAGGGCAGGCTTTACGCTTTAGTTAGTTCAAACAGAAAGTTGTAAAGATAACTTTGCGGTTTGTATAGAAGATCCATCGAATCAGATTTGTAAAGTTTGTCAAAATCCGGACCCTCCGAACTGTCATTTGAACATTCTTTAATTTACGCAAATGTGTATACAATAACTTTGAAAACGTGCATATACAAAGGAGCATGAATGCTTACCACTGTTTACCGAAGTTATCTACAAAAATTAAGGTCCGTATGAAGTTATATTATATCACGTAGTACAAGTTTTGGAGTTTAATGGGGAAGGGTATGCATATTGCCCGGGAGTGTGTGTTATATACTCATACAAAGCAATGTCATATCAATGCTAGAATCTCAATTAGTTCAACAAAAAAAGCAAAAAAAATCTGTAGTATAAGATTATCAATAAGGGTTGTCACGTTTCAAGATAAGATGCAAATATATTAGTTTCGATAGAGATTATCTAAAAATTATTGTGTTAACAAAACCCGGAGCTTGTCCAGAACCTCGAACATTAGTTTATAGTTTATTTGCTAGATACCCTTGCCTTGCCCCTACATGTCAGCCCCCATTCGCCCCTGCCCCAGCCTTAACCCTAACCCGGTCTCCGTCGCCGTCGCCGTCGCGGCTATGAGTCCTTGCCCGCTCCCAGTGCCAGCCAACTATGCCGCTACCCGTGCTAGCCGGGCCGTGGCGTCGTCGTCTGAGATGCCTCACCGACGCCGGCACCGTCACCACTTCGATGAACACAAAAATGTCATCCGAATCGGGTAAGAACGACACCCATTTTTTGCAATTCATTATTCGATCTGGGGAGTTTTGGTTGATTCTTACTACGCTCCAGGAGTGCCCGAATTCCCTGTTCGACTGGGGTTTATAGGGGACTAATTTCATTCTCATATGTGTCTATTGTATATAGGTTTGGAGTATGAAGCATCATCGTCAAGTGAGCATGTTCAGCAAGAATTGTCAGAGAACAAAAGGAGAAGGCGCACGGACGCGGTGCCAGTAGAAGAGGGCCGAAGCAAAGAGAGTCGTGAAGAAAGATGCTGACCAAAGGCAGCCAGAAGGTCTTCAAACCATACTCCAAACCCTCTAGCCAGAAGGTCTACAAATCATGTGGTCGTTGATCGTCGGAAAGTACCAATAAAAACTGCAAGCTTGATGGAAATGGAGAAGTCAGAGTACACAGCTCTTCGTTGGGATACAAATCCTTATGATGGTCGAGCAGATGTTGACTGTGGTCCGATGTTCCGCACAAATATTCAGAAAAAGATATTTGAAGAAGTTATTCTCGCACTTGATACAAAGATTGCTCCTCAAAAGGCAATCGACTTTGTGCACATTCAGAAGTTCGATAAAACTTTTGTCAACGTGTTTCAAACTTGTCAGCGCCTGGGCTTAGTGGACATCATGGAGTTCAAAAATGACTACAACGAAGAGGTGGTCATGCAATTTATGCCACCCTTTTCTTGAGAAGGATGTAGATAAGCATTTTGGTGGATGACTGAGGACAGAGAATATTGTGCCCCACTTAGTAAATTTGCTGAAGCTTTAGGAATCGATATGGTTGATCCAACCGATACCAATTTCTTTCGTCTCCATGATGATGACTTCACGAGGAAGCCTCATGAACTGGCTGAATGCTATGATCCTAGTGGCAGAGTAATGGGTGTTGTGCATGGGCACATTGGAGGCCTCTTGCCCTACTATGACACATTGCACAAGCTATTTCGGTGGACCTTGTTCCCAAAGGCGGGAGACTCATCTTACATACGAGGATATGCAAAAAACCTCCTTTGGTTCATTTCTAAGAGGAAGTCAGGAAAGGTTGATGTGATGGATCTTTTGTATCAAGAGATAAGGAAGAACATTGTTGATCGTCGAAGGTCACTCGTTTACGCTCCATACATTCAAGCCTTCATTGAGCACGTCACAAAAAACTACTACACCGCCGGCCCTGGCGTCAAGAAGCATGGTTATCACAAACCCCGTTGAGAAGCCAATCAAAGGTGTGACCAAGAAAGACCTCCGCAACAAGTCCACTAGAGATTTCGACTATCAGGATGTTCCGGGCTCCACTAGCTATGAGAGCAAGAAGAGGCAGACCCGGATCATTCGTGGTCTCAGGACGTGGTATTGCATTTACCTGGAAGATCGGGAAAAGCGTCACAGCGACCGTGCTAGACTTAAGCAGAACAATAAAATGCTTAAAGAATTGATCAGGCACCACAAAATTGATATGCCGACTGACAAGGGGTCTGAGGATGAGTGGAGTGACCTAGAGGAGGAAAAGGATGTATTTGCAACTGATGCTGAGGATGATCATGAAGATTCAGAGCCGGCACCAGCATCCAGTACCGACAAAGAGTTCTAGAGAGGATCTCAGATCCTATATCAGCATCCAGTTTTAATTATTTATGTATCGAACTATGTCTCTGTTTGCTTTAATCCTCGAGTGAGACTATGTATATGTGCATGAGACCCGCCCTGTGACAGCCATTGTGTGTACGGCTTATTTGATTAGATTAATTATTTATGTATATGCTTGTACATGTGCAAACATGTGTTTTAATTATTTCCTTATTACTCGCTTGTACGTAGTTTTATTTGCTTATCCATTTATTTCATTATCAGAGACGTCAGAGACGGCTCACTTTTCCAGCCGGCGCTAGAGTTTCATTTCCGGACCGTCCGGCAGAAAATCGTAGGACCCCGGATTTCCTATCAGCTGGACTAAATATATATATGTGGTTCTTCCGCACCATATGAAAATCAATCCCACTAAAACAGATGACACTTGATGGTTGGCATATTACAGCATGATATATGAAGATATAAATGTGCTTCATAATGAAAAGTACACCAGTACGTAGTTCATACGATTACTAAAATCCATACAAATACATAAAATTACATGCTATCGTCTTCATCGGAACTGTCATCGCGGACGTGTGGCTGTTCCGGTAGAACTTCATTGCCGTCTCTGTGCGTGATGGAGCAGGAAGGTCCATGAATCTCATCGATCTTGTTGTACTCTTCCTCGGAGATCACGCCTTCGACACCGAGGATACACCTTTTTGACTGCATAACTACGTGTCTCTTCTTATTCTTCGGGTCGACGATGTAGAAGACTTGGTAACCAGGTTAGCTGCTACGAATGGCTCATTTTTGTAAGCAACACGATCAAGGTTCACAGTTGTATGTCCACTGTCATTTGGATTCACCTGATTCTTGCTAACCCATTGACAACGGAACAATGGAAATTTGAAATCCACATAGTCTAACTCCCAAATCTCTTCTATGTATCCGTAGTAGAGTTCTTTTATGTGATCTTCTAAGCAAACACCACTATTTTTGTTGTTGTATTGCTATCTCTTTTTTTGGTAGCAAATGTGTAACCGTTGATTCTGTACCCTTCAAATTTTCTGACCTCCCACGTTGGGCCTTTTGCAAGAGCAGCAAGCATGGGGTCCGCATCTGCCACACCAGAAAATATTCTTGAACCAGGCGCTGAACTCCTGGATGTGGAGTCTGTCGATGTTCCGTCGATTAGGATACTTTGATCGCAGAAAGTCCAAGTGTTGTGTCAGGTATGGACTGACTTCTTTCCTATGTTGCAGCACTGTGAAATGTGCCTGATCTTATTTAGTCCTAGTTGGTTGTATTTTCCTCTTTCCATTCGTTCCATATCCTTGAAGCATCCCCTCATGTATAGACCTGGGAACACCGATCGGGTCAAGACGAGCCATGAAATCAAGACAGAACTCAACAACCTCTTCGGTCACATAACCCTCAACAATGCTTCCCTCTGGGTGTGCTCGATTCCTAACATAATGCTTAAGAATTCCCATGAAACGTTCAAACGGGTACATGCTTCGCATGAATGCAGGTCCGCACATCTTTATCTCATACACAAGGTGAACAATGAGATGTACCATGATATCGAAGAACGACGGAGGAAATATCATCTCCAATTTGCATAGAGTCTCCACCACATCTTTTTGTAGCTTATCCAATTTATTAGGATCAATCACCTTCCGAGATATTACGTTGAAAAAGTTGCACAACTCCGTTAGAGTATTTCGGACATGTGGTGTCAAGGAATTCCTGAGCGCGACAGGGAGCGTTTGTGTCATCATGACATGGCAATCGTGAGACTTCATGCCCATTACTTTTTTGTCCTTCAATGAAACAATCCGTTTATAGTTGGTGACGTAGCCATATGGAAATGACATGCCATGTAGAGATTCACAAACATCTGTTCCCTCTTTTGTGCTGAAGACATAACTCACGGGGGTTCGCTTCACCTCAGCCTCGTCATCCGTCACAGTTGGTTCCCCTGTTCTGAGTTGCTTAGCCTCCAGTCGTGCGTTAACGTTCTTTTGTTTTGTCCTTAATTTTCATCAATGTCCCTAGTATGGTATCGGCCACATTCTTCTCCACGTGCATGGCATCGATGCAATGCCGAACATCGAGTTCCTGCCAGTATTTTAATCTCCAAAATATTGATTTCCTCTTCCAGACGGACTTTGTTGGAGGCTCTTCCTTGGGGGGCTCTTCTTCTGTTGCTATTTCTTTGTCTTTGCCTTTGCCTTTGCCTTTGGCTTTTCCTTTTCCTTTGCCTTTAAACTTTTTCCCATGGACAACTTTCAAGTGTTGAACTTGAGCATAGATCTGGCTACCCTTCAAAACTGCAGGAGCCAAATCATTCTCAACGGTATTATCAAACTTCCCCTTCATCCTGCGATATTGATGTTTCTGTGGCAAAAACCCGATGTTGCATGTACACAATTTTCTTACACTTATACAGATACTAACTTGCAGTGTTTTCTAGGCACTGCACAGATGCTTTGAACCCTTTAATTGCCTGGCTGGAGGTGTTCCCATAAGCCGGATAATCATTGATGGTTAGGAACAACATGCATCTCAGGGTAAAGCTTTGCTGCTTAAACGCATCATATATTACTACTCCCTCATCCCAAAGAAGTTCCAAATCCTCCACCAAAGGTTCAAAGTACACATCAATGTCGTCTCCCGGTTGTCTCGGTCCCTGGATTAGTATTGCAAGCATGATGTACTTGCGCTTCATGCACAATCATGGAGGAGGTTGTAAATGCATAAATTCACGGGCCAGGTGTTGTGCGTGGTACTCATGTTGCCGAACGGGTTCATTCCATCAGTGCTTAGTGCAAACCTGACATTCCTAGTTTTATCAAGTCCGATTTTGTCAGGAAACTTCCTATCCATATTCCTCCATTGCGGAGAGTCAGCAGGGTGTCTTAGCATCCCATCGTCAGTGCGTTTCTCTGCGTGCCAACGCATCAGTTCTGCGGTTTCCGGGTTAGAATATAACCGTTTCAAACGATGAATAATAGGCAAGTACCAACAAACTTTTACCGGGATGTCCCTCCTATTCGGCTTTTTATTCTTCTTGCTTGCTTGTGCAGTATTCATGTCATCATCACTGTCATCATCGCTGATATGATCCTCATCCTTTGGAACCTTGAACCTAGGAGCTTTGCACTCTGGGCATTGCCGCAAATTGATATTGTCACCACGGTACAATATGCAATCATTTTGACAAGCATGTATTCTCTGAACTTCCATTCCCAGCGGACACACAATCTTCTTAGCTTTGTACATACTCTTCGGCATGTGGTTTCCTTCCGGAAGAAAGTCTTCAAGGAATGTAAACAACATAGTAATGCTCTTATCTGACCATCCGCCCTTTTCCTTCATCTGCAATATTTCAAGTACGTACCCAATTTTGAGTACTGCAGCTTGCACCCAGGGTACATATCTTTCTCCGAGTCTTCTATCATACCGAGATATTTCTTGTAAAGTTTCTCATCCTTAATTTCTGCTATATTGTCCGCAACATCTGACTGAGAGCGTCCCTCTCTCCATCTGGCTTGTCCACTTGAGACGTGTCTTGCGATATTTTCTCTGTTTCATGATCACCAGTTGATGTATATATGGTGGTAGACTCAACATCATGCATCACGCATCATCATTTGTGTTTGATTGACATTGCCCTGCACTCTGCTCTTCATAATCATCATCCTCTGTAATTGGGTCTTCGTCGTGGTTGCTCCAACATGTGTAACCCTCCATGAATCCTCTTTTGATCAAGTGTCCCTGGATTTGGTGAAGGTCGTTAGTACTCATCATGATTTTGCAGTCATTACACGGGCAAGTTACCCATTGCTTTTTTGTATGAACCATATGCTCTTTAGCCGCTTCCAAAAACTCTGTCACACCAGCTATGAATGTATCGCTCACACGCTTCTCGAGATACATCCATCCTCGGTCCATCTGCAAAAGAACACACATTCTTATTTAGAACTACAGGAAGATTAATCAGACAAATGCCTTTATTCTTTGTGAACAGCAATTGTTAATTCACAAAATTCTTTTTTTACGGAATGCCCGAAAATATCCGACAGGTCCGAATAAGTTTATGTTTATCAATACCAGAACATGTGAAAGGATCGAGTAGGTTGACTAGAGGGGGGTGAATAGGCAACTACAAATTTTCTTTTTCTTTTAATCAAATTGGGGAATTGCTCAAATATAAGTTCTCTAGATATGCAACTAGGTGAACAATCCTATATGATGAGCAATAAACAAGCTAGCAAGATATTCTAAACAAGTTAAGCTAGCAATACAAGTAAAGGAAGGTTAAGAGATAACCACACGGTGACGCGGAGATGATTCCCGAAGCATTCAATGGAAGCTACGTCTTCGTTGGAGCGGTGCGGGGTCACAAGTGAGCCCCGAATAGCCTTGATATGGCACACCGTATCTCCCTCGTGTTATCCTCCAATGAGGAGTTCCACGAGTCACTATATGATGCCCTCGAGGTCGACAATAAACCTTTACAAGGATGAGGCACACTCCACAACCGAATTGGAGGCTCCCACCGAATTCCCACGGCTCCCAAAGCCACAAGAATCACAAGGCCAAGGCACACATCCACAACTCAATTGGAGGCTCTTGGCTTTTCCCCGTGGCACCCAAAGCCACGAAGAACACAACTTCCGTCTAGGGTTCAACGAACCCAAGAGGTAACAAGATCCTCGGGATTAGTGGGGGGAATCGAAATTGCTTTGGTGGAAGTGTAGATCAAGACCTCCTCCGTCACTCCTCAAAGTATGAAGGTGTTTGGACCGATGGAGTGGGAGATCTTGGAGGTTGAAGCTTTGCAACAATGGTGGAGAGAGATTTTCAAAGCCTAGCTTCTTTGGAGAATAAGACTAGTATTTATATGTCTCCACTCAAAAATGGCCGTTGGCCAGTTTTCTGCAGACGCGCGTACTACCGGGTCAAAAGACCCGGTACTACCGAATGGCAGAAAGCAGCAGTCAACAGACATTTTGACCAGGCGACGCGAGCGCCCGGTACTACCGGAGTTTCCATCGGTACTACCGGAAAGCGCGGATCGGTACTACCGGAAATTTTCCGGTACTACCGCTTAGGAATTACCCCGAGTCCAGTAGCATTTTGGCGTTCGCCGGTACCTGGCTCGGTACCAAGTCTGGTACTACCGAGCGAGCTCGGTACTACCGGCCATTTCATCCGGTACTACCGGAGCCAGGAAAATGTGCCAAACACACCATTTTTCAGGGAATGGGATGGCTGTGGTGTGCATATTTGGTTTGTGCAAAATGTGTAAACAAGATTGATTCCGCCCAAACCTCCACAGCGGATCCCCCTCTTGATAGTACGGTTTTCCTATAAGGTAAAACCTAGGAAAACTACAACTTCTCGCTTGACGCTTGTAGAGGAGAAATTCCACCATCATGTGTGAATATATAAGATGAACCTGTAAATCTTTTAGCACACAATTAGTCCGCTTATTGTGTTGTCAACAAACATCAAAACATATAGGGATAGAAATGTCCTTTCAATCTCCCCCTTTTTGGAGTTTGATGACAACACAATGTTTAGCGACAAAAGATTTGCAAAAGACAAGCGGGCTCCCCTGAATGTGTGTATTATTTGTAATTTGCGTTTGAATGCAAAACACACCATATTCATGTGGGATGAGCACCCCTTATATTTTACAAACCTAGCAAGTTTAACTAAATAGGCATATGAAAAATAACTTGCCAAACGTGTAAGACATAACCAATGATAGATAGCTAATAAGTCTATTACATAGCACCACATAGTCTTAAGCACATAGGTTCATGCATGTCTTACACCATGCGCAATGAAGTTCATAAACCAAATAAGATGGAACACAAGCGGTAAAGAATCAAAGCAAGAGCAAGCTTGTGTCCCTCCCATGCAAATCCCCTCGATAAGTCCTACTAGAACACATTCTCCCCCTTTGTCATCGAAATGCCAAAAAGGGAGAAGCGCGATGCTAATAAACGTCCCATGGAGAGTCACTCTCCACCCATGCTGTGGTGGACAGGGGTACGAGTCGGATCATCATCCCGGGGGCGTCCTCTTCACTCCAATAACCATGCTTGGAGATCCACTTTTCCTTGGGGGTGATTACCAAATCACTTGGTTTCTCGGGAGAGTGATCAATCTCTAACTTCCTCATCATTGCTTTCTGTCGCATGGCAGCCTTCTTGTGATAGACATGAGCCTCATACATGCGCTCTTGGATGTCCAACTTGAAGCAAAAAGCCTCTTGGCCTTGATTTGAAATTTCTTGAACCATGAAGGTTCCTCAAGAGGTGGAGCACTAGAACTAGCCCCAACATCTGGAGCGCCTGATGGAGCACTAGTTGAGCCTCTAGCAGTTTTGGAGCCCTTTCTGTCCTTGGGTAGAGTGTGTGCCTTCGTTTGGAGTTGCTTGGCATTGTGCTTGATCACGGGTAAACCGTCTGTCAAAAGGTTCTCACCTTTCTTGTCACTCCATTTGTTACAGATGAGGGCCATGATAAATGGCGCATAAATAGGGACTCTCTTGTCAATAACATTCAGCCACATCTCTTGATATATGAAATCCATGACATCAAGTTTGCTCCCTTTTCCTTGATTGGCCTTTGAATTGCCATGAGATCAATAGTGTAAGAATGCACTTGGTCCCAATTCCCAATCTGAGGAGCAAGACACTCACGATAGATGCGGTGCAGAATCTCAAAAGGTTGAATTAGATCCTCGGTTTGACCCGGAATTCCACCTTCCATAGTAATGGGAGCAAGCACCTCCTTGCCACCGGATTCATCTCTTGAGTGGCATCTCCACCCACAAGGGGACCTTGGACCACCATCACGATAACCACCCAAAACAGCCCCAAAATCATTCATTGTAGCTTCAAGCACATTATCTTTGGTCATCCATGTGAGAGTCCGAGCATTGTCATTGCCAAAGTGGACGGTTGAATAGAATTGAAGAATATAGTACTCAATGTATGGATGGTTGACGGTCATAATGTCAATGAGACCAAATTCTTCACACATAGAAAGGGCTTCGGCAAAGTAGGATCGAAGCTTGTCCTTCTTCATGTGTTCAATGTCAATGGAGTGTTGAATGACCACTTTGTGTTTATTGGTTGAACCCAAATAGACTTGTTGATAAACCCGTTCTTGCTCATTGGTGTGGAAGTGAGGGTTTCTCACACTAGGGAACCTCTTCTTGTCATAAGGATTGATCTCCCGATAGGCATGATACTCATGAAGACGATATTTGGTGAATGGCTTTGGAGAGGCTTGCTTTTGGACGGGCTGACGGCCTTGAGTTCTAGACGTGGATCTTCTAGGCAATATCTCTTCTTCAGACTCTTCTTCAAACTCTTCTTCAATTTCATCTTCATTTGACTCAATGATCCGAGGTCTCTTGTCTTTACGACCGTAAACCCCTTTTTCACCACGGCTACCTGTGAAATAGCATATATAGGTGCAGAGGGAACATGGGTAAGTGCACAAGTTCATGAATTTGTAAACAAACTAGTTGCTAAGTGTAGAAATAAGTCGAAATTGCCAGGTTCGGTAGTACCGGTGGAAACCCGTCGGTAGTATCGGCCGAGGTACAGGACGGATGTTGACCACGGGGAGAACACGAATCCGTGACAAATCGACAAAATAGCTACACTAAGTAACTAGCTAGAGCTATCCCAGACCAAAAGAAGTCTCCCCCACGAATTTAACCAACAAAAAGTGGAGCTACCGGTGATTTGCCCTAGCACATCTTAGGTTTCAAATAGAGACCAAAAAAGAGCATGAAAAGGGCAAATACCGGAGTCCATCGGAGGGGAGAGGAGTGGGAACAACTCCCACGGAGCAAATCCGGCCGGGGATGGCGGAGGGCGGGTCACCGGCGGCGGCGGCCCGATGGAATCAGAGGAGAGGCGGCGAGGTCGACGAACATGGGAGAGATGATTTGGGGAAGAATGGCTCTTCCCCGATCTAGCCCCGTATTTGTGTCGACTGCGCACGCCCGGTAGTACCGGCCGCTCGGGAAATTCACAGTTTCGCAACTGCTACTTCCCAGGTGGCGGTAGTACCGGTCCATGGCGTTCGGTAGTACCGGGACCTGGACCAACTGAATACAATTTTTTTGAAAAATTGAACTTGTGCAGGCAAATTTAGATGGTCTTATGAGATGAGGTCATGGCATAGGTTAAGATAAGTCACTGTAGGCGTGAATAAACACTTGGAGTTGCAAGATACAACATGGAAAACCCAACATCCAAGAGTTTCTTCAAAAGATAGAGCAAGGTCTAAAAATACCCAAATAATTCAATTAAAACCAACTCCTCAAGAAAAGAGGAGGGCGATGGCCGTAGCCACCATGTTTGAGTATGTATGACTTGTAGCCGCGAAGATATATCTTGGGCTCAAAATCACAACTCATCTTTGAAGCACATTTTAGTCACAAAAGTGACAATTATGCAAGATTTGTCTATTTGCGCATAATGGGGGGAGTGATGACTCATGAATTGGGCTACACTCCCCTATGTCCATGCCTACATCCAAACCAAATGAATATCGTCTAATAGGGGTAGGTATGCAAGAAGTCCACTAAATCCAATTGCTTATGTCCACCACATTAAGTTCTCCTCTCAACTCCTTGAATCTTGCTTCACCAAGAGGCTTTGTGAACATATCGGCGAGTTGATGCTTGGTGTTGACATACTTGATTGCAATATCACCCTTCTCAACATGATCTCGAATAAAATGATACCGGATCTCAATATGCTTGGTTTTCCCATGAAGAACCGGATTGTGAGCAATTTTGATGGCACTTTCATTGTCACATAAAAGAGGCACTTTGTCACAAATGACACCATAATCCTTTAAAGTTTGCCTCATCCATAATAATTGTGCACAACAACTTCCGGCGGCAATGTATTCGACTTCGGTGGAGGACGAGGCCACATAATTTTGCTTCTTGGAAGACCAACTCACAAGAGACCTACCAAGGAATTGGCAAGTACCCGAAGTTGATTTTCTATTCATTTTGCAACCCGCCCAATCCGCATCCGAATAACCTACAAGATCAAAACTTGCCCATGGGGGTACCAAAGACCATAGTTAGGAGTATCCATCAAGTATCTTAGAATCCTTTTAACCGCGGTTTCATGACTTTCCCTAGGACTTGATTGGAATCTTGCACACATACCCACACTAAACATAATATCCGGTCTAGATGCACAAAGGTAAAGCAAAAATCCAATCATAGAACGATAAAGCTTTTGATCAACTTCCTTACCATCCGGATCTAAGTGAAGATCCGCCTTGGAGTCCATGGGAAACTTACATGGCTTGGCATTGTTCATGTCAAATTTCTTGAGCATGTCCTTAATATACTTGGCTTGACATAAGAATGTTCCTTCTCGAAATTGGTGGATTTCAAAGCCAAGAAAATAATTCAATTTTCCCATCATGGACATCTCAAATTCTTAGTCATTAGCTTAGAGAATTGATCACGTAGTCGACTCCTTCGATTTGAGTGTAGCCTTGTGCAACCAATCTTGCTTTGTTGCGGATGACTTGACCATGTGAGTCTTGCTTGTTCTTAAATATCCACTTGGTTCCAATGACATTATGGCATGTGTCTTTGGGTCTTTCAACTAATGACCACACTTTGTTGCGCTCGAAGTTGTTCAACTCTTCATGCATAGTTGCAACCCAATCCATATCTTCAAGGGCATCATATACCTTAAGAGGTTCTAAGCTAGACAAACAGGAGACATGACCACAAAAGTTAGATAATTGATTGCGTGTGGACACACCCCTACGGATACTCCCATGGATATTTTCTTTGAAGTGTTGTTGATAATCCAATTTTGATGCACGCCGGATGGCCCGGCGTTCCATGGCTTGACCAATTGTTTCACCAACACGAATATCTTCATCATTGCCTTCATTTTGTTCATGGTCAACCCGAAGTGGAGTTCTTGGAGTTGGGGGTTCATGATGTTCTTGTTCTCCACTAGAGTTGGGTGGGTCTTGACCATTTTCTTGTTCATGTGGATGAAGATCATGATCTTGTTGTTGTTCTTGTATATCTTGTTGATCACATGTTGAGGTGGATGGCTCAACTTGAGTAGAACTTGTTCCTTCTCCTTGAGTATCAACAATAGGTTCTTCAATAGGAATAAGTTCTCCTATGCCCATAGTTCTTATGGCTTGAGATGGAGGTGCATCACCTACATCATCATGATCAATATGCCCCGCTTGGGAGCCATTACCCTCGTCAAACTCCACATTCATAGATTCTTCAACACATCCGGTGGATATGTTGTAGACCCTATAAGTATGAGAGTTTGCGGCATATCCAACAAGAATACCATCAAAAGATCTAGATTCAAATTTAGCAATTGGGTAGCCTTTAATGTAAACATGGCATTTGCAACCAAATACACGAAAGTAAGAGACACATGGCTTTTTACCGATAAGGAGTTCATATGGTGTCTTTTCCATGAGAGGACGAAAGAAGAGCCGGTTTGATTAGTGGCAAGCGGTGTTGATGGATTTGGCCCAAAAGTTGTACGGGGAATGAAATTCGGCCAACATAGTTCTTGCCATATCAATAAGAGTGCGGTTCTTCCTTTCGGCGACACCATTTTGTTGGGGAGTATATGCAGCGGAATATTGGTGTTGAATGCCCTCCCCACTTAGGAAATCATCCATAGTGTAATTCTTGAACTCCGTACCATTGTCACTTCTTATTGCCAAAATCTTGGAGTCATATTGGCATTGAACTAGGGTTGCAAAGTCAATGAATATCTTTTGAGTTTCACTCTTCCTCTTGATGTAGAAAGACCAACAATATCTTGAATAATCATCCACAATTACCAAACAATATTTAGTCATGGCAATTGTTTGTGTGTGTGAGAGTGAACAATAATCATCCGCAAGCTACTAGGTTGAAGATGAACAGGATTAAAAAAATGCTCTCCAGAAAGAAATAAGTTTACGATATGCCTTCGGTGCTATTGTTACCCTAGTCGCTGTTATAATCTCTATGTTAGGATTTTTTAGATGCGTGAAGTGTCATGGCAATTGTTTGTGTGTGTGAGAGTCAAAATTTGTATGTTACAATTATCATGTCTACATTCATAAGCTATTGTTATCCTATTCGCAGTCTATAAATGTGATATGCACCATAAGCTGCTTTTGTACAAATAAAATGGGTGAAGATATGGAGAATTATAGAACGCACCTTCAAACTGCCTCGGAGTGTTTTCTTGGACCACCGATTTTCTGGCAAGCGTCGGCACTAGAGAGATGCCCCGGAATCGATCCTTACGGCCTGAGACGAACATATAAGTAACTACAGAGGAGACCTGAGATGGTTTTTAATAAAAACGTCTCCAATGGTATATACATAGAGATGCCCAACCGTCCCCTGCGGTCTTCAAATTTCCCCACACACGGCTGTCGCCGCGCCGCCCCCTCCACCGCCGATTCCCGCCGCCACGGCCGTCTCTGTGCCTCCCCACCGCCTCCCCCCGATGGGCTGTTCGACGCCCCACCGGAGCGGCCCCGATTCGACACCGATTTCTTTTGGCAAAGTGATGGCCATAAAAGAAAGTACATATTAACTAAATGGAATATGATGTGCAGACCAAAAGACCAAGGGGGACTTGGGATAGAGGTCTTAGAGATCAAAAATAATTGTCTATTAAGCAAATGGTTTTTCAAAATCCTATCAGAAGAGGGTGGGGTATGGCAGCAGCTAATTCATAATAAGTACTTGCATTCGAAATCGCTATCTCAAGTGCAGAGCAAGCCGACTGACTCCCATTTTGGAAGGGGCTTATGAAGGTAAAATACGATTTTTTTCTACCGTGGATCGTTTGTTATAGGAAAACGGAGAGAACATGGGCTTCTGGGAGGATACTTGGCTTGGGGACAAACCCTTATCTAGTCAATATCCTTCCTTGTACAACATTGTCCATCGAAAACAGGTTTCGGTTGCTGATGTTTTGTCCCAAGCGCCTCCACCAAACTTAGGGTTTAGATGAGCGCTTACCGGAAATAAATGGACTAGATGGCTGCATTTGGTAAACCGGCTAATGATGGTTAATCTTACAAATCAACAAGATGTTTTCAAGTGGGGTTTAACCAATACCTGGGTGTTTACGGTTCAATCTTTATATCTTGATTTCATAAGTGATCATACAAGGTTTCTCCGTAAATATATTTGGAAGATGAAAGTACCTCTAAAGATTAAGATTTTTATGTGGTTCGTTTATCGTAAGGCGATTCTCACAAAGGATAATTTAGCTAAGCAGAATTGGAATGGTTGTAAAAAATGTTGTTTCTGTGATCAAGATGAAACAATCCAACATTTATTCATATCTTGTCCACTTGCAAAAATGACTTGGTGTATAGTTCATATGGCTTTCAATATTAAGCCCCCAAATGATGTTAAAAACTTGTTTGGTAGCTGGTTAAGGGGAGTTTCTAAAACTGAGAAGGTGCAAATTCGAGTTGATGTGTGCGCCTTGCTTTGGGCCATTTGGAACATACGGAACGAATATATTATTAACAGAGCAAAGAAAACTTCTTTTATGCAGGTTATCCCCATGGCTACACATTGGATCCGTACGTGATCCTACCTACAATCAATGGAGAAGCGCGGCGCAATGGATTTTGAGTGCAGCCGCCTGGAATCGGTCGTATCGGATCTTATTTCCCAGTTCAGCTGGCGTTCTGATCGTAGGATAACATGTTAATGCAGAGTCATTCCATGTTGTCTGTGTTTTTTAGATGGCTGATTCATGTTGCAAGTTTGTGCGACCTGTGATGTAATAATTCTTGTGAGGATAACTGGTTATTAATAAAAATAAAAGCCGCATGCATCAATCGATGCAGAGGCTGGATCCGCCCCTTTTCTAAAAAAAACTAGTTAGCTTTGATTGAGATTTCTTTTCAATGTAATAATCATATGTTCTTGAGCAAATGATTAGAGCAGTTATGGCTTGAGATATTAGTAGTTTTTTTTAGGCATTGACCCTGAGTCCCCGAGTTTCGTTCTAGCCATAAGTTTGTATGATATGCTTGCAGCCCTGGGGCGGCTTGGCCGGAGCAGCCATTGTGACAGCACTTGGGCTCGCCGATCCTGCCGCCCGACTCATGGTCAAATTGACGGGTGTCGACGACTCCCTCGCGTGGCCCTTCGGGGCCTACTTCTCCTTTAAGCAGGTGCAGCCGGCACGCGTGCCACCTCACGCCTCATCATGCTTTCTCCGGTAAGTCACCTTCCCCCATGAACCTTTTCAATATATTGGTCATTTGCACTATTTTTGACGAAAATCAGCGCCAATGTTGTTTTCATTCATTAAGAGAAGTAAAAAGTACAAATGACTCAAAATAGAAAGAAAAAAAAAGAGAGAAGGAAGCAGCATCTCAGCCTCTCTAAGGAATAACAGGGGAGGGCACAACAACAACACTACACCCAACTACTAGAAGAACAGGATACAACAGGGGAGAAACAAGAGGAGGACTTATTAACATTTTTTATCTATGGAGGTTGAAGTCAAATTACTGCCCAGAGAGAGGAAATAGCAATGAAAGATGGTCCTACGACAGGAAAAATCATCCTTGGTGGTGTTCGACATTCTCGAACTGAAGGTAGTCACTGCATTTGCTCATAAAGATGCTCTGGTCTTAATCCATGTATTTTTTTTCTGGAGGTGGTATCCTAAAATATGGCGTGGCTTTGAGAGGCTGTTGTTATTTTCTTGTTCCTCTAGACGCTTCATGTATAAATTTGCAGCATGTATGTTTACATGTGGCACTATGTTCTCCAATACAACCAGCGATCAATAGTTTACAGGGGCACTATGTTTACACATGTGTGATGGTGAAAGAAACTGGATGGATGGCCCGTGGCAACGCACGTGCATTGTAAAGGGATGAAATCCTTTTGTGGTACGTTGACGGGAAATCTTTTTGTGGTACGTCATTAAAAATATTCCTAAAATTGAATAATATTACACACAAGGTATCCTAATCTGCCTCACATAGATAACTGAAGTGACCGAGTTGTGGCCCTGGTGTTAGTGAGAAAGGCGTAAATAGTTTGTGAACATTTAGCTGTGGAATTATTAATTTATCATCCGTGGTGATGTTTATTTTTTTTCTAAGTAATAATTGAAGAGTGTGCTTGTCTAAACTTATATGTTATGCATGTGTATATTTAATTGGAATATCTAAACTTATGTTTTGCACCGAGTCCAGAACAAAACTGGTTAACCAAATCCCATCGTGACTTTGTTTGCTACTGCAACAGCGTAGAACAGCGTGCGTCTGAAGATCCCTTTCTTTGACCCAAACGATGAAATACAGATATATGCTCATTATTATACAATCCCCTGGCACAAAACGGAAAAATAAATAATGAAATACATAATCGTCTGATCGGTGTAACAAGGTGTATATATAACACTCCATCTACAACTACCTCATTATACTACAGAAATACAGTAAATCTTACTACTACAACTAAGGTAGACAAAACGAACACTGAAAGCAAGCACCACGTGTATATACTACAGTTGCACCACACAGAGCGCAGCGAGAGCCATGATCACGAGGCCGGGCCGGAGACAAGCTAGAGTCAGACTCGAACCCGAACCAGTACTGCTCGGCTCGTCATCGTCATCGGAAGCATCCCTGTCCAACGGCGAGGAGACGTTCTTTGGGTGGCTGAAATCGAAGGCCGGCGCCGCGTCTGCGCTGTCTGGCCCGGCCGCTGGCCCCGGCGCGTCCGCCACCGGTGGCCTGAGGTCCGGCGGAAGGCCCTGGCCATGCACTACGGCAATGGCGAAGCGCTGGCCGTTCTCGCACTGCTCGCCGTCGTAGTTGCCGGAGAAGAAGTATGCGTTGCCCTCCTTGAGCAGCGGCACAGCGGCGGTGACGGCATCCTTGCTGAACTCCGGCGCGGCGGCCGACCAGTCGACGGTGTCGTCGGGGCTGGAGTCGTCGTAGTCGCAGCTCTTGTACAGGGTCTCATTCCGTGTCTGCACCACCGAGTGGTTCTTGTCCGTGTTGAATACTGCAGCACGGATAACGGGAAATGGTTATAGTTGGTACAATACAGATTGTGTGCTAGGAAAAATGAGACTGCAATGTGTGGTCGATTATTTTGTGCAGGTTTCGAAGTTCGAACCACATTTAGGTTTTGCTTAGTGCACCATACATTGGCTATATCGTGCCACACTATACGAGATCAATGCGTTTCTCTTGAGAGTTTGTATATTTGGCGAGCTCTCAATTCTCAAATACAGGTTTGGGATCCCTATGCTGGATGGGCCATCGAGCGAATGGAAAAATTCTCGGAGTCCAAGAAAATCTTCGTCGCTGTGAGATCTTCTAACGTGTGAAATGAGAGCAAAGGCGCGCAGGAAAAGAGAAATAGGAGGTCATCATAGTACTTGATGGCATCGGTCGTTGTAAAAGGATGAATCAACAACGCCGAATCACTCACCGGTTTTTTTTTTAGATAAAAAGGGCCTCGCCCCAGTTCCATTTCAACGAAATGAAACAGCGTCTTACAACATCCATCTTTCAGCTTTCGGGGGATAAAACGACAGAGATGTCGCCCCAGAGATGCAGAAGCTAAAAACATAACACCAGACAAACTAAGATCTACTGCTCTTTTTGCTTGATGCGGAAAGAAAACTGGGACCTATTAATCCCAAATGCACAAAGATATGAATAAGGATGGGGGATTATGCAAGAGCATCACAGCAATGCCCCCATGGGGGAGAACGATCTGGAATCAAACACTGCCAAACTTACCACCTCACTGATTGATAATAACAGATCTACATTGTCGTTTCTATAACTGTTTGCATTGACAAAGCTACCATTCCAGAACTCCGCAAAACAAAGCTACCGAACAAATGGAGCATGTTGTTGCACCTTTCCCCCACAAGGCATGTGCACGCATAGGGAAACTAATGCAGAGACGTAGCTGCTTTCGATACCCCGGAGGCCCACGCTAACCATCGAGAGGAGCATATAGCTCACGAGCTGACACCTCACAGATCGACCATGGCAAAGCACTAGCAAACCTGAGCCTACAGGCACTTGGCAAACCTGGCTTAGCCTCCTACATCGGTACTTCTGTATTTAAAACTTGATCGTCTCTGCTAACAAAGACTGGCAAACATGCAGGCCTTAGAGGGACGGCGTACGCCGAACTCAATTACGAGGAATTTAACCTCATGTATCATGACTTTTTATGAGCCAAGAAATGAATGGGAAGGCAAAGCTGGTTGCCATTTCAGTTAGAGAGGCCGATCAAGGAGAGTAAGCAGCTGTGTGTACTCACTGAGGAAATCTCCTAGGCTGAAATTGTAGCCCTCGGCCCAGGCCTGGTAGTCGACCGCGAGGCCGTCGTACCACCCCTTGTCGTCGCCGACGGTGTAGTTCTTGTACGCCTCCACGGTGGAGCTCAGAACGGCAACCGCCATGGCTGCCGCGAGGACGATGAAGCCCCAGCGCCGGCCGGAGAAGAGCCGCAGCATCCCCCGCTATCGAGTGGCCGTGAGAGAACTGAGAATAAGCTAATAGCTGTTGTTGTTGCCTCTTGCAGAGAGATGCTCTTCTCGCGATCGACTACGGGTCGCGGGGCTTGTGTCTTTTGGGAATTGGGAGCTGGGAACTTTAAAGAGTGCCGATGGAGTGGTAGAGAGAGGGAAGCATAAACTTTTGTGTTGTGCTGGCACTGGTGACGTGTGTGTCGGCAGCGAGAGGCAGCTGCTTTGCATCCATCTTTCTCATGTCATTCATGTGAGATTGCTGAACCGTGATCAAGACAGATCTCCGTTTTCGGTTGCTGCGTCTCCTGTCACTAGCTTGATTGATCCACTGCACGCCAGCCGGCAAAATTACATGTTCATGTCACTCAGGTGAAGGCAGGAAGAAGAAGAAGAGCCAGTGACTGAAACCAGAGACCAACCAATAAAGGTCGGCATCTTAGCAGAATAACAGTATCCATTTCGAAAAAGAATAATAACAGTATAGTCTTGCCAAGTCGGTAACATGAAAGGAGCAGACTACTACAAAAATGCACAGCTGCGAATCCAGTGATCTGTCCGTGCATATGAATATATGTACTTTGCTTATCGCTTCGATCGGCAGCTGTATTTACTTGCCTACAATATCTATAAGTGCATGTCCTTGTCTAACATGCACCAAATGATTGCCAGTTCTTCCAAGGGCCAATCGGTCGAATCCACGCGGCGTGCCCGATCTCAGCTAACCTTGAGGGTATATCTGACTTGGGATTATCAGTGGTTGTTCAACTGTTGCTCCCCTGTATTTAACGCACTGACGGTCGGTTGATGATGATGTGCCTTTCTTCCATATCGTCTATTAAGCCCGTCGCATTTCGGTGGCAACATATATCTCATCGACATTGACAGGCCACTGAACACATCCGTTGCAGACTTGCAGCCATGCTAATTTGATGTTGTCATTAGGTGTTACTGCTGTTTTAGCACTACTATCCAGATTGGGAGACACTTCCCCAGTAGTCGTGGACACCATGACTTGCTGATCGATCGAGCGCAATCTTTCCAGGTAGGTGGTCAGGTTACTTCATTGGAGGCGCCAAAGGCAACTTTTGCACGGGACTAGGCTGTTCCACCAGCTGCAGGTAAGCAAATCGAAATAGCGACCTTCTAGTGAGAGGGCCAAGAGAGCATGGAAGAAATAAGCACTGCTATGTGTTTGTGTAAATTAATGTTTAAGACTATTGAATTTATGCACCAACCGACAATATATTTATATTTTAACACTCATTACGTCTAGGTTATTTTAGACATTAGCGAGGTTCATTGTAGAGCTTATTTTTTTTTAATACTGCCTGAGAGAGGTCTTAAACTTGAGTCATTTCAATTCTAATATCATATTGAATTGATGCACCAACTAACTCGACCAAAAGTTTGAACTAGTAAAAAGAGCTAGACAAGTATATTTATTTTTCACCGAGGACCCCTTTATTCAGCTTAACAATGTATTGCGATGTAACTTTATATTCCAGACATTGTGTTTATCAGAATGCACAAATCTGTAATATGACATGTTATTGATATATTTTCATTTAACATATTATTTGGGAGAACAATTTTAAACTGCAATCAAAATTAAATGTGTTTCCAAACTTCTAATGAATAAATTATAAGATTAAAGTCCAAATAAGAATATGTGACTATTTCGAATCCTATTTTTGAATCACAAGGTAATGAAATCTACTATATAAAGTGCAGATCATCTATTACTGCAAGGTGTAGTTATTCGTCATTTTAACATGATTGCCTCCAAAGTGTTCTTCCAAATATATTAGTGACAAAATATAACACAAGGTACTAGCATGAGGCGGACGTATGTCTGGAGACTATCTACAATGTGTTAAACTAAAACTCAAAGACCTACATATATATGGCTTAATATTTGTTGTTTACCTAAATAAGTTTTACTGTCAAGTAAAATTAATTAAATACATGATCACATTGCAGAAAAATGACCGACATAAATTAGAAGGAATTCCAAAAATGTAAATTAATGGTTATTGAAATGTTAAGATTTATAAAATGTTTAGATTTAAAATGTCCAGATTTGAATAATGTTCAAATGCAAAAGGTTTAGATTTTGGAAGATGTTCATATTTGAAAATGTTTCTTCTTAAAAATGTCTAGAATTAAAAAAATCTCTTTGGAAAATGGTTCCGATTTTAAAAAGGTTCATATTTGAAAATTGTTCATATTTTAAAAATATTCATTCTTTAAAATGGTTTAGATTAAAAAATGAATATATTTATTTTACTTTATTTGAAAATAGGATGCGAAATTAGAACCATCTAAAATAACGTAATGAAAACATAAAAAGGTAAAGGAAAAACAAATAGAAATAAATAAACAGTCAAACAAAACAAAACAAAAACAAGAGAAATTACAAAGAAAGGAAATAAATTGGGCTGGCCCAGGTGGTGGAGTGGTGCGGTCAATGGAACAGGAAGCGATGTATGCGCTTGGGCGAGTCGAGCCTACAACTCGCTTATATAGGCGGCCCAGACTTCTGAACATGCCAAGTGTCAAAAGAAAGGAAATCAAATGGGCTGGCCCAGGTGGTAGAGTGGTGCGGTCAATGAAACAGGAAGCGATATATGCGCTTGGGCGAGTCGTACCTACGACTCGCTTACATAGGCGGTTCAGACTTCTGAACATGCCAAGTGTCAAAATATTTTATTAGCTATGAAACGATCTGGGCCATCTCTCTTAACAAGATTTGACACATACCAAATCAGAACCAAAGTTTTCAGTCAATCATGGAACAAAATTATGTTTTCTCCGTGAAGTGACGAAACAAAATTATGAAAGACTGGCTTCGATATACTATGTTTTTTAGACGGAAGGCTTGATCCCTCGTGTGAGTGACTCAAAGGCAAGGGTGCACCACGTCATGGGATCCCGTCCCAAAATATGTTTTTTTTTAGAAAAGGAGGGTGCGATTTCCCGGCCTCTGCATCGAGTGATGCACACAGCCATACGCACTTATTAATTCCAACCAGAGTTACATAGTACAATGTTGAGCACAAAACTGAAATCAACCTGTCGACAATAAGGGTCGCTACCACTATGATGGGGGTGACTAACACCAACGCACATCATCTAAAACCCAGTTCAGCTAAACACTCAACACCCACCGACATGTACGCTTTAGTCGCTGCCGCCGTCTTCCACGAACCCATCTTCAGAAAGGATCAACACCATGACCTTGCAAAACCGGTCTGCCGTCGGCATCGCCACGATGCCAGACAGCGCCACCAAGCGTGAGTCCATCGACCCGAAATCGAGACCCCGCAGCGCCACGCCGCCGAGACACACCGACATCGACGTGGTTGATGACAACCGCTCCGCCAGCTGACCCCCTCCAGGTAGTTCATGTTCCAAAACGATGCCCTCAAGAGGGTGAACGACACCATAGGTGACGCCATCGTCCGATCTAGAACAGATCTAGGGTTTCCCCGGAACAAAACGGATGAGAGCGGAGCAACGATGCCTTCAACAAGGTGATGACGCCCGAGGACGCCACCATCGTCGGCTCCAAAAACGGAGCCCGGTTCTCACCGGCCAACCCGCCCCACATGTCGTCGATCTACCCGAAGAAGTGCCCATGACGTCCGCGCCCTGGCCGATCTCCTCCGGCGAAAGGGAAGACCACCAACGCCATGTCCTCGTGTCGCGTGCCAAGCCCGGAGGTCGAGTGTCGTCGCCGGCGTTGGTGAAGATGCAGATTAAAACTTCGGCCCGCCGAAACCCATCTGGGTCGCGAGCGCCTCCGCCTCCCCTGCATAGCCGCCGTCGCCGCCGCCTACACGCCACCCTCGGCTGCCGCTGGCTCGCGGCACCGCCTACGAATCGACCGAGGCAGTGCGCCGCCGCCCCGATCGATCTTCAGCCGAGGAGATCCGCCGCCGCCGCCACGCCACAGGGGCTTTGCCCTGCGACGCCAAGGGCGACGGCGGCGGGAGGGGAGGAGAGGTGGGGGAGGTGGAGGGCTGGGCGGTGAGGGCTCCCTGGTGCGGCGCGGGCGCCACCGCACGGGAGGAGAGGGTTACCTTTTCATAATTGCGTTTCTTCAGCAGCCGTACTCGACTGGGGCTGGCAGTGGAAGGCGCACTACTTATGCATCAACAAGAGCATCCATACTTCAATTTAACATTTTATGCGCATGGCCGAACAACCATTATCCAGTAAATATCATTAGTAATTAACAAATTTTAAAATCACAGCTGGATGCTAAACACGAACAGTAAATTCTTCAAAGATTGATAACAGGCAAGAGAGTAAGTGGGAATCGCCACGAACAAACACATTGTTCACTACGGCTAGTGGGAATCGCTACTAGGAGTGGGAAGGACTTGTACAGGATGATGGAAAGGCAAAAGATACAGCACAAATCTTGGCATACCGTACACGACAAGACAGACGCCCAACCCAACGTGTTTGTAGAAAGACCGGGTTGGAAACAACTTCGTTGCACCCCGACGATCCCAGGCACCAACACTACACTTCAGTCATTTCAAACACAAGAAAGATGGCAATTTTCAAGAAAAACTGAAGAAGGTGCAAATACTCGTTCCATATATGCCATAACAATACAGAACTGGAAGAAAACATGTCCCGTCTGGTAGCGGTAGTAAGCTACCATGGCGGTACTACATACTCAACATATAGGCATAGCATAACCAAACATATTGCAGCTTAAAGAACGGCAGATTCAGAGGGTAATTATACAACAGGCAACCTGGCTGCTTCAACCACTTACTCGTCCTGGATCGCCTCCTCTTCGTCCTCATACTCACCCTCCTCGTCCGCTGTCGCATCCTGATACTGCTGGTACTCAGAGACCAGGTCATTCATGTTGCTCTCGGCTTCGGTGAACTCCATCTCGTCCATACCCTCACCTGTGTACCAATGCAAGAAAGCCTTTCTCCTGAACATAGCTGTGAACTGCTCGCTCACACGGCGGAACATCTCCTGGATGGAGGTCGAGTTGCCGACAAAGGTGGAGGACATGGAGAGGCCACGCGGAGGGATGTCACAGACACTGGACTTGACGTTGTGCGGGATCCACTCAACAAAGTATGACGAGTTCTTGTTCTGCACATTGATCATCTGCTCGTCAACCTCCTTGGTGCTCATCTTCCCACGGAACATAGCAGAGGCTGTCAGGTAACGACCATGGCGAGGGTCGGCAGCGCACATCATGTTCTTTGAGTCCCACATTTGCTGAGTGAGCTCAGGAACGGTGAGGGCACGGTACATCTGGGAGCCACGGGAGGTGAGTGGCGCAAAGCCAACCATGAAAAAGTGAAGCCTTGGGAACGGAATCAAGTTGACTGCAAGCTTCCGGAGATCAGAGTTCAGCTGGCCTGGGAAGCGAAGGCAGCATGTGACACCGCTCATCGTCGCACTGATCAAGTGGTTCAGGTCTCCAACTGTTATGTTCACAGATGGCGAGAAGTCAGTAAAGATGGAAAATTCAACACAAAATTCACAATTCTGCAATCAATGTAGTTGTGAGAGAAGCTAATTATGTATTTCTAAACTGTGATGCCGCTAAGGACAATAATGTGTGAACGGGAGATATACTTGTTTGACGTGTACAGATGGGTGCAATAGACAGCAAGGACAGCCAGATGAAAACAAATTAGCATGTGCTCCTACAGGCATAGTGCTCATGGTTGCACTGATCAAGTGGTTCAGGTCTCCAGACTCCAACACTTGGACTCCAAACAGGAAATATACTGTTTCTAAGGTGTGACGCCATCAAGCAAACTACAAGGACAATAATTGTTGAGGTAGGAAATATAATTGTCTGATGAAAACAAATTAGCATGTGCTCCTAGATGCGCAGGACAAGCTCAAATGATATTGATACAGCTGAGCTGCATAAGAAAAATTACTTCCACTGGTCTACCAAAGCAAGCCAACACTGAAACTGAGCTACCTGATGCGATTCTGAAGATTTGGGCAAAATTCAAAGAACTAATAAGCTAACTCTACAGCATGATAAAGTAACATAAGTAAGAAAGCAGGTTAAGTAAGCATCAGAATATGAATGAACTTACAACTGGGAGTGGTCAGCTTCAGGGTACGGAAGCAGATGTCGTAAAGCGCCTCATTGTCAAGAACCATACACTCATCGGCATTCTCAACCAACTGATGGACAGAGAGTGTAGCGTTATATGGTTCAACAACTGTGTCTGAGACCTTTGGTGAAGGGAAGACAGAAAATGTGAGCATCATCCTGTCAGGGTACTCCTCCCTGATCTTGGAGATCAAGAGTGTGCCCATTCCAGACCCAGTTCCTCCTCCGAGGGAATGGCAAACCTGAAAACCTGATCACAGAAACAGTAATAAAACTCATAAGCAGCTTATAGGTATCTATAAGGTGTCACAAACAAAATACTAATTTCACTAAGCAAGCTCATTTGCATGCTTTGGATTATCAAAACAGAAAAAGATTCAGAGTCCAACATCCATCAAGAAAACAAACTGGCTGATGCGTATGACTGATCTCATTCACAAGCCCAGAGTCCTGATATAGCAAGGAGGATCACAAACCGATCCGATCTCTTCCTTCCTAATATACAAGTACAAGTCGGTTCCTATACCACAGAACCGATTCTATCTCTAACACTGACAGATCTTTGTATTTGAAACATATGACCAGCACCATTACACCATTCAAATTTGCATGATGTCATAATTAGTTAATTACACAAACCAAGACTTATGCTCCGTGAGTCTTGACATCTTTTCAGTGAAAGCAATAAAAGTTAATCATGGTGTGCACTAACTGTACAAGTTATAGGATCTGCCAGAGTTTGTACATAGTTTTTGATAGGTAGTCTTCCTTTACTTTTGTAAATATTGTACAGTCTGCTTTTACTAAATAAATTACTGTGGGGCGGTTGCCGTACAGTCCAGCTTGAAAAACAAAACTGTACAAGTTATGTTAATTGGACATTAAGAGAATTAACAGTGTGCAAGTATGCAGATCAGCAATAGGCAGTGAAAAAGTTCTTTCTGCCCACGTCGAAGGTGAGTAACATAATGAATGATACAGATTAGTTTAATAAGATCGAGATGGTCATTGGTCATTTGGGACTCAAGACTACTACTACTAGCTAACAAAAAGGTACTTCTACAAATAGAAAGACATTATACATAAAGCTAAATCATCACATGATTCAATCTTCTAAAGGTACTTCTACAAGCAGCAGAGCTGATCTAACATGTAACAGTGTGGAGAGGAGAAAGAAATAGACCTTGGAGGCAGTCGCAGTTCTCCGCCTCCTTCCTCACGACATCCATCACCGAGTCGATGAGCTCAGCTCCCTCGGTGTAGTGCCCCTTGGCCCAGTTGTTGCCGGCGCCGGACTGTCCGAACACGAAATTGTCTGGGCGGAAGATCTGGCCATAGGGCCCGGTGCGGACGCTGTCCATGGTACCGGGCTCGAGGTCCATGAGCACAGCGCGGGGCACAAAGCGGCCGCAGGAGGCTTCATTGTAGTAGACGTTGACGCGCTCGAGCTGGAGGTCGGCGGTGCCGACGTAGCGGCCAGTGGGGTCGATGCCGTGCTCGTCGCAGACCACCTCCCAGAACTTGGAACCGATCTGGTTTCCGCACTGGCCGCCCTGGATGTGCAGGATCTCCCTCATGGCTGCCTGATCTTCGCGGTCGGTGGCTGTAGGTGGAAAGGGAACAACAATTGCGCTGTTATGTACAGGAAAACGATGGGTGGGGATAGCTTCGGACTGGAAGTGGAAGACAAGATCTCGAAGAACAAAATCAATGGCGCCAGCACAAAGCTACGATGCTCTAGGAGAAACAATAACAGATGAGATTCGAAGCACCGGAAATTCAAGAGCGAAATTAAACTCGCATTCGGATCCCAAAATAACACCGTATAAACCTTCAATATCCCCTAAATGGAGGCCGAAATAAGTAGAAACCTGCTAAACCAAAATACGGAGATCCCACAGATTCACGATCGACCTAGCCATCATCATCAATCGTGCCACAAAGCCACCCTAAAATCACGCTATTTCGAAGCAAAATTCAACAACATACGAACCGAAAATTTCCCCAAATCTCCGACCGCCCACCCAAAATCCTCCGCGGCAACACCAATCAACCCGAAAAACCCAGCGTACACACCAAAAATTAAGGATCGCCTCATTACCTCAGAAGAGAGAGCCGGCCGTCGCGGTGAGAGATGGGGGGGGGGGAGGGAGCGGAACGCAAGTGAAACGCGAGAAATTGCCCTACAAAGGAAGCGGCCTTTATAGCGGGAGGGTGGGGAGGTGGGGGGGGGGGGGGGGGTTCGCATCGGGGGGCCGAGGCGCGTTCCCTCCAACGACAGCAGACGGCGGCCCTGGGCCGTCAGATCGCTCCATCGGACGGACACCCGCATCTGCTGCGAGAACGGCCCGTTGGGGTTTTTGCATTTTGAACTTTCTCGGGTGTCCGTTTGCAGCTGGCCGCCGGGAAATGACAGCTCTGCCCCCAGCGTGTTTATTTGTTTTCTTTCGTTTTTTGACCGTGACCCAAGCGTGTTTTTTTTTCTACCGGCTGTCATTAGTAGCACAGCTGGACTGGACTGTTTAGTTTGACGTTTAGGGCTACTTTGATTCCTAGATTTTTAAATGATTTGTGTAGGATTGAGATTGTATGATTTTTTTTATTGGATAGCCAATTGATTCATAGGATTATATCCTATAAGAACATTTCTCATTAGAATTTTGTAGTGTAAACTTTGTAAGAAAATAACATGAGGTGTAATGTCATGGAAAATTACTTCACCACAATAAAAAGAAATTCCCGTTCACATAGGATTCAATTAGACATGTCACATCTTAATTCTATAGTATTCATATTCCTACAGTTTTCCTATCCTGTAAGATTGTCAAGTCTTCCATGCAAGCCTCTCCTACCTCTCGCGTAACACCACGGGCTCTAACCATGGATGTCGTGAATTCCCTCCCGTGTCACTTCTGCCCCTCGTTGTTGTCGCCGACCGTGTGCTTTTTCTATGTTGTGTATCTAGAGTCTTTGAGGATTCCTTCATCCCCGCGCTCCTCGCCCCCACCGCATGTATCTCCTGTCGGCGTGCCCTGTTGAACCATCGTTGTAGGGTCAACGTCATCGGAGGCACAATATGGTATGTGGTGTCACTTCTCTAGTAGGAAATCTTAGGCTACATTGTGTCTCAGTGCAGTAGGCGGTGTCTTTGGCGACGACCGTGGTTGGCGGCTTAATGGTGGGACGGTGGTTTTTAGGTCATGTGTCATATGCAAGGTCAATGATGGGAATTGGTATCGTGCGGTCTCGATGGGGACTCGTGTCCCATCAGGAGAAGGAAAAGAGGCTTACGGTACCCCTCATCTACTTGTCCTCTACTTGGTTTACTCATTCATCCTCTCTCACAATATACATACATGTCGTGTTGGGGAGTGTGGTACGTAAACCAAAAAATGTACATGAACATCCAAGATCCACTATGGAGCAACTGGTAACGGCATCGTACCCTTGACGATCATGTCCACGCAATAAAGATGCAGTCATAGTCGATGCCGAGTCTCGCAGTTATGCTATACATCCCGACTGTGAGAGTATTCTCCTCGTGAAAGCTCCTGATCTAGCATCGAAAAAGACGTTTCCTCCGAGATATCCACGTGCACCGATGAAGCAACATTGCGGCGATGTGCAATGCACTACACTAGGCGGCGTGGAATTGGGATGGTGAAGAAGATCTAGATCTAATCTAGATGAGGGAGAGACATGGCGCCTAGGGACTTGGGGATCCTATGGTTTCGGCTGGCTGGGGTGGAGTGACGCCATGGGATAGGGGCGGTGACTTGGGATGCCCTCCATTGCGCCCCTCCCTCCTTTATATAGGGGGGCAGACCCATCAGGTCAGTCGACTAGGAGGACTAGAGGAGGAGTCCTCCTAGATCTCTCCGCCGGAGAGTCATAGTTGGACTCCAACTCCTCACAAGAAGAGTCAGCCGCCGCCTTGCCTCGAAGGAAAACAGAAGGTGGCTGCCAAAGGGCACTCCAATGCCTTCTGAAGTATTCCCATACATTGCAAAACTTCTGGAACCTTCCAAAAACTTTTAAAACCTTCTAGTACCTTCTGATCGAACGCTTCAAAATATCACTAGGGGTCCTCCGGGACTTTCGGAACACTTATGAGATCATGTGAAACTCTTTTAGAACCCTTCTCTCTCATTTTACATTCCAATATTGCATTCCTACATGTCGCTAGACCGTTAATTTTTAGCATATGTGATATGACCGAAGCACTTCTCATCAACAATCGATAGCGCGATCTGGATACCCATAACAATTCCCACATATCACCGAAGATCATTATCGAGCTAACAATGTATTTGTGATACACTACACAGCCCGAGCCAAGACTTTCACGGTATCGTCATGATCAACTCACTGATCACTATACCTAGTTATTCTCATTATCGGTCGATAATCTTTACTTGTTTCTGTATTTGGGTATCCACGTGACTAACACTTAGTCACAATATCTGGCCAGATGATGATGGACACCGTAATACCGAGAGGGCCTAGAGTATATCTCCATCGTTGGAGAAGCAAATATTTCTTGACATATCTAGCACAAGGGCCTACTTTCCGACGTACCTGAAAGCCTCCTATATAATTATCCAGTTATGGTGTAACTCGTTTGGAGACCCAAAAGTAACCATCCGGTATCCAGGTGTACGAAAGTCTCACGGTCTAAGGATGCAAATAAACGTTAATATATTACGTGGAAGTACAGACAACATATAGACGTACATTGCATCTCATAATATATCACAAAGGTCCATCCAACACCAACTTTAAATTAACAATATGCTCTCATTATTGGCGTCATCCTCGTAATACTTACCATGCCTATGGCCAAGAAAACGGAACTAACAACAATACATGGGCTGGTCTAAAAGGCCTTACTAGGGAACTAGTTGATGTTTATTATTCCACACACGCAATTAGGTTTTTCCTCTAAATCTCATATTCATGAACTAATGCAATTCTCGCATAGAACATGAAAATAATTATAAACATGGAAATAGAATAGTAACAACCTTATCATCCACTCACAACCGAATATATAGGAAATTACATTAGTTCATTATAGGAAATTGACCCTGCTCACAACCGAATATATCAGCATACTGAGCAGCTGCGTCCTGTGCATCACCGAAGCAAAACAATTCACTTTTATGGAAGTTGATTTTTAATCCTGATAATTGCTCGAATGCTGACAATATCAATTTCAGATTCGTCGCCTTATCAAGATCGTGTTCCATAAAAATGATTGTATCGTCCGCATATTGAAGTATAGACAGTCCCCCATCGACAAGATGTGGAACTACTCCTTCAATTTGGCCATCCGCTTTTGCCCGTTCGATCATGATGGTCAACATATCCGCCACTATATTAAATAGTATAGGCGCGAGAGGATCACCTTGCCTTAGGCCTTTTTTTGTTTGGAAGTAGTGGCCGACATCGTCATTGACTTTTATCGCCACACTTCCCCCCACAACAAAGTTTCGGATCCATTCGCACCACTCCTCCGAGAACCCTTTCATTCTCAGAGTTTGAAGTAAGAATGGCCATTTAACTTTGTCATAAGCTTTTTCAAAGTCTATCTTGAAAATTACCCCATTAAGTTTCTTCGTATGCATCTCATGTACGGTCTCGTGGAGAACCACGACCCCGTCTAGTATATTCCTCCCTTGCATAAAGGCAGTTTGGGTAGGTTTAACCACATGATCTGCAACAGAATTCAACCTAATGGTCGCTACCTTTGTAAAGATCTTGAAGCTAACATTCAGGAGACATATAGGCCGATACTGTTGTATCCTCTCAGCCGCCTGAATCTTAGGCAACAAAACGATTTCCCCAAAGTTAAGGCGAAAAAGCTCGAGATGTCCAGCATGCAAGCAGCCGAATAACTCTAACAAGTCGGGCTTAATGGTTTCCCAAAAATGCTGGTAGAACTCAGCTGGGAAACCATCAGGCCCAGGCGCCTTATTATGCTCCATTTGGAAAACCGCCTTGCTTATCTCTTCTTCAGAGAAGGGTGCGATAAGCAAGTTGTTTTCCTCCGGAGTTACTTGGGTAATATCATCTGTTCTTGTCTCGTCAAGAGTGAAGTTTCCTTCCTCCGGAGCACCGAACAGACCTTTGTAGTAGTCCGTAATATACTCTTTGAGCTTGTCCTGCCCCTCGATCAGACCCTCATCCTGGTGAAGAGAGTGAATGAGTTTCCTCCTATGTCTGCCATTGGCAACATTGTGGAAGTACCTCGTATTCGAATCCCCTTGCAGAATGAATTGGGCCTTAGACCTTTGGTACCATTTAAGCTCTTCTTCCCTCAGCATTCGACCCACTTGCTCATTCGAGTGCCGTTTTAGGTCACTCTCATTTGCTGATAAGGGGCGTAATTCTGCGAGTTTATCGAGCTCATCAATAATGGAACACAGGCGCTCTTTTTCTTTTTAAAGCATACCAGTTGTGTGCTTGGCCCATCCACGAAGGAATTTACGCATATTGCGTATCTTAAAATTCCACCGTTGGATAGCACTATCGCCCACTGCCGGTTGAGCCCATATCCTTTTAACTAAATCATCGAAACCATCCCGCAACAGCCAACCTAATTCGAATTTGAATTGGGACTTTACGGGCGGTTTCAATGTTCCAGTAGATAGGAGTATGGGGGCATGATCCGAGAAAGCCTCAATACGTTCCAAAGCCCGTACCGTCACCAATGGATATTTATCTTCCCAACGGGAATCCATCAGCACCCGGTCCAGCTTCTCGTATGTCGGCTCTGGGAGACTATTAGCCCAAGTAAATTGTCTCCCCGTCATATGAACCTCCCGTAAAGACAAGCTATCAATTACAGCATTGAATAAGAGAGGCCAATGACCGTCGAATCTACCCTTGCTTTTCTCGTGACGGTACCTCAGCATATTGAAATCCCCTCCTATAAGAATAGGATATGGGTTATCCTTAGCTAAATTAACCAGTTCTCGAAGAAAAGCAGCCTTATATTCTTCTTGGGCAGCGCCATACACAGCAACCAGACTCCAAATAAAATTGTCGGACTTGTTTCGAATATGAAATTTAATATGAAATTCACCATCCGAACGGTCCAACAACTCCATGGTATCGGTTTTAATGCCTAGTAACATGCCACCCGATCTACCTCGAGGGGGACAAGAATGCCAAGCAAAATCCACTCCACCTGAAAGGCGGTCTAGTAGGGTGCTTGGAAAATCTCGTCTACCCGTCTCGGAAATAGCCAGAAAATCCAATTTGTGATCCCTCACATGATGCGCAATATTCAAATGTTTAGCCAAGTCGCCTAGACCTCTGCTATTTTCAAATATGCCATTCATTGGGAAACTATTGGAGATTTTGACTTTCTCGCATTTTTACGCGAGGATTGGTTCTTTTTATTTTTAGCGGATTTAGATCTCCGGCCGGTAGCATACAGGTCATCAAAAGATCCCAGCTGAGCCTCGTCCAAATCCACCTCCGTAACCTCTCCTACAAGATGTGATAGAAGCTGTCCATCTATTGTGTCATTCGCATCATCATCATCTACAGGAGAGGCTACCGGCCTACTCGAAACACTAGGTGAAACCCTACGGCGATCATACTCTACATGTTTTAGAACATTGGCCGAAAAAACCACCTCCTTTTCATTTCTCCCTAAACTTACGCCTACCGCTGACAACTTAGCAGATAAAGTAGTTGTAGGAAAGGACAAAAAAGATTTTGAGGTTTGAGACGTACCAACATCAGGAGTAGAGAAGGACTCGGCTTTGCGACGCATCGCCTTCGCCATCGAGTCCTCATCTGTCGCCGAGGCACCATCCTTCCCAGTGCGATGGCACCGCTACGCCTCGGTGTCGCTAGAGGCGCCCCCACTGGTGCGGCCACAAAGGGAGAGGGCGAAGGCGATGTAGCAGCCCTCTCGACCATTGTGGAAGCAGTCGGAGACGCCGGCGAAGTCGCAGCCACTATGGGGGAGGACAGTGTTGACGTAGAGTCCTCCTCCACCGTGGCATGACCTAGCGAGCCGTCCCCGACGCCGATGCTCCTCATCGGCAGCCCAGTGAGCCGACGCGCAGCTCCGACGCAGCACCCGTGCAAACTGTCGCGCAGGCGGCGGACAGCGGCCCGGGAGCCGGCTGCAGCCCATCCGCAACGAGGCCAACAGCGCAGGCGGCAGGCGCGGCTGCTGTCTCCCTCGCGCCAGCAGCAAACACAGCGCACGGCCCAGCAGGTGCAATGCTGGGTCCGCCGCTAACAGCCACGCATGCGGTAGACACTGGCCCAGGCTCCGTCACTGCGTTGTTCGCCTGGGGACCAGTACCGATCGAGCGCGCCATCCTGGGTGAATCTCCCAGCTTCTCCTTGCCCGCTGCTCCACAACCGGCCCAGGTGCATCAGGAAATAAATTTTTCCGAAGCTGCGCATTGCTAGACTCAAGACAAACATCAGGGATCGGATCAACAGAAGCACTCAGTCCAGCGGTTTGCCTCCATTGCTTGACCAACTCGATTGCCCTCGGAGTTTTGGGGTTAGGATTGAAAGGAGTGACTGCCAGCCCCATGAGTGCATTGGCCGTCGGCGCTCCTTGTTGTCCTCCCCCCCGCCGGAATAGTGTCAATGATCATGTTGGAAGCTGTTGCCCCACCGGTGGACGTACCACCTTGAGTAGAATGGTCGCCAAGACCGTCTTCCTCCATCCCATTATCATCCGAGTCGTCTTTTCCTTTGCGCTGCCATACAAACGGCACAAAGTCTGCCTCCGGAATATAGTCATCCTTTTCTGGCCGGAAAGTGAAGTCAAACCCTTTTAAACGCAGCACCGCATCCGTGCGAATGAAAGGGCCGATATCATCAGACTTGGTGAAACATTCGTCTGTTATCATCCCCACTAAGATACGGACCACCCCCTGGCGGCGGAGAGCAAGCATGTCCACATCAATCGTTGACCCAATAAGCGTGCCCACAGCCCACAAGCCCCAGAAGTGTCTCAGAGGGTTTGGCACCCCTGTAACATGGACCCATTGCTGATGTAGCTCCATTTTGTGCGCCACATCCTCCGGCTTCCATTGGCTGAACACAAGTTTGGTGGCCTGAGAAGGTACTCCTAGTTCAATGCCGTCGAGTCTCAGCAAGTCCTCCTTAGAGGGGAAGTTGACCGTAAAAGAATCAGTGCCATTAGGGATAGCCTCCCACCTCCAAGACCGAACTGGGCACAACCTAGCCACTTGTGTTTCCACCTGTTTCGCAGTGGCCGCCGTGCCCTGAACCGTAACAAGAGCAACCGGGTATCGCAGGGAGCCACCCCAGCTTTGAACAAGTGATCCGGGAACTGCATGAACATCGTATCCCTGTGACCTTGACCCACACAAGCATCAGAGGCCTTGGAAGTTTCAGAGTCGGGCACATCGGAGTCGGGTGCTTCGCATTCTCACAAATAACACAGTGGTGCTTAACTGGACATTCTTTAGTAGCGTGCGTATTGACCGCACACTTCCAGCACCACGCCTTCAGTTTCTTGGTACCTTGCACCTGAACCTCTGAGGTCACGGCGTCCTGCAACTCGACCTGAGGCGGAGCTACGGTCTGCTGTCCCGCAACTGGAACAAGTTGATGGCCGGCCTGCGCAATGGGCTGCACAACCGTGCCCTGCAACATAGGCAGCTGTGTCCCTGCCCCGGCTAGAACCACTGGCTGCTGCCCCTGTCCCACATTCCGGGTCTTCTTCTTTTTCTTCTTCCGCGTGGGCGCCTGCGCCACGGCCCCGAAAGCTTATCCCGGCGGCGGCTGCACGCCTGCAGGAACCGGCGCCGCCTGTTGGACCACTCCTGGCTGACCAGGTGCGAAGGTCGGGGGGCCAGCAGAGGTGCCGAAGGCCCCCCAGCTCCACGACCTCCCGCGACTGGAGCCGTCGCCGGAGCCCACGTCGGAGGCCCGCCATGCCCCGAAGGTGCGGCCATCGAGCGCGTCGCCGCAGCAACTTCCGCGAAAGACCTCCTCAGAGGCCCCGAGGGGCGCAAGCTCGGCCCTGCAGAAGACGGCGGAGCGGAGGATGTAGTACAACAATGCAGGTTGCCGGCGCCTAGAAGCGATGGAGGCGACGGAGTCGAATTAGACCTAGCGCGATCGCCTCCTCTCCATAACCCTTCGTACCAATGGCTGAGATGGGCCCAGGGAGATCGACGGCTCTCGATCGCATGCGCCTGGGACCCACCTGTCAGCCGCTGTGTGGTTTGAATTTTCGGGTTCGCCTGAGACCCCGCCACCGTCGCCCTGATCTTCGCCGATCCGCTTTCCCCGCTCGCCGCCGGCGACGTCCGCTCCGTCTGCACCATCTCCGGGAGGAAATCCCCCAAGCACGGAGGCGGCGTGATCCGAGGTCGCGGTAGAGGACCACGCCAGCCCATCCGGACTTGGGGCATCCGCAGTGGACGTGGTTGGGCCGACCTTCCCCTTCCAGCACCGGCACCGGCGCCGGCGTCGGCATGGATTGGATGCACCGTCCGCGACCCAACATCTTCGTCCTCCGAGGCTGGCGACCTGCAACCAGAAGAAGATCGCATACCTGAATCGGAATCGGACTTTGTCGAGGACGGCCTCTCCCAGACGCACGACGCCGGCGTCGGGAAGCCGTCCCTTCCCAAATTCTTGCGCGATCTCTTCGTCGGACTTGGGCGGCCGCCGAACCTCGCTGCTTGATACGCGCCACTCATCCACGAGTACTTCCTCCGCTGCCGCCACGACGACATGGCTTGCCTCAGTCCCCGCATCCGCCTCCTCCATTTCTCCCCCATCTCCGATCACCTCCGCGAGCACCGCAAATCTGGATCCTGACCCAGGAGAGAACGTCGACTCCGCGGCAGACGCTTGAGACACCGCCGGCGATAGAGCACCCGGTGCCAGCGTGAGACGCCGCCGCGGCATCGCCCCATATCGCTATCCTCTATTCCTTTATCAGTCCTCCCCTCCTCACTCTCGTTGGCACCTAGAACTTGATGGTGTATGCTATTTAATTAAAACCGTAGGAAATGGAATAAATGACCTGATAAAATGAAAATTAATTACAATTCGTGAGGTTTTGTTTTATAAAGAGTATAGATAACTAGAGAACTGAACTGAAATTTCTTCGACGGCTCGAATAATCCTGCATTGCAATTTTCCTTTTTAAGTCAACGGTTTACCAAGTCCTAGAGGAGGGCAGATTGGTCATTTCCCTTAGCACAGTGGAGTGACAAAGTTGGCGATATATACGCTACGGGGTAGAGCAGAAGCTCCAGCGTACATTTGGCTTGATCATTGTAGTCAAGGAACAGATTTGACCATTCGGCGTTTTATTTTATCAGCCGGCGGCCGGCCCGCGACATTGTGTCACGCGAATACAAACACTAACAACCACTACATGGCTACGTGCACTCTCGATCTTGACTTGCTTCTTAATAGCACGTAACCACCATGTGCATTTTGGAAGGATGGCCATCAGAACTTCAGGATCTATTTTGTACTTCATCCGTTTCAAATTAATTGACTTGCTATTCACCAAATATGGATGTATCTAGACATGTTACATGTATAAATACATCAACATGTGGTGCATAGCAAGTCAATTAAATTGGAATGGAGGGAGTACATTCGTTACTGCCCGGATGAAGATGAAATGTGAAAGCAAGTTCCAGTTGATACAATTTTTGTAAAAGAAGTTACAGTTTGACACATTTTACACGGGTTTGAACCGTCCTGACCATGCAATATTCAGGATACATAAACGAAACATTGATGCAACACGCATACAGACTGTAACTTGTTAGACGAGTCACTGTTACTAAAGTTTTTGCCAGTAAGTTGGGCTCTATCATAGTATTATTGGTGTTTCACACACAAAACCAATGGTATCAGATCCAGATCAGAGATGCTCGGCTGGCTGGGTGATTCTCGACCCCTATAATGCATCGATCGGTCACCTGACTCGCAGACATCATCACAAGCCATCCATCCTGGCGCCGTCGGTACAAGCCAAGATCCCGTCCTGCCCAAACACAAAACAGTGCGCCGCAGCTAGTACTCACTGTCTTCGCCTGCCTTTGCGTGTTCACTAGCTCGGCCGTATCTTCTTCTCCCCTCCGATCTATCTCTACGCATGTGTCGGGGTGCAAAAATAGACAAGTAGGCCACGAGCACTTCACAGTTCACATGCATGCCCTAGTCGCAGCTACTGTTGTTGCTGGGCGATCGGCATCTGCATCTGTCAAACGAGATCCTCTGCAGTACTTCCCTCTGACTTTGGGTCACTGACGTGTGGGGCCCACCACATGCGGGACCCACACGTCAGTGACCCAAAGTCAGAGGGAAGTACTGCACCAAAGTCCGCATCTGTACACCTCGAGGATACGGTTGGTTGGTCGATGGCCATCGATCTCCCGTGCACGAGCAAGATGTCCATGGTGAATGATGCATACCCAACTTTCTAAAACTGATCTGCCTATGTATGGCAGTGCACTGTTATATTGACTGGTAATTCACATAGCAGGGCGGGGACCAGTGTAAACAAAGCCTTAATTACTCGCCGAAGGTTTAGATCCGCCACTTCTTCACTTTGCTTGCACCCTGACACCAGCTATCCGAGCAGGACATCGGAAGGAACTGTACCCAGAACATAGGATCCTGGATTCCATCAAAGAACGCTGCACTGTATCACCATGTGGTGCATGGCATGGCGACCGGAGCAGCTAGGGACTCTCACGTTCTGCTGCCGCCGTTGTCGTGGCTTGCTTTCTATCGCCACCGGCTCATCGGCCGGAGAGAAACATGTGATGCACTAGAGCATCTCTAGCAGAACCCGCAAAATGGGCAGACCCGCAAAATTCCGGCGAGTTTACGGGTTCGGTGCTCGTTTTGGGCCAGACCAGAGGCTGCATATTTAGCCCAGCCCGCAAACGTTTTGCGGGGCCCGAGAAACGAAGCGGCGAGCCCGTATTTAGCCGGATTGCGACCGCTGATGCGGGTCGAAATCCCCACTCCTCCTCGCACGCATCGAGCAATCCACTCGCCCCTCCGTCGTCTCCGACGAGCAATCCACCCGCCCCTCCCGCAGATCCGGCGTCCCCGAGCCGCCATGGCGCCGAAGAGGGAGGCTACTCCGCCCCTCCCCGGCGACGACTCCGAGTTCCGCGGAGATTTCTCGGACGAAAAGCGGGCGCTGGTCGTCCGCAGCGACGGCGCCCGGAAGCGCGGCTCCCGCAAATACAAGTTCGGGGAGCCGATTCCGGCCGGCTGGAACGTCCGCAAGCTGCCGGAGTTCGACCGGCTCCGGCGCGAGCGCGAGATTGAGATCCGCCGCCGCCAGCAGCTGCGCCTCCGCAACGGCGAGGGCAGCTCCTCCGCGGCCTCAGGTGCTCCGCCGCCGGAGGACTACGACCCCGAGCATTTCGGGGTCACGCTCGGGCCAGAGGACTTCGTCCCCGACGACCAGATGGAGCGGCAGCTCGCGGCGGCGATGATGCGCTCCAAGTACGAGGAGGAGGAGAAGGCCGCCGCCGCCAAGGTCGTCGCGGAGATCAACCAGGGGCTGCTGGAGCAGGCGCTGGTCATCAGCAAGCTCCCGCCCATCATCGACCTCGTCTCCGACGAGGAGTGAAGCTCCTCCGCCGCTGCCGCGCCCATGGCTCCGGTGAGGAGCCGCATTTTGACCAGTAGGGTTTGATCGGCGGCGACCTAGGCTAGCGTAGATGTAGGCTAGGTTTGATCGGCGGCGAACTAGGCCGCATTTTGTGTAAAAATCAACTCGTGCTGCTGTCCAATATGAACTAGTTCGTTCCCGTGAATTCTCAAATTTCCAAAACGAAGAAATGCAGGTTGCGTTTGCGGGTTCTGTTCTTCGCTGCACGAAATACCGAGCAAAAACGCGAAACACGCGACCCGCAAAATGCTTTTGCGGTTTCTGGTTTTGCGGGTTCTGCTAGAGATGCTCTGAGGATGCGAAAAAACCGGATCCACTTGTTCATTTTATACATGTCTAGTGCACAATTTTGTCCCACTTATACTTCATTTTATATATGTCTAGTACACAATTTTGTACAGTGAGCAACCGGCGTCCCAATTACCGTTGATGGGGAAAAGGGATCGCAATTAATCAGAGTGGGAATGCGCTGATGGGGCACCAGGTTGAAAGGAGCAAGTTCACCTGCCGATCGCGCTGCATTTGCGGCACAGCCGTCGCCTGCCGACAGTCCCGATATATGTTTGTTAACTCTAGAGTGCCCCCACTCTTCTACTGCTACGTCGATTGCAATGTTGTGTCAACGAGCCCAGCTGGCTAAACACCAACTTGCCCTTGTTGTGCCCATCGGCTCATGTATTTGAGATGTAGGCTTTAGTTGACTAGATCGGGCATTTTCGTGCAGACAGGAAAAAAAGGCTCCAGATTAAAGGACATAAAGTTTTACTGACTGAACTGCGACTATAGGACTAACAACAGACGAGCTGAATTCAGGAATTTCGTACAAATCCGGCGAGACGCCTGATATCAGGTTCAGTGCATACATAGATGCATGCATTAGATAGTACTCAAACATACTTTCACAATTCCGGTGGCTGGACTTCACTCGGTAATGTGAAATTCTTGACCATAACAATTATTCATTCAATCCAAATTATGCTACGAAGGGCCAAAAATAAACAGTGCGATGGCACATACACATTGGTTTGGTTGCACGTCTATCGCAGTTACAGGTCTCCCATGGGCAGTCACCACTGTTCCCGTGTTCAGACCTGACTGCCATTAGAGTCCAAGGGCATCATACTTCTAATCAGGTGGCGTGATTAAGACTTGCATAAGGAGATTTCTTGCATCTTTCTTATTGTTTGGTAGACCTAATTAGTTGCCATGTCCTTTCACATGACGAAGCAGACAGCTGTTCTCCTTATAATAAGAAAAAGGCCAGAAAAAAAAGGCTTTGTTTTTGTTTACAACTAATATTAAAGGTGATGGAGGATGAGTTTAAGATATAAAAAATGGATAGCAAAATGGATGTCTTTAACAAACATGCTTAACTGTTATAGATATTAACCTATAGGCTCGTCCAAATGAGATCCTAATGAGAAGTGTCCCTAGGGCATAGTAGGTGCTTGACACTTCACTGCTACGAGTGTGTGGAGATGCTGCTACTGGACAGGGCTATGCAATAAGCAAACGAAGAGGCGAATGATTGGCTACTAAATATGATTGAGCTGTTGACTACAATTTAATCCATCCATGGGAATAAGGTAGCATGCAGAACAGACATCACACTCATGTGGCCATCTCAGCCTGTAATGATATACAGATTTTTTTAAGTTGTTATATGCAAGGATGCACAGTAAACAATTTGGATGTCATCATCCATGCTCCGTTTTGTCACACCTACATGCTTAGCTTACATTCCAAGTTGGATCCAGTGACAGGTAATCCTACCTAATACAAGTGGAAGAACAATGTGCTACTACGAATTTTGAGCGCAGTTGGGAAGTCTCTTCCAATCCGATGATTCACGTTCATCATATCTGCCAGTAAAATTTGTCTAACCACTTTATAGTTGAATATCCTTACTTTACCTTGTGTCTGCACCACTAACCGCATCTGCTAGTCTGTCTTCAGATACACACTTTCTACATCTGTTTCAGGAGTAAGTGGCCAGAAACTCTGATAACCTAAAAGAACACCAGCATTAATGATGGGCTCCAAAAGTTTGTAAGACTTTAGTTAAGTCGGTCATACTGAGAGAGAAAAAACATGCACACGTGAATCTCTGACAGTATTTCTCATTGCAGCTGTCCACAACAAAATGACTAAAAATACAGAAAGGCAATGTTACTACAGAACTAGAAGAGAGTTTTAGTTGTTACTTCGGACATGAGAATCATACCAAGTTCAGTCTCCAAAGCCTGAGGCCTGTGAGTATTGTAGTTGAGATGCTAGTATACACACGGAGCACACCAGGAAACATTCATCTCCAAAACTGCCCCACCAAATGCGAACTAACAGCATAGCTAACTGAATACTTCAACTTCACAAGATGATCAGAATGATTAACACCTCAAGACCTTCCTCGAAAAAAAATTAACACCTCAAGACTCCATAAGTACTGAATATATGTGGCTCCTAAGACCAGCAGTAATCCACATCAAAAGCTATTGCAGAGCTCTGAAGATGATTGAAGGCCACAAACATCACAAAGAAATGGCCGACGCATCCCAAGATAAATTGTTACCAAGATTTCTTGGATAAGTGCTGGGGCAGGACCAAGTTTCATAAATACTTCATATTACCTTGGATCCGTAAATGAGGTCAATGTTAACAAACGAACATGCATCAGATAACAAAGGCTACTTCTGCTTTTGGCTACAAACAACAGCACTACAAGATGAATCTGAGTCAATCAACCACAAATTCACATTTTGCAGTTGCCTCTGAACTGAATCTGAAGGCATACTTTGGGACCAGAAAATCATTTTACTTTGACCATCTGACAGTGGTATATTCAAAATGTTAGGCCCCAATTCCAATTCCATAGCCAATATCCCCTCATTCAGTTTACCAGGACTCAGACCACCATTGTTTTCCAATACTTCAGTAAGCATGTGAGCAAAACTCATCTTTTTCAGGAAAGCAGAAAATTCACTATTTGGAGACACCAAGCCATCTGCTACTTCGGTATAATACGCTCATTCCATGTTTTTTTTGAGCCTTTTGAGCTTCTTATAAACATCAAATCCACAGACTCTGCAGTAAAAAAGTCTACCGATTGATCTGATGGCTTGGCCAACTTACTGCCAAGTGAAATCATATTTGCATCTAGTACCCATACGTTGTAACCCAGATCCAAGCAATATTGTATCACATAAGCTTTAGTCAATATTTCCTTAACCAAACCATCAGAATTCAAAGAACTACTCATTTTGATGCTCCGCAGAAATTCAATAGCATCAATGACAGCATGTCCTCTATGAGCAAGGTCATCCAGAAACTCTGAATTGTCACCAAGGAATATGTAATTCCGTGTGCCAGTCTTCTCAAGATGGCAGATGAGGTTCCTCACAACCTTCTGTTCCACTGAGTACAAGCTTATGAGAACAACATCATTTTCTAGTTGCACAGACTTGAGCACAGAACCAAGTTCACTAAATTTCCTAACAGTCCTTCCTGGAAGAATCTCAGCAAAGCAGAAATCATACCAACTTAGCTCTTTGAGAGGCTGAAATTGCCACATATTGAAATCGAGATTATTCCCATCTAACAGTGTAGAATCTGGTCCAACACTTCTTCCATAGTTGACACCTGCATCCCTATGAGAGATGCTGAGGGCCCTTTCCTTCAGGAAGTTTGTGTAGATGTTGAAGTATCCACGTGAGTGGACAAATTTAATGAACCAAGGGGTCCATATTCTCTCACCCATCTTTTTGTACCATCCTGTAGTTTTCTGCAGAGGATGAGAGTGGAACAACAGTTACTAACAAGCTAACAAATCCAATAGGACATAGACGTCAAAATAATCCTAACGAAACTCATCTTCTATATATAATACATAAGTTAGTGGATATTTACATAATGCATAAACTGAAGAAGCACACTGTAATCTCTCCTATCTAAAAGAAAATTTTGGTTCCTCTCGTACGTCAAGGTTTTCGTCCACCATCGCGTTTCGTCCCACTTCTTCGTCGAGCCCCTCACGCTCGCCTCTCTCAAAAAAATCCGCTCGCTTCTCTCTCTCCGACAATCTCGCCCATCATGTCGATGACGCCACACAGAGTGAAATCGCAAGAAAGGGCGATCCGTCCCCCGCGCCCTGTAATGCACTTCCTGCCGCTGCCGCCTGCCCACGACGTCCCGACACCTTCCTCACCAATCGATCCATGTACCATCGATCTGCTCCGCCTCCCTCTCTTCATGCGCCTTTATTTCAGGATTCTCTCCGACGGTGGTAGCCGTGATGAAGGAGGACAACTCCTTCTCCTCCGCCTGGCACGGGAACACCACCCAGTCCGCACCAGGGGCGACAAGGAGAACCACCGCCTCGAGTGCGTCAACGTGGACGCCGAGATCGGACACATCCAGACCAACATCCGTCTCCTCTCCTCCCGCCTCCACCACGTCCGTACGTCCAGGGGTTCGAAACCCAGCGGTATCCCGTCCCTGCGGCGGCGAATTCTCAGCCGCGGCCAAAGGAAAGGAGGCTCAGCCTCAACCGCCTTGACGTCGTCTCCGCCGCTGGAAACCCTAGCAGCTCACCCCCGAGAAGAAGCCGCCGCTTGCTGGACAGAGGGTCAATCTCACCACCAAGCAGCAGGTCTATTTCTCATCGTTTGCGTCATTGTGAGGCTGGTCTACATCTGGGGTTGGACCTACGTGCTCATTCCTCTTACCGTGCTGGATAGGAATTGAAGGATTGGTGGCATGTGGATTACTGCATCTGGTTATTGAGCTAACAAAAGCCTGATCTTCAGGTTGCAGAAAGCAAACTACGAATCGGAACATGGGTGAGTCCTGTACCCAAGCAAATCCTTGGTTGAATCCCTTCGATTGCTACAACTAAATATTGGATGACTTGTTGTTTTTCTGTTCTCAGGGCAGAAAGTGAAACGTACAGGAAACTTGAGCCAGCTGCTGGATTACTGATCCTGGGATCAATACGTGACATGCGTTGTGACATTCGTGTGTACCATTTGCAGTGATACATCATACATGTGAACCTCATAGTGTAACCAGGTGAAATAAAACGCACATTCTAGGTTGTCTGTCTAGATCTTCGAGTATGATGGTTTAACTCCTGATTGGAGCTGATTGGAGGACAATGCTGAGGTAAACTCTGGATTCCTGCTTTGCTATACCACTCAATGCTCATGCACTTTTTCTTCTAAAATATGGGAGACTGGTTTTACATGTTCTCTTCTGAAGCCTACGTGTTATTTATTTTTATGATTCAGAGCTGCCATATTTCAGTATTACATTAGTGATCATGCAGCGCAATAGTATTCAATCATTTTCTTTCTCCATGTGGGGCTGTGAGACGTTTCGCCTTTTTTTCATGATGATGCCTTAGGAAAATATAGGTTACACATGCTTACAATTTTTTCAGTTATCAGCATTAATCTTAGAAACGCTAGATTTATCTGTAATGCTACACTGGGTTATATGGATTTAAAACGCCTTTGAAATACACGCAATGTGAAACGATTTCCAGTACTGCTGTAAATTTTCTTTAATGAGTAGGAGCAATCTGATAGGTTGCAGGAGTTGTAATTTTTTGGTTTATTTTCCCTTCTTTTGGACAATAGTCTGATAGAACATGCTATCATCTTTATTGTGCTTGCATAACATATACATGCCTCGTACAGTCGTACTGTTAACATGCTATATTCACGGGAGCATATCTAGGCTGTGTGAGTGTCATGCTGTGTTTGCTTTCATGTTTCCTGTGCTCCTTATTTCCTTCTATTTACAGATACTCTTTCTATTATGTGGATCTAATGCTAGCCACAGTAGCAACCAGCAAGAACATGAGGGATTTAGCTATTACTGGTAGCTGCAGACTGTGAGAAATTTTGGGAGTTTTCGTGAGGTCATGTCGCATTGCCAGAGGTGCAGTGGAAAGTGTGCAGAGATCGATCCATCGTGTTTCCTTCTCAAATCATTGCACAAATTCTTGAATGCCATTGGTTTGTTGATATTGATGGATAAAATTGCCATGATCACGGTATTAGGAAAGTATATAAGCATCAGGTGCAGCACTATGGGATAAATTGTTGATATACATACATGAATTCCTTTAATGATCGTGGCCTTTGGTTGTACACATGAGATTTCAACTATTTGCATGTTTAACCTAATTTGAGGGATGCGTCTTCATGTTGTGTCCCGTGTTGAGGAAGACGTGAGGGTTATAGCAAAAATTCAGTGTTATGACTGATTTGTGGATACTAGGGTAAATAGTTGATGAGCTTTATGAATTTTCATAAGGTTTCATATAATTGGTTGTTTAAGTGAATTATTATTGTTGTTTAATCCTTTTAATTGTTGCGCCAGATTAGCAGAATGGCAGGGGAACGAGTGAAGATGGCCAAAGAGAAACAGATTACCACTAAGAGGAACACGACAACGAGTACCTCAATTGAACGGCGACTCGTCTGGCAGTGGGGAAGCCCTATTTCCGTCTTGTACTAATAATGGCATTGATGGAATTTATATACACATATATTTTCTCTAATTTATCCTGAGCATTCAATGTCAATTAGCAGCAACTCCAAATATCAATTGACCTCCCACCCTACCCCACATCAATTAACTATTTATGCCATGACCTTAGCAAGTTCGGCATATGTATGTATTTCATAGTTAAGAAAATTTGTAAATCTGTCCATGTCAAATGTTATGTGGAAAACTAGAACTATTAGAGGCTCATGATAAATTGAGTAGTGACATTTGAGCAAATTGGTTTTCGGGGTGCCAGAATCTTTATTCAGATACATTTGCAACCTTATACTGTTTAAAGGAGGTATATTTGGTGGTGCTGGTAAGTTGTGATACCGCATTATTTCACACATTTTACTACCCAAAACGAAATATTCATCTCCATTGACTTATCCCTTGTCAAGCATATGCTCAATTGTGATTTTTTTAGGTTTCACTCTAGCTTACGGAAATTTGATGATTGTGTGTGTTGGTAGCCGATGAACTATTAGAAGGACATGTGATGGGACTCGAGCAAAAAGATGCGGGAGTAAGGAAAAAACATCTTGACCAAATGTAGAGCGGATTCTAGGTGACAAAATCACTAAAGGCGACTTCAAATAATTAGCAAAAATGTGTGCGCGCTACGAAGTAATGGCACATAGTGGGATGTTGCTGGTTGGAAGCAAAAACCATATGCCATAGACGACTAGAGAGGGAGAAAATAGCTAGATGGATGAAACAAAAAAACATTTAGATACATGAATATTGTATTTCCGTAGCAACGCACGGGCATTCACCTAGTTCAATTAAGAAGAGAGTTTACCATGCCTTGGAGAATAGGTTTGATTCCTTTGGCTTTCTGTTCATCATACCATAATCGAAATTCTTTCCATGGTTTGGGGAACAGAAGTTGGCCCCATGTACCAACCATCTGGTACAAGAATAGTCTAGTTTCACTGTCCAGCTGTATCTTGTTTCCATGTTTACCTGTTTAGTTAAAGGTCAACTAGTTAATATCTGAACCACTCTCAGCACTTAGTGTAAGAACTAGTGTATTAAAGTAACAGTTGTCCCTGTTCGGCTGTGGGGATTTGGGTTAGGGTTTGGTTTAAATCCCCCTCAATTTGAAAATTGACTCGTAATGCCTAGTCCAAATTAAGATACAACACAATATAACCATAAGATGAAACGTATGTTTTGATTAGACACCTTTTAGTTCAAAAGATGCAAGTTGATTTGATGAAACGGCACATCTGCATGACACCACCCTTTGGAGATTATAAATAGTCTAAGAACACATTTATTAATGTCAATAAAAGAAATTATCATCAAACAAACCCACAGCATAGTGTGGTCGATAATAGTTTAAATGGAACTCAGACCAATCCTCCTCATCCAATACACGGCCCAAAGAACTACTCCCTCCGTTTTTAAATATATGATGTTTTAGCATTTCTCCATATTCACATGTACACAAATGTATCTATACACGTTTTAGTGTGTACATTCACTCATTTTAATATGTATCTAGACATCATGTGAAACACCTAAAACATCTTATATTTAAAAACGGAGGGAGTAGTTCGGTAACTTACACTCAGTGCAAGTTTCATCCAAAGTCGTAGCAATTTGATTATAAACAGGAATAATTATAAAACAGTAAGGAGATAATAACTACTGTAAGTTCACCTAGGAGTCTAACTGCTATGTAGTTTACCTACGAAATTGTATGGCTTTATGTCCACATAATACGACATTGGGCAGTTATAACACCTAGCGTGCAGCTTTACAAATGGAGAAAGACCATTACTAATCACAATAACAGGATTGGCAGGTAATGATCACATCTCCCTACTCCCTAGCCAAACCATCACAAAGTCCAAAAAGAGAATGGACTTTATAATACCTGAAACCTCTTTGATCCGGGAGCTCCCAAGATCCCCATAGACCGTGAAAACGCATCCCCCGAGAAAAGTAAGATCACTACAACGCAAAACACTTCCATCTCCCACCTAATAGTCTTCTAACCAATCCTAGATTCCTAAAAATATATCAAGGACCAAAGCGAAGGACCAAATGCTTATGGGAGTACACATTTACAGAAAAGCATTAAGCCACAAGATGGTATATGCAGCTTAGCAACCACATTTGCGCAACACAGCGTGCATCGAGGATCACTTCCTCCTAACTAAGCCAGAAGAGCAGCAAGCATTCACACTGCTTTCTCCTTACTAAGCTCTCACCTGCGACAAACCGGGGGCGCTGCAGTGACGCGCCGAAGATGTAGGGACTGTAGTTCTCCCTGTCGTAGTAGTACCGCATGACCAACCGCTTCAGGAACCTGTAATAGAGCGGCGAGACCTCGAGGTCATCCTCGACGACAAAGGCGAACTCGTCGTCGGAGCCGGGCCACCACGCCTCGATCCACTGCGCCTGGAGACCCGCATTAGCTGCGCGGTAGTGGATGCGCTTCTCCCCGTGCGGCCAGCGGAAGGCGTCGACCGCGTCGAGGATCTCGTGGGACACGGCGAGGAGCGGGGCGGACGAGTTGGGCGGGCGGTGGTCAAGGAGGACGTGCAGCGCGACGCGGTCGCCCTCGTATTCGGCGGCCGCAAGGGAACGGAGGCAGCGGAGGAGAGGGGCGGGGCGGTCGTAGGCGAGGAGTTTGATGAGGAGGGAGAAGCGGCGGGGATCCGGAGCGGGGTCAGTGGCGGGGAGCAGAGGCGCGGGGTAGGAGGAGCGGCGGAGGAGGAGGAAGACGGATAGGGAGACGGGGAAGATGAGGAGGAGGAGGGGGAGCGGGAGGGAGCGGCGGCGAGGCGACGCCATTGGGTTTGGAGACCCGGATGCGGTGGCAGCGGTGGTGGAGATCGACGGAGTCGGGAGAGAGAGGAAGGGAGAGCAGTGGGCCAGAGTATGGAGCGAGGTTTTGGGTTTCCTTGGGTTCTGAATTGGGCTTCCACGAAGATGCTCCGGTAGGATTCCTGAGAGCCTGCGTGCGTGTACGTATCGCGCGACGACGCCGGCCCTCTCTATGAAACGCCGATTACGCCCATCTCAAGAAGAAAAAACCCCATTACGCCACCGGCCACTTCCTCTGATTCGTAGGATCAGAATCCTTAGATTTCTTTTTTCATAAGGATTACAATTTACATTGCAGTAGGACCTATTTGATTCACAGGATAGAAACTTAGAATTGCAATGTCATGTCCATTTTTATTTACAGGATTTCATATGTAATCAAATTTGTTTGATTCCATCACTGAAAAACAAATGATTCTTACAATGTTAGATTTTATGTAGTACAAAATATTTTTTAGGATTTTTTTTTAAGATTCAGTTGTACGAATCAAACAATCACCGTAGAAAAAATTGTTGAGGAATTTGATACAAAAATCCTTTGAATCAAAGAAAATTCTTTGAAGCAAAGAGATCCTACGTTTGGAGGAAATTTTTCATCCACCCAAATCTCATGTTAGAGTTCTTTTACTTTCCCATGATTCAAACACTTCTTAACGATAATTGTTGTAGGTCGTTCTAAATCATGAAGAATTTAAGTGGACATGACAGTTTAATCCTACGTTTTGTTATTCTTGTGTTTTGAAAATTCTGCGAACGAATGAGACCCTGATTCAGATATTCACTTAGACTTGCTCATTTGATCCGTCACTTGGGCTAACCAACATATTCCAGTGAAAATTTGTTTGGATGCACCCGCAAAAGAAAAAATAAACTTTCTTTGGATGGTAAAGTAACACTAGCAACCACATTATATTATGAATCTATGATGATATAATTTTTAGATATCCCAATGACACTATCCGGAGCTCATGCTGCCGCACTTAGTATTGTTTGCTAGTCCGAAATAGAGGGTTTTCATTCCTCAACTTAGACTCCTTACCAGTTTTCACCATCTTTTTAAAAGAACGAGAAGCATGTTAGCATGCGTGCTCTAGTATTCACAGCATTAGATCTAACTGCAATTAGAACACGTAACATATGCGGTAAAGAAGGCACCGACCATAACCTATTGTGCTCATATGGGGCAGGGCTGTCTCCTAAAGTTTGAGCCCCTATAGCGAAGTACAAATGAGGCCCTAAATTTAAACAATTCATGGACTTTTGACTAGAGCACATTTTCATGTAATTGATGAGGAATTAGGGACTGGAATTATGGGTTCAGCCTTCATGGATTGGGAGTTGTGCCATCGGCCATCGAGTTGAGCGGCAACGGAGGAATGCGAAACATGGGTAGGTCTCAGGTTCGTCCACAAATCTCTCCACAACCAGACCAAATAATAGCATAATCTTTATGGAGTCTAATGCTGAGTTTAGCGCGGCATATTATTGCATCTGGTCTCTTTCATTATTTTCAATGAAAAAACAAGAAGAGTAGTAAATATAGTGATCACAAACAAGTGGTGGCTTTAAATTGCATGAAGGAGGCAACCAAAAGAGGATGCTTACTGTCAATTGCAAAACTTGATAATCTTCGGTACATGTATTTTGTCTCCTTGTTCTTGCCATCATCTTTGGACACATATGGGGTATACAGTAGAATTCTGAATTTACTCTTTCATTCCAAACTTTGTAAAAATCAACCGTTCATCGCCTTCGTACAGAGGTTAGAAGAGCAACAAAGTTGCCCTTTTCAAGAAAGTAAATACCTCTTCAGGTTTCGTCGATCCATTGATAAACCATGGATGAGGGTTTCCTACAGGCAGTCTTGCTCTAATACCAACTTGTGGCGGCCCGATCACGGAACTATACAGTGATGATGTGTGTCACCAGTTGAGCGATACAACCGGAGGTTACGGGTTTACCAATCCCCGGCCAAAACCTTTGGCAGGCGTTGCTCGGAATGGATCATCGGCAATGCAACACCCCGTTTGATGCCTTAACACAAGCACAACTATCAATGCATAATAGAGAGATCAAGACTTGTGGAACAACTGGCACATTACAGACTCTACGACTCAAAGCATTATAGTTCAACTCTTATAATAGAGAAAGATAGCAAATATTACAACCAGAGGTCACAGACCCAACAGTACATCATGCGGAAGCGAAATAAGTTGTTCTAAACAACAAGATCCAAATTATGGCCTAAGAGGCCTACAGATAAACATTCCCAGCGCCAGCTGTCCCGGAGATGTCTCAAGCTGCCACCTGGGAACCCCAGACTACTCGTCGACGTCCACGAAGAACCCACCTTCAAGGTCGATGAAGTCCTCCTCTGAAAGAATCAACAAAGCAACGTTGAGTTCGACGAACTCTGTAAGATTACTAGAGCTACTAGCTCGATGATTGGCTTACAAAGGTTTTATGGCTGTTTTGCATAAAGCTGGTTTTCTTTATTAAAAGACATCTGGCATCGACAAAGCAATCCTATGGATATTAGGAAGGATATCGGTAATGGCATCGGAAACATAATGCAACTAATAAGATACTCTAATCCAACCAAATTGACATTTGGAACCGCATGCAATATTATAGTGGAGGAAAATAATTGCGAAAAACATAGGAGGAGACATACTCAGAGGGGGGATTACGCTTGTCTTGTTCAGCAGGCTGGTTATACGGGTCGTCAAGGTATTGTGGAGAAACCCCGACTGCTTGATCTATCGATGCATAAAAACACCGGAAAAGAACAATAAATAACCACACATGCATGACAAGTGAAATGCGCAAACACATGATGGCATGACCTTTTTAATTCACTGAAAATACCATAACAAAATCTAGCAATTTTAAATGGGGTTCGGGAATAATTATTTCAACACGGGAGAATTATACCCCACTTTTACTTAATGGTTTTTCTAACTTCCTAAGGAGGGCAGTACTGTAAATTCATGTAACCATGCATGAAAATGATATTACTGGTATATCCACATTTTTCTGAGCATTTTGATATAAAGAACACATTTTTCTGATATACCAATAAAAGTTATTGCATTTCTAAAATTCCTTCTAAATCTGCCTTTTTGCAAAATCCATTAGAATAGCATTAAAACTAATTATCCGTGTTTGTAGAGGTGGTGAAACATGAATTATATTAAGTGCTGAACATTTTGATACTTCAAACTTAATTGTTGGATCATTATTCTTAAAGTTATTGATTTTCCAAAACTGCTTTCTTTTCTGCCATTTTAGTTAATTTAATAAAACAGCAACACAACTAATTTAGTTGGATGTGTGAGTTATACCAATAGACTCCATTTATTTTTCTGAACATTTTGGTATATTATTTACAATTTTTGGACAAATACTTAATAAGTTATGAAATTTACAAATTTGTATTTGAATCTGCCTATTTGTATAATTTCCAGAAATTAACCCAAAACGTTTTTCACCGAGGCATTTCTACACATGCCCACTGGCCAGTGGGTCCTTTACTCCTTTAGCCACGCTGGCGCTGACGCAGCGCGTGTGGCTGCTGTGCGCGCGCTGAGCTGCTGACCGGTGGGGCCCTCTTGTCAGTGTGCGGAAAATAAAACGAAAAAGGGCTGCTGTGCGCGCGCTGAGCCGCTGACCGGTGGGGCCCGCTTGTCAGTGTGCGGAAAATAAAACGAAAAAGGGTTTCGGGCTGCGGGGTTCGAACTCGCGACCTCGTGGGCGTTGCGGCGTGGCTGCTAGCCACTGGGCTGGTGCGGTGTTTGTGTTTGTATTCGCATCTGGTTATTTTTGAAGTGTTATTGCGGGATCTGACGAAACTGAAAACGAAAGCTTCAGACTTTGGTCTGCGACGGACGGCGACGACAACAGACGGCGATGACCACGTTCGTGCGGCGCCGTCGTGCGTGTGCGGGTGCTAAGTGACGCGGAAGAAGTGGCGAACACGTGCGTGTGCTTGGAGACGGAAGGGAGGACGCACGGCGACGCACGCGTGCTCGACATCGCACGGCCATGGCGGACGGCCGAGCGCCCTCTCGCATGAAGGCGAGGCTACAGAGCAGGAGGAGGGAGAAGAAGATGTCCCGGAGGACGGCGTGCTCACCCTAGGCGCGTGGGTGTGCTCAGCGTGGTCGGAGGAGGTCGGGAATGGCGACGGACGAGCTCGACGAGTGGCGGCCGGAGTCGGAGAAGACGCGGACGGCAGCGACGATTCCGGGCTCCCCTTCTCGATTCCTTGTACGGGGACGAAGAGGACGACGAGGCGGAGACGGTGGACTTCTTCGATCTGCTCTGGGCGTCCTGGAGCGGTGGCGTTGCACGGCGACGACCTCGGCTAGGTCACGGCCATGGCGGCTAGGGTTAGGGTTAGGGTTCGGGGAGAGGGCAGCGAGAGAGGGCGTCGGGTGCTCTTCTTATGCAGGTCCGGACGCTCCGATGCTCGGATGATCGACACGAGGGGAGGGGATGCAACGGGCGGCTGTGCCTCTCTCTGCCATTGCCGTACCTCGGGTACGAGCTACAGGAGGTAGAGGATGAGACTTTTCTGCATACCCCCCTGGACTCTCTTCTTTTTGTTCTGTAAACCCTTTTCTTTAAATCCAGTAGTTTTATAGAATTTAAATGAGGCACTTAAACCTTTTACAAAATTCTGAGAAAAATCCCATAACCTGTAGAAGCACCACAAAAATTGATGTTGCAAAATAAAATGTTTTGAACAACATTTGTTCATAAGGTTGGATTATGGTATTTTGGTTAAATCCAAATTGATATTTCTTTAATAATTTCAGAGCATGTGAAAATTATTATTTTTGAGCTCTTGGAACTTCATTGACAAATATATTAACTTGCTAACTTCTGTTTGTCAAGATTAATTGTTTCCAGTGGAACACCTTAATGCATGGATGCCATGATGCAGGACTGAAAGGAAAAGTGAAAATTTGGTTCAAATTTTACAATACCAAAGTGGGGCTGTTACATATGTTTTGTTGGATTGTCAATAAACAATTACAATAGGTACGACTGCGGTTTCTATGTGATGTTATTCATGGAAAATTGGAATGGCAAGACTATGAAAGATTTCAGCAATGTAATGTATTCTTCTTTTATAATTATTTCACCAATTTACACAGCTCATTTCACCGTGCATCTTCTATGAGTCCTAACCTTTCATTTTTTGGGTTGATTTTTCAGATAATTATTCTGAAGTACAGAATGGTAATGGCATACAAGATGTTTCATTCAGCTCACAATATGGTTGACGAGACGAAACTCAGACGCTCTAAAGAAGAAGAAGAAGAGGATGTAGTTTCTGCTATGTTTTTCTTCATATATGGGGGATGGCTGCTTGTCATATTAATGTAGAAGTATACTATTTTTGGCGAACCTAGTTCTGGAGATGCCCTTCTTCTTCCTTTTTTTCATAGGACACCTCACTATTTCTTAGAGTACTTTTGTGGTTCACATCGTGACCAATCAAGATAGATGAAACTAATATGTGCATGTAATATGAACAATCTGACCAATCAGTTAATTTCAAACTGATTCACCGCCTACGCAAATCAGTTACTTTGCACTTGATGAAAGAGCATCTACAAGCAGCATAGCCCTCTCTTCAGTCACGTGATATTGCTGGATCTAGCTTTTTCACCCATTATCCAATATTCCCCAAATGATCGCTGCTATTCCTCGGTTCACTTCATCTTCTATTATTTTTCATCCATAGTTTTTGGCTGTCCAGCTTTTTTCGTTCCACTCTTAATTTGGTTCACCAGCTTCTATGATTCAAAATTAATTTTCATTTCAACACTTTTTTATTGACTCATTTGCATATATGCTTCACCATTTTTATTTTCGGTTCATATAATTTTTCGTATTCCACCGCCATTCCTGGTTCATTTTGATTGTTCTCCATTATTTTGGTTCACCCTCATTTATGGTCAATTTTTTTTTTTGGTTCCATTTTGAAAATGGATTCAAATTTAAAAATTGTTCATTTCTAAAAAGGTTCCAAATTAAAAATGGTCCCAAATTTGAAAATGGTTCCAAATTAAAAATGGTTCTAATTTAAAATGGTTCAAATTTTGAAAATTGACCATTTTTTAAAAATGGTTCCGAATGTGAAAATTGTTTAACTATTTGAGAATGGTTTTACTTTAAAAATGGTTCCAAATTTGACAATTGTTCATTTTGAAAATGGTTCCAATTTAGGAAATGGTTCCATTTTCGTAAATGGTTTCAACTTTGGGACCATTTTTAAAAAAATTGTACAAAATTACCATATTGAAACTCACGGGAAGGTTTCCAACGAATAGCGATAATATTATAAACGAAGTGTTTTTGGTTCCACGTCATTTATTTTTGTTCATCCTAATATATTGTTTAATATTAATAATGGTTCCACAACAATTTTTCGGTTTCACTTTTTTTTCCAGGTGCACTATTATTTCTGGTTCACTTTTTTATTTTCTATTATTTTTCATCCATATCTTCATTTCTTAAAATGGTTCCGATTTAAAAAATGGTTCCGAACCAAAAAATGGTTCCAATTTTTTGAAAATGGTTCCGAACCGAAAAAATGGTTCCGATTTTGAAAATGGTTCCGAACCGAAAAAATGGCTCCTTTTTGAAAATTGTTCCGAACTAAAAAAATGGTTCCGATTTTTCGAAAATGGTTCCGAACCGAAAAAATGGTTCCGATTTTTCGAAAATGGTTCTTTTTGAAAATGGTTCCGAACCGAAAATATGGTTCCGATTTTTTGAAAATGGTTCCAAACCGAAAAAATGGTTCCTTTCTGAAAATGGTTCCAAACAAAAAATGGTTCCGATTTTTCGAAAATGATTCCTTTTTGGAAATGGTTCCGAACCAAAAAAATTGTTCCGATTTTTTAAAATGGTTCCAAACCGAAAAAATGGTTTTGATTTTTTCGAAAATGGTTCCTTTTTGAAAATTGTTTCTTTTTTAAAATGGGAATATTAGTTTCAGTACGGTCAATCGCATGATGATTTTTTAATACAATTTGAGGATTCCATCTCAAATTTAAAAATGGTTCCGAATTTAAATGGGTTCCAATTTAAAAAATGTTTCCGAATTTTAAAATGATTCTGAATTTAAAAATGGTTCCTTTTTGAAAATGGTTCCGAATTTAAAAATGGTTTCAATTTTAAAAATGTTTCCAAATCAAAAAAATGATTCTGAATTTAGAAATGGTTTCAGTTTAATAATGGTTCAGATTTTGAAAATTGATCATTTTTTAAAAATGTTCCGAATTTGAAAATGTTTAACTTTTTTCCTCTATAGGCTGATGTGCAAGCAATTCGAGAAAGCGTTTCATGCGAGCTAGTAATAAACAGTTACAATGTTGAAAGGGCATGGCGCCCCCATGTGTGGTTTTGGTAATTAATAATAATCCCTATGGACTAATGGTTGCATTAAGTTTTACTTGTAGTGTTTGTCCATAGACCATGCTTGAACTCCATATGTTGGATTCAAGGTTGATGCCATGAATATATTGATATAATGAAGTATTTGGCATCAAGATCATCGAGTTGAGCATATTGCAAGTATGTCTTGAAGAAAAGAATTATGTGATCATTCATGGTTATCTTTAAGACATCATCTATTGAAAAGAGAAGAAAAGATACAAGGTTGATCAAGTATTGATCAACACACAAAGCTACAAGATGTACCAAGTGGGACCATGTATCTCTTGGTATGGTAAGAAATTGTCCATATAGCTTTGTGAACTAACCCATGATATGTGTGTAGCATTTATGTGTGGTTAGGTATCTTTCCATGGGCTTGCATCAAATGAAGATTTCATATGGCCCATGATCGATGACGTTAAGTGGTGATCGTCATCAATGTTGAGAAGCGCAAGTTCAAGAGGAGCATCTCGAAGAAATCCTAAGCTTGAAGCTTGCCACCCATTTAGAGATAATGTTCATGTGAAGATGTGCCTAAGAGAGGCTCTCCCATAGTGGAGTATGGGGGAGCAATGTTTGAGTCTTCACCAAGCGAAGCGCAATCAAGAAAGGTGGTCCACTTGAAGAGATCAAGATCGACGTCATCTAGCTCAAGTGGAATGCGCAAGGCAAAGGTATGATAGGGTTTCTATTTTACCGGTCTCGTGGTACTAGTTGGGAGACCGGGTTATAGGATAGATACCGTACTATCAAGAGGGGCTCTCGATTGAGCTTTAGCGTATCAGTTGGAGAGAGCTCAAACCTTTGCATACTTGCCTTCATCATCTTTCTTGGTTCTTATTTGGATTTTCTCCTTGTTGGGTTTTGGTGCTTGTTGTGATCTTCATGACAAGCCCAAGTTCTCCGAAAACGGATTTCGTATGGAAAACTTGTTGCGTTTTCTGGTTGGAAATATTATCGGTCCACCTTCGAGATAGGGTCCACACCTTCTCATGTGTGGTATCCCCTCTATATTTGTGACCCTTAATATTTCCACTTTTTGTAGTAAAACTCTTGTCGCTACCTTTCCAACAGAATTGGATTCATCTCGTTTGGAGCTTCCTTGCAAAAGTTATTACGGTTCTCCTTTCCTGATTCTGCAGTTTCTTCTTAGGCCGGTAGTACCGACCCTCGCCCGGTACTACCGGGTGACCCCTTGCGGAACTACCGCAGGCAGTACCGGGCCCAGTACCACATCTCCGAATGGCTCTCTGCCTCTCGAAGTTTTAACCCGGCAGTTGCCCCGGTAGTGGCGCGGTACTACCGGGAAGGGAGCAGTACCGGGCCAGGTGGTCCGGTACTACCGTTGCGCGCCGAGTCAGGGAGCGCTGACTGATCTTCGTTCTTCCTCGAGTCAACGCGGCTCGGTACTACCGGGATTGGCCCGGTACTACCGCTGCGGCCTTTTTTCGTCTGCAACGGGCAGATTTTTGAGAGGACCTATTTAAGGGGTTTCTTCCCCAACGGTTCTCTTACCCCTTGAGCTAGCTTTTCCCCTCTCTCTCCTCCATTGTTGACCTTTGGAAAAGCTTGCCTTCCTCTCAATCCCTCCCATGATTCTTGCATATCTTTGAGGGAATTTGAGAGGAGATCTAGATCTACATATTCATCCAATCCATTCCTTCTCTAAGTGAGGGGAACCTAGTAGATCGTGATCTTGAAGTTCCATTTGTTGAGTTCTTCCTTGTTCTTCCTCTCTTCTCCCCCCACAAGCATTAGTTGCTTTTGGTGGGATTTGGGAGTGAAGGATTTGACCACTTCTAGTGGTCTTGCCTTCTTGCATCGGTTGCATCGGGTTGAGTTCTCCACGGTGATACGTCGAAATCGAAGTTGAGAAGCTTGTTACTCTTGGGTACTTGGGGTGCCCTAGAGCTTGTCCTCTTGGGTACTTGGAGTGCCCTAGACGGTCCTTGTTGATCTCGGAGTTTTGGTGGCTCGCGGGATAGTTGGGAGCCTCCAATTAAGTTGTGGAGTCGCGCCCCAACCTTGTGATTCTTGTGGCTTTGGAAGCCGCGGGAATTCGGTGAGAGCCTCCAATTAAGTTGTGGAGTGTGCCTCATCCTTGTACGGGTTCGGTGACCACCCTCAAGTGTCCCATAGTGGTTCGTGGCACTCCGCATTGGTGGAGGCACGAAGGAGATTACGGTGTGCCATTTAACGGCTATTCGGGGATCACTTTGTGACTCCGCACCGCTCCAACGGAGACGTAGCTTCCATTGGGAAGTGAACTTCGGGATAAATCATCGTCTCCAAGTGCCTCGGTATTTCTATACCCGAGCTTCTTACTTATGCTATTTACTTTGTGATAGCAATCGAGCTTGAAGTAATATATCTTGCTATCACATATTTGCTTATCTTGTTTAGCATAAGGTGTTGGTGCACATAGGTTAACCTAGCTTGTTTAGGTTTCGTGCTTGATAAATTAAACGCTAGTTTTATTCCGCATTTATTCAAGCCTAAACCGCAAAGAATTTTAATCGCCTATTCACCCCCCTCTAGGCGACATTCGTGTCCTTTCAAATGTAATACAAACTACACTTGTTAAACAATTCCTTCCAAAGAATGTAAGTCCTTCCAACCTTTCTATTTTTACTTCTTCCAAATTGTTAATTAACTGCTTTCAACAACAATAATTATTTCGTCCCTTGTACAACAGGCACCACAGCTGCTTCGTTGATTTTCCTCTGAAAATTGAAAAATATGCAGGAAAAAGTAAGCTTTAAAACTATCTTTTTTACATGATTCTCATGACTTTCCTAATTCTAACAGTTTATCCTCACATTTTTTTTGCTTCTATGTAAATGATTTGGTTCAAGTTAAGAGGCACTACAAAGAGAAGAACTTAAGGGAAATCACCTTTCACAATGGAAGCTAGTAATTTTCTGTTTTTGTAAGGTCAAACCATTGTTCTGTAAGATAAATGTGTTGTTAAAGAATTGAAACTGCGCGCCCAGCTGAATCTGCTATTAAGATCTCTTAATTCCAGTACAAAAATCTGTAAAATTCAGTATAAAAGAATCTGCTTTATGAATCTTTTGGTATCGCTATAACAGATTGGAACGCAGCGTGCACGACGTGCCAAAAATACGTCGAAGGATTTGAAAGAGGCATCACGGGAAGAAACAGTTTCGGCACAGGAAGAAACTGACCAGCGAAACGCTTTTGGGCCGGCCCAAGAAAGAAAGGCGTGTAGGCGGCACGGGAGGATATCGCCGCTAAGGGCATCTCCAGCCGTCCCCCCAGCGCCCCCCAGGGCCGATTTTAGCGCCGTTTTGGCCTGGGAGCGCCGTTTTTTCGCCCAGTCGCCCCCCTAGGAGCCCAAATAGCGCCGGATCGGCGGAAATTAGCGCCGGTGCTCCCAGGCCAAACCCAGCCCACCGGGTTCGGTCTGGGGGGGTAAAAGCGCGCGTGGGCCAGCGCTGTCGGCGTGAGAGCACATATCCCACCCCCGCGCCGCTTTCTTTTCCCCATCCCTCGCGTCGCCGTGATGTCGCCGCCGGCACCACTCCTCCCCTCCGCCGCATACAACTAGCTAGGAAGTCGCCGCCTTCTCGCCCAATCCTCCGCCACCGGTAGCCCCTCCTCCTTCCGCCGTCATCTCGCCGCAAAGAAGACTCTCGGGAAGGCTCGCCCCACCTTGCCTACTAGGTGTTCGGCGATTTATCCGCCCAGCCATGGACTCCGACGACGAGGATCTGCTCGCCGAACTGCTCGACGAGGAAGCCCAGGCCAACATCGACGATGAAGAGCACCTGCTCGTCCTCGCCTGCCTTTCCGTCCTGCTCGACAAGGCGAAGCCGCGACGTGGTGGCTCAAAGCCCGGTCGCCGCAAGAGCAAGCCGAGGCAGCACTACGAAGGCTACTGCATCCTCTACTCCGACTACTTCGCCGAGCACCCCACGCAGGAAGAGGTTGTGTTCCGGCGGCGCTTCGGGATGAAAGGACAACTCTTCCTCGACATCATGCATGCCATCCGAGAGTTCGACACCTACTTCAAGCTGAAGACGGATTGCACCGGCATGGTAGGCTTTACCTCAATTCAGAAGTGCACGGTGGCGATGAGATTGCTTGCATACGGTGCTCCCGCTGACACTCAGGATGACTATCTGCGCATGTCTGAGTCTTGCGCCATTGAATGCTTGAACAGGTACTGCAGGGCAGTGGTGGCAGTGTTTGGGCCAAAATACTTGCGATCACCCAATGCGGATGACACTGCCCGGATCCTGGCTACCAATGAAGCAAGAGGCTTCCCAGGGATGCTTGGAAGCATCGACTGCATGCATTGGCAATGGAAGAACTGTCAATTTGAATGGCAGGGCATGTACAAGGGGCACAAAGGAGCTTGCAGTGTCATTCTTGAGGCTGTGGCTACACAAGATCTATGGATTTGGCATGCCTTCTTTGGAATGCCAGGAACACACAACGACATCAATGTTCTGCAGTGCTCAAATGTGTTTAGCAGCCTTGTTGAGGGTCATGCTCCCCCGGTGAACTATGAGATCAATGGGCACCAGTACACCAAGAGCTACTATCTTGCAGATGACATCGACCTAAAGTGGTCAACATTTGTGAAGAGCATCTCCAACCCTGTGCCAGGAAGTGCGAAAGCTTGGTTTTCCAAGTGCCAGGAGGCTTGCAGGAAGGATGTTGAGCGGGCATTTGGTGCGATGCAGTCTCGATTCGCTGTTGTCCGGTACCCAGCTCTAACTTGGTCCAAGGCCAACATGTCTGAGGTGATGAACTGTTGTGTGATCTTGCACAACATGATCATTGAGAGCGAGCGGGATGATCCGGTGGCTGACACTGAGTACTACAGGCAGGGTCCTCTTGCAGATGTTGATCACCAGGTGCCGGCAACATGGGCAAACTTCATGACTATGCGCCAGGAGATTCGAGACTCCATGGTGCATACACAGCTACAGAATGATCTGGTGGAGCACCTGTGGAGGCGCAAAGGCAATGGCCATGCCGATGCCTAGTTTGTTCTATTTGCTTGCATTGTTGAACTATTTGTCTATGAATTTGTATGTTGAACTATTTGTGTGTGGATTTGTATGTTGAACTATTTGTGTATTGATTTGTATGCCGAAAGTTTGGCCGAAACTTGGCCGAAAGTTAATGTGTCGGTTGATTTGTATGTTAAAAATTTGGCCGAAAATTGGCCGGCTGGGTTCGGGCTGAGTTCGGCGACTGGGAAAACGCCGAAGCCAAGACGTCAATTTGCGCCGGCGTTCCCCAAGCCCGTCCAAAAAGGCGCAGTTTTTCGGCCTGGGCCAAACGGCTGGAGATGCCCTAACGAGAGACGTAAATCACCTCCCTGGAGGGACAAAACGGTCAATTCGTGGAGCAGACGAAGAAGCGCCAGACTCCACAGGCCCAGGCGCCCAGCCCCCAGTCTCTCCTCCCGATCCCCTCAGCTCAGCTCCCTCTCTCCTCGAGATCTCCCAGGGCCAACAAACGCAAGGCTATCGCCGCCTCTGCAGTCGCCGTTCTGCGATCTTGTCCGCCGTCTCAGCTGCCGCCCTGAGAGATGGCGAAGGCGTTTTACGCGGTGGGGTTCTGGATCCGGGAGACCGGCCAGGCCCTCGACCGCCTCGGCTCCCGCCTCCAGGGCAACTACTTCTTCCATGAGCAGAGTAAGAACCAACACCTTCCTTCGCCCCGAATGACCCTCCATTTCTCGCCGTCCTCGTCGAGTTTTGCGGATATTCCGAGCGAGTATCGGGTGGATTTGGTCTTCTCGTGCTGTCCCGAAAGGAGTGAGGAAATTGGGGTTGCGGCCTAGGGTTAATGACGGTTTAGGAAATGTGCCCCACTATTTAGGTTGGTTATGCCCAGGTTTTTGAGTTGTTATTGTCATCGTGCTCGCTTATTTGCACGCTATCAAGGTTGTGCACCGATTCAAGCTGAAATCAACCTGCTTTTACATGTGGGTTGCCTAGTTCATTTTGTGAAATCTAGTGCTTTTTGTGTACTGACGTACTATGGGAATGTTATATAGTTTAATTTTAAAATTAAGGTGGTGAACAGTTGTATGAATTATGAATCACTCTTGGTAGACCGTTGGTTTTACCCAATTATACTTGTTGTAGATGAAATTCCTAAATATTTTAAATTGCTACCCGGAACATCGATTATCGTTTGGTATTCGTCACGCCATTATGACTATAACTGCTGAACCCCATTTTGCCCCCTTCATTGTCCAAGGCATTTCTGTTTGCCAGGTGAGCTGAAAGTTGACCATTTCCAGTTCAAGATGTGATAGTGGTCAGATTTTAATGATCTTCTTGTGTCAGTTTTTGTTTCAGATAGCTTATATTGCTAGGGGTAAAATTTACTTTTAGCTGTATGGATAGTGGGTCATGCATGGATGGGTTTGAGGTCTTACACAATGTTATTTCCATATAGCTAAAATCTAAAAGTTCTAAGAGATGCCAATGACGGTTTCATCTGGATTAGTGCTCAGTAAGATGCTGGAAGACAAATTTAATAGCTGCAGTTTTGTTATCATCGCCACACATTATTTAGCCCATCTAGTGTTCGAGCTTTCACTCCCTCAATCTGAAATGTAGGGTGTGTTTTGAACTTTTGATTGGTTAAGAACAAGGCTTTGGCCAACAGTTACTCCACTGTATGCAATTTATGTGACATAAAAGCGATACCATCAGTTTGTATTCAAAAGTACTTTATAATTGTGATTTTGCATCACCTAAACCACATATTAAAGAAATAATCGTTGGTCAAGCAACCTAGGTAGTTGGGATTTATTGATGCTACTGCAACTTGCTTGTTTCAGTTATTTTACACCGCAAGACCGTTTTCAATTCAAATAGAAAACGATACTGGTAGTTTCCTTTCATTACATGTTCATCTTCTAACTGTATAATTATTAATACTCTACTGTGAAGGCAGTTGTACTTCACAACTATTAGCGGTTTGAGTAAATTGAACAATACACCACCTATATTATCCTCATTTAGCAAACACAAAATCTTCAGCTATCTTCCGCATAACACAAATGTCAGTCTAGTTTTTTTATCTGACTTTATTCAAGCCCCCAATCGCAGCCAACGTGTCAAAAAGCTGGCTGGCCGTGTTGTCTTCTGATGTGGCTCGCAGAAGTAGTCTCTCTGTTGCACGAAAGTTCCCCGGATACACTGCTCATCTGTGCCAATCTCTCAACCTTATCCATGAGCCACGTCAACACTGTTGCACCATATCAAACTAGGACCGTACATGTAGCGAGTCCTGTTCTGTCAGTAAGCCGGTCTATGTGGATGATTTGCTTAATTGATACCAAGTGAATTCGGATTGCAGAAGATGTGGTGATTGTGTATGTATTTCTTAAGGGTGGTGTTTTATGCAAATGAGCTCATTATACATGGTCGAATGTGCATTTTGCTGCAATACCTTAACCTGCTTATTGAACTAGTGCTCCTGAGTGTGTTCAAATTTTAGTTTCGTGGGTTCTGCACATTTCTTCCTAATCTGATTTCATTATACATGGATTTGTATCTGATGCTTTCACCCTTTATTTGCATTGCATATCTGATGATATTGTGTTGTTTTTGTCTGCTGGATATTTTTTCATATTTGTAAGCTCAATAATGTTGTGTTAGCATTTTGGTCCATATACCTGTCTGGTATATAAGCATGTCACATTTTACTAGGATATGTTTGGTCCAGCCTAAGCTTGCCCTACCAAATATTTGGCTAGCCAAAATTTTGGTTGAGCTTTTGGTTGCGGATGAGTTGGCCAACATTGGCAAGAAGATGAACTAGAGTGGGCAAATAGCCATTGGCATGCCAAAAGTTTTGGTAACCATCCAAACAAAGACATTTTTTTTCGTCATGGGGAAAAAATAGTAGTGCGAGATTCGGCCACAATCCAAACATACATGTATACTGAATATCTTTTTTGGGCACTTAATCCCTGATCGAGTTCATGAATTTATTTTCTTTCTTATGTTACACACCGTAGTTGTATAAAATATGTATTTGTGTCGTGCTTATTGGGTTTAGGGAATCTTTTGTAAGCTTTTTCTTCTGCGTGTTAACTTTCTGTGGCTGGCAAGTGGTTTTTAACTCAGAAAGTTTCTGATCACATGATCTTCTGCATCCATATCTGCAAGATTTTGCTTATGTTATGCACTGCATCGAAGTATTGTTGACTCATTGTATGTTGACATAAATTATTATAATTGTTTGTGCTGTTGTAAAAACTAATCATATAAAAATGCTGACTTGATTTATTTTGTTCCTTTCCAGTTTCAAGGCATCGCACGCTTATGAACATCGTTGATAAAGCCCCTTTTGTTCACACAGAGGCATTTGTTGCTCCAAGTGCATCCCTTATTGGTGATGTTCAAGTTGGGCAAGGATCTTCAATTTGGTATGGATGCGTCTTAAGAGGTTTGTGCTCGTCATCTCAGTGAACATCATTTTGATCTTCTTTGCTAAATCAACGGGTGCTTTAAAATTGCGCGTATCTTCAGATTCGACTATACCAAAATGAACTTAATCCAGCCGTATTGTGTTTCTTGTCCAGTAGTCTCAGGCTCTCACCTTATGTGGTGTACTTTCTCAAGTCGTAGTTCTAGATTATTCTTAGTAATCATACTTTTTGTTATTTCTACAATAAATACATTATCCAAAACTAATAAGCAACAGTTATGTGGGATATAAGTTGTCATTGCATTGGTCAAGGTTTGCTTTTAAAGTGTTTTCGCTAAATTTACCATGCATATCCATGTGCATTGTCTTTCACATAATCTTGTGAAGGTTTGTTCAATGATGGTCATACATTAGTTGGAGCTTGTAGGCGTGTGTGTATGGGTGGGTGGGGGAAGGGGGTCTACAAACTCCACAGTTTATTCGCGACCATATATGCAGTCAGGTTTACCAAAATACGTTACCAGTATGAAAATTCGAAGGGATAGATCTCACAGATATTTGTAACTAGATTCGCGACCATATATGCAGTCAGGGTTACCAAAATACGTTACCAGTATGAAAATTCGAAGGGATAGATCCCACAGATATTTGTAACTAGATATTAGAGGATTGAGTCCTAGCTCCACCAGTGGGTGGGTTGATGAGGCTGTCTATCCGTCTCATGGCTTGGTGTCCTTTGCACCCTTTGCAACATTGTAGCCTGAGTGCAGCTAGTTGGTTCTTTCATGATCGTCCAGATGTAACCGATCCATGTTGAAATTTTCAGTAGATAAAAAATGTAATCCCAAACTTTTGGCCTTTTCTATTTACTGAAACTGGGAAACGGATAACCACAAGGAGGATGTCATTTTCTGAAAGAGAAGACATATCTAGGTGGTATGAAAAGAAGGATATCATAATATCGTTTGAAGAAAGAGTATAGAGGGAGGTGATCTGCTTGCATTGAACAGCAAGAACAAAAGGAATCATTCGTGTATCTCAACGCCCTTGCGCAAGCCATGGTGCAGATCCAGTTTCAGGGACTCGTTTGTCGAGATCAATCGTAGCAGCATTTTTCTTTCGGAGGAGGATAAATAGTGATGCGTGCTCCTCTTCCTCACCAATTCCATCATAATCCCTTACCTCCTTCTCTCCCATCAGTCCATCCCCTCCAGCTGTGAGTGCAGTTCTGTCGTGTTCTCTGTGCGCCTCAAATCCACTGCCCTCGTGGTGTGCTTCACAGCGATGATGCATTAGCAGTGTGTTAAGGAACTATGCCCAGCGTCTGCTAAGTCGAGTAGACTCTGGTTTAAGCAACACAAGTACACAACTACACGAGTATCACATAGAAAAAAACAACATGAACACTGACATTCACGCTTTTGGATGCTGTGCAAACTGTTGAACCCCACATGGTGGAGCAATACTGCCACAGGTAGGTATCACCAGACACGATGCTGCAGAGATCAGCCTGACTGCCTGAGCACTGCAGTTTGGTCCAGAGGTGATAGAAGTCGGTTGATTCGAGTGTGATTGGTGAGGGCGAGTAGTGCTACCATTTATCCTCAACGAGCTGCCACAACCGAAAACAGATCAGTGCCATGACTCCTATACATGTATAAGGAATACCAATTACCTTTTGTTCTTACTCGTCATTACAGGCAGTGCACCTCTCCCCTTCTCTTCTTCCAATGACAGCTGGGCCTCCCGAAGAAGATAGAAACATTGAGTGGTCGATAGGCAAGCACTGCAAGCCACCAATAAAGACGATTTTGACCATGAATCAAATATTTCATTGATTTTTTCTAAGAAAATGTTTTCATGGAAATCTACAGGAAAATACATTTTTTTAATCTATTTTGCGTATTCAGTGTTCAGTAGTAATTTCCATGTTTGGTTATATCCTTTTGTATCATACTCCCTCCTTCCCAAAATATAAGTTTTATTAGTAGCATTTTGAAGTTGACCAAAGTTATAGAAAAAATATCAACATTTATAATACCAAATTAATCAGTAGATACATCTTGAAATATATTTTTGCAGTGTACTTATTTGATAATGTAAGTGTTGATATTTTTTATATTAACTTGGTAAAACATCAAACACTTTGACTTAGGACAAAACTAATATACCTTATAGTTGGGTAAAGATGGAGTACCGTACTGTGAGTTTGTGACCTTTTCAGTTGTTAGTTATGTTGCCTACATGTTTCCTTAACACACTTAATTTCAGGTGATGCAAATAATGTCCAAATTGGATCTGGGACCAATATACAGGACAATTCTGTTGTGCATGTGGCAAAATCTAATTTAAGTGGAAAGGTCTTTCCAACCATCATTGGGGACAATGTCACAGTAGGTAAATATAAATATACTTTCTGATTCTTGTTTTAATCCATTCTTTTATTCCATATCCCACAACATTTGAATTGCGCATTGTCTGCTTACATCAGTGCCCAATGTAGAAAATTGTTATGACAATATTTGGTATCGATTGGTGTTTATAGGGGTATTAAATTTCATTGGTATCCTCAAATATTTGGGTATTAGCGCACTACTGCAACGTTTAAAATGATCTTCTTGGACTGTAAACAAACATATCTGACAGATCAATGTACCATGTTTTGTTCCAACACAACCCATAATTTCAAAGACCAGTTCGGGAAAGTGGACTTTTTTTTTTCAAAACCTTGCTTACGCCCTCGTAGAGTTGGCATGGTAGATATATTTATCTGAGGGTATGCACTGTATGTAAATATTCTTGTTCAAATTTTAATGTAGAACCTTCATTAGTGTCAATTGTATGGCTCAGTACTACGAAAGTATGAAACTGATTCTCGTGTATCAGTTTCAGCTATGTTCTGGTAACATGTATTCCAACCTATGTTTTGCAGGACATAGTGCTGTATTACAAGGATGCACTGTTGAGGATGAAGCTTTTGTTGGTATGGGGGCAACCCTCTTAGATGGCGTTGTTGTCGAGAAGCATGGTATGGTTGCTGCTGGAGCCCTTGTAAGACAGAACACAAGGATCCCTTGCGGAGAGGTACTTCACTTTTGTTTGGCTTCTTATTTAGGCCATCCCAAACACCTTTCCTCATCGTATTTTTATTTAACCGGAAGTTCTTTATTATAATAAGGTATGTCTGAATCTGGATTAGTATGTGGTGAAAGAAGAATCAATTTTCTTGAGACGATAACCCTTTTAACTCTTCTAAATGTTGCAAAGTGCTTCATGATGCCTTTTCTTGGGCGATTGCGCAGATGCGATTCATTTATGCATGGATGAAAGAGAAATATGCTGCACAACTCTTGTTTCATGATCTTATCTCACCAAGTGGTGTGTTGAATTTAGGTATGGGGTGGAAACCCTGCGAAATTTCTGAGGAAACTCACAGACAAGGAGATCGCTTTTATTGCGGAATCCGCTGCCAACTATTCCAACTTAGCCAAGGCACACGCTGTTGAGAATGCTAAGCCTTTGGAAAAGATTGAATTTGAGAAGGTGTTACGCACGAAGTTTGCTCACCAGGATGATGAGCACGATTCCATGCTTGGTGTGACTCAAGAGGTGCCTCCGGAGCTGGCTCCGCCCAGCGCCACTGCTACCACTCCTGCCCAATAAGCTTTTCTCATATGTTTCTGTTTTCCTTTGATGCCTTCACCGTCTTCCATTAAGATCGTTGAAATGGACACTGTTCAGTGAGTTTGGCAGTTTATGTTTACTTCCCCAATAATTTTGGGTCGAGCAAAGTTCCAAAGCTGGCCATGTACTTCTTCAGTTTCTGTATTCCATATGTTTAAGATGCGCTCTATGGAACAAACAGAATCGTTGCACAAATTTACGAGTAGCATGTGGTTTACTCAGGTTGAAATAGCAAGGTGCACCGGAGGAGGCATATGAACTGTCGGCCTGTAGTTCAGCGCCCAAAAAACCTGATTCATATTTTGGTAACAAAAAGACTGAAGGATAAATTTTAGCTACTCCATGGTTCTACACATCATTTCTCTAAACTTAATTGATGAATTGGTTGGTGTTGGATTTGTATTTGCTAAATTTTGTCTGATGCTGGTATTCACCGTGTTATAGATAAGTATGCGATCCCACGTGGTACCGTAAACGGGCAAGAGGTTCAAATGCTGTTTCCCGTCCAAAGCTACCGCTATGCTAAACAGAAGAGCATGGAAGCAACAACATAGAACATAGAGCAACAGAGACTACATTTGGTCAGATCAGCTGATGTGAGGCAAATTTACCTTCAAGGCAAGATATAATGGTGGGCAATGGCAAAACAACTAATTTTTGGGGTTGATGCGTGGTGTCGATCTTATCCTTGTAAATACATGTTTCCATAAGAAATCTACAATGAACATAATGTGAGCGTGGATGTTATGGCTTAGAGAAAGTGGAACTAGGGATGTTGGCGGACGTCCGCGAGCTGTCCGCTGAGACTTCGAATATGTACGATGCATGTAGTACGCTGCATGTATGTACACCAAATCACCAATTCGTTTTTTTTCGTGAACAAATCCTTTCGGGCGAACTGTCCGCCGGCGCATCCGCCAACATCCTTAAGTGGAACTTCATCTTTAGAAGATGGTTTAATGGGAATTTGCAGAATAATTTGAGAGAGATGCAAAACCTGCGGATGGGAGTAGCTTTAAATGATGAGCAGGATCAACTGAAGTAGAAAATGGAGCAAATTAGGAAATTTCACTGTGAAATCTATGCATACCAATATATCCAGTAATGAGGTGGGCAGATCGTTCAAGCACTCGCGAAAGGCAAAGATCTGGCTTTGGCTGATCTAGCACAATGCAAGAGCCACGAAGGATAATATGTAAAATGCGATTGGGTTGGTAACACCAAAATGCCAATTCTGTGAGAAGGATGAAACAATTCTTAAACTATTCTTTGACTGTTTTGCTGCAAATTATGTTTTGGGTGTGGTCAGTAGGTAGTTGGAGCAACAAACAATCTTGGTTCGTTCTCTCAATACTTATGGTGGATATCTCAAATCCTGCCAGTTAGTGTGCGGGAGGCATATGCTGGGTTATCTGGAAACTGCGCAACAATACATGTTTTGAAAAGAAACCGGTCAAGTCCCAACTGAATTGATTTGTTATGTATTGTGTTGTTAAATATTGGGGAGGTCTTCGTGATGAACATGATCGAGCTACACGTACAACTGGAGCGGAAGCGTTGCAGCGAGTTACGATGGAGAATCATCAGTCAAATGTTGATGATGCTGGAAGGAATTCTTAGAATGAAGAAGCTGATAATGTTAATGGAGATAATGAGGGAAGCCGTTCGTTGCATACCCGGAGCAGATGAAGCTTGTTTTGCTCGTTGGGAAGAAAGGGTTGGATGTCGAAGTTGTTTTGTGACCATGTTGATCTCGAGGAGTTGGCAGTCCTACGTGCTATTTGAAATCTAAATCGTTTTAACTTTCGAGCCTCTAAATTCAGTAATCGTGGCATTAGCAGTAAGCGGCGTGAGTTGGCTAACTCTTCATTTTTATGCTTGCACGGGGACTCTATAATAGTGGAATCCGGCTCTATGCTTTAAGAGCCGCATGAACAAAGAAACATATGGAGAGAATACAGGGATCACTGTCTCATCACAAAAGCACAAATAACCTTGATAAAGGAAGAGGTTTTGCAGCATATCATTCTGACCACGAGTTTAACGCGGGTTCGATTCACGGGAGGACGAGGATGACATGATGCGCTCGCAACACACACATCACAAGCTTCCAAAATACAACGCCCGCGTCCGATCGGTTGGCCAGGAGGTCAAACAGATTGGACATCCCGTCCGGATCCTTAATTATTCTTTTGACTAATGTGTTATGCCCGGAAAGCTCCGTACATCTGTTGCTTTACATAGGCCGGCAAGCAATATCTGGCTCGATCCAATCAAAAATCACCCATCTCTTGGTTCTCAAGGCATGCTCAAGGTTTGTACTATGTATGTGAGGTCATTTTGAATATTGCTTTTGGACAACCACATGTTTTATGTTGGCTGAAGCACTATCTAGAAGACATTGTTAATCTTTACAACAACGCCGTGTCGATATTTTATTGCATAGAGGCATGTCTATGGTGAGTAAAGCTAGAGAGTAGTTAAGATAGGATAACTATGGGCTGCTCGAGCACCACCAGTCTGTCCATGTAACTTAAATCTGTAGCACAGACATGGAGTAAAGACTTGAAAGTTACAGGGTCGAAACGTTCCAATCAGAAACGTTGCACACGCACGCGCACACAACATAGATAGGGTGCACTTTACGCTCTACCAATTCGAATGGAGCAGTATTAGCTACTCCTAATTAATATCCAATGGACGCCCGACCTTACACAGCCGAGACACATGCGACATGCCTATCTTCCGTGGCTATATAAACACCAAGCTGCAAAGTGGCCGTTAAGCACTCAGCTCCCACTGCGATACCACCACCGGCGGCTACCCAGGGAGAGGTGTGCGAGCCATGGCGATGCGTCGCCACCTTTCCTCTGGTCTCCTATGCATCCTGGTGATTGCAGCGGCGGGTGCAGGATGCGTGCAGGCGATGCCTGGCTCTGAGGCGCGGCAGCTTGGCCCGCAACGGAAATTGCAGCAGCTCCCAAACCCGCCGCCACTGATGCCAGTCCCGGATCCAAACCCACGGCCACAACCAGGGCCAAAAGGCCCACAACCGATGCCACTACCGAACCCAAGCCCGCAGCCTGACCCAAAGCCACAGCCATTGCCTAAGCCAGACCCAAACCCGCAGCCACAACCAGGGCCGCTGCCGAAGCCTGACCCAAACCCGCAGCCACAACCTTTACCGGTGCCGAAGCCAGACCCAAACCCACAGCCACAACCAGACCCAAACCCGCAGCCTCTTCCCCAACCACTGCCGGTGCCAGACCCAAACCCACAGCCACAACCAGACCCAAACCCGCAGCCAGAGCCGTTACCTCAGCCAGACCCAAACCCGCAGCCTCTTCCCCAACCACTGCCGGTGCCGGACCCAAACCCACAGCCACAACCAGACCCAAACCCGCAGCCAGAGCCGTTACCTCAGCCAGACCCGAACCCGCAGCCTCTGCCGCAACCACTGCCGGTGCCGGACCCAAACCAAGCGCCACTGCCACAACCAGAGGTCTCAAGCTCAAATCCACAGGTACTACCGTTGCCAGATTCAAACACGCCTGGACGACAATCGAACACACTGCAGGGGCCGGGTGAACCACTGGGAAATGGTGCTGCAGCCGGAGCTTTATGTTCACGTGGTGCAATATACAAGCTCATACTATCTTCCGTCGGTTATTGCTCTACTATTTTGTTTAGATGAAGCGATCCTTGTTCCTGTTAATAAATGTGCTTATCTCCATGTTCAGTATGTACCATATCGATTGGTAGGTTAGTCGTGTGACGTATTGAGGCATGTACCATGATCTATTTGTATTTACATTTATATACTTCTAGTAATATATTAGTACATGTGATACCCTTTTATATGACGGTACAAATAGTTCGGCGCAAAAAGAAAATTTTGTGTGCATATTTGGTACATGTGTCGTTGTGATGTCTTTGTTAAGCTCAATCCGACTGCGAATGGTAAAGCACACCATGCTACCAGTACCAAGACTGGTTATGAGATTTTGACAGTCCGGGATAAACTTAGAATCTCAGGTGCTTAACATAAACATCAAACTAATTAGTACCATCCCATCTTCTTGATTAACATCGGGTTGTTCCTCTACATGAACTATTGCCAAGTCGTCCAAATTTTTTATGTGTTTGTATTACTCTAAAAAGATATCAACGCTTTGTGATTCTATCGACACATCTACGTTTGTACTCCGAATTAGTAGATGAACATTAGCGGAAGTCTGCAAATGTACTAGATAATCATCCCAAATTTGCATATATAGGACATAGGCAGGTTAGAGTGACACAATTTTCTGGAATATTCGCGCTATCGCGGTGGGCACAATACGCCAGCGTAATCTTGGGTCGACCCCGGGAGACAATCTCTTCTTGGTAGTGGCTCGATGTCTCACCTCTAGGCAGTTGCTAGCCCCAAGAGAATTGACGGCTGGTGTCGTATGTTTCAGAAACAAGCAAGACAGAAAAATCACGAGATCATAAATGGAGACCAATCGCCGCCTTACCTCCAAGCTTGTGGATAGATGAACTTCCTTTTTCCAAAATTTCATTGACCAAGAGATTATTTAAAAACATTTGTGGATATATGATGCCATTTTGGTGTCGATGGATCCGTATTAAAAACACATTCTAGTGATATCAGTTTGTACGGAATACTTAAATATTACTAAATAATATTGCATATGGAGTACATTTCATGGGTGCCATCCCGAGGAGTAGGTTCGGATGAAGGGGGGGGGGGGGGGGGGGGGGGTAGTGATCAGCCGCCTCTTGTTGCACCCAATCTGACTGAAATAACGATACTAAAGCTTGGGACCGGTACAACATGAATCTCCCACATAAATACTTTTGTCGTGTGTATGCAACACCGTTGCAACATTTTCTCCACAGTCTGACACAAGAAATATGAGAAAAATCACAAACATTTGAACACACTCATGCAACAAAAAAGTATGCAATCAATCTCCATTCATTGTAACAAATAAGAATTAAAGTGATCACCGCGATGGCCTAGACTTGGAAGTCCTTTGCTCGCATCTCTCTTCTATTTCTTCTTCTACTCCATATGGACCCTCTCCCTCCTCTAACTCACTCCCTATATTGCCTCCTCATACTCCTCTTTCGCAACACCCACTCCCTAATGAAGATCTGCCGTGTAATATCAACAAAGAAGGTGCATGCGATAAATCGTAAGCATAGGATAGGATGCACACACTTTCTAGATGTTAGCAATTTTTTTTTGTAAAATCTTTAAGAGAGATTGTGCACTTACTGAGTAGCATCTTACCCATGTAATTTGACCTAAAATGTTATGACCGTTCTCTAAGTTTATATAAATCTGGAATGCTACAGTTTAATTATAATTGGTGTCTAGGATTTTAGTTAACTTTTAGAAGTGGTTCCTACTTTGATGTAGGTTCCAAGATTTTGCTCGTCCGAATCATGAACTAGTCCATGGCTGAAATTTTGAGCTCATGGCTCTCTGGATTCCAAAAGTATACCAAATCCTTAGTCCATCGCATCTTTTTCTTCCATGATCATTCAAATATGATCTATATGCCACAAAATAATATAACATTAGAAAGTCCATTAGAATTCTGTTTTACCGCTCGGTATTGGGTCTGTTCGGTCGCAGCCCAAACCAGTTCTTAAAACACGGCGTCCTTTATCTCGGATTTAAAGGCCGACGGGATAAGGGTCTTTTTTAGAGATGCTCTTAGCATTATGTATCATGCTGTCGTTTTGTCGTCATTAATTGACTGCAAGCTATAAATTCTCTAACCTGACAATAATAGTTTTTCTTTTTTCTAGACAGACAATAGCAAATCCAATTTTTTTTACAGAGAGCAGACATTAACAGCGCAAGTGACCTGGAAAGAGATTTGAGAGGTGGGAACAGCACCTAAAAAGAGGAGGCCGAATTGCGGAGCTCCCCTATGTTTTTCAAGGAAAAAGGAAGCAGCGGGGAGAATGGCGTTTACTCACACAGGCACCGGTTCCTCTCTGCAGCAGCAACCGCCCCATCCATTCCTCCTCCATCCTGGATCAGGTACGCACCGCCTCCACCTCCCTCTTGCGCTTCGTGATTTTTATTTTGCTCGCCGTGTGCCGGTGTGTCCATCCACCACCACATCCGAGGTAGCTGGGGATGATTCTGGTGTTGCGTTCCTTTCTTGGCAGGCGCGCGATGGTGGAGATGAGGAGGGAGGCGCTCGCACGGGCCTTTTCCGCCGACGGCGTCCTCCGCCGCAACCGTCCTCTTCGTCCCCGCCAGCCACGGAAGGGGACAAGAGCACGAGCAAGAAAGGTGAGATCGGGAAGGCCATCCGGGACAGGATATCGTCCTTTTCTTCCCCAAGAACCCGCCTCTCCTGCTGGGGCAACACCGTGACGAGGCACCCGATCCGCCGGAGCTGGAGCGGCAGCGGGACGGGCGGCGGACAACACGGCACGGGGGTGGCCGTGACGGTGACGGCAGTCATGGCGCCCTCAAGGAAAGCCATCGCGGCGGGGTCCAGGTCCCTGATCGAACGCAACGATTTCTACTGCCAAGAATGCAACACGCACAAGTAGGGAGCCTGCTTTTTTCCTTGTCGGATGCCGTCCCGGTTTCGGTTGAGCGGGTATCAATGTACGGGTTTGCCTCTGTAAAATTCAATACAAATTATCACTGAATTCTGATCTCCTCCCATGGCCTGAATTCATTTGGGGCATGTTTGATTGCTCGCATGAATTTTGGGCACTTTGCATATGTGGCTCCCTAGGGTTTGGTCCTGAAAAAACGCGAATTGAGCCATGTTGCGTATTTAGTTTGGTTGCCAACAATGTTCTAGTCAGGCCTGTTCGGCTGGGTGCAACCGTGCAAGGTTTTTGAGCACGATGTTTAGTTTGTATCTGTGTTTCCGGTGCTCTCACCTCTTTGCTACATGGTGAACTTAGCTCACATCATCATACATGTGACACCATGAAGCGCGGTGAGAAGAACAATGGCGCGGCGTGGTGGCGGTTCACCGGCGAAGGTTGAAAAACACATACACCAAGCACAGCCTAGTAACAATAGCGGTGATGGCGAGAAGAACAACGGTCAAACAGTTGAGTTCATAGTGGCGAATGGCGGGGACGGAGGTTGAAGAACACCCTATACATGTACACTAGTGTAGTCTAAACACGTATAAAGTTCAGTATAAGATCTATTTGCATATGTCTGTCAAAATAGAAAAGTTACAACACAAAAGTTGTGGGAAATGTCGAGATGAACATGCTCATGAAAGGATTTTTCAAAACTTCAACCGAGTGTGACGAATTTGACAAAATTCGTCTAAAAAAGTTTTGAACGTCGGTTTGAAATTGGCAAATGGTCGATGAAACTTAGAACCGAGTACCGGAATGAAACCTACTCATCGATGCACACATATTTCGTGTAAACAATATTTTGAATCGAAGTGTATTTGTGTAGATCAGAGAGCAAGTGAAAAAATGAAAATGGGAAAAGGGGAAAAAAGCTTCTGTGCGGATGAGGACGAGCGCTCACCTGGTGCTGCATCGGTGGAAGAGGGCCGAAGTCGCCGCGAGATGGTCGGACTTGGGGGAGGAGGCGGAGGATGGACAGGGAGACCACTCTACCGCTCGAGGCGCAGTAACACCTCCACCACTCGTCCTCCTGGCCACGCAAGCGCGGGCTGCCTTGCCGTACGCCGGCGAGCCGTACCCGCCACCGGGAGCTGGAGTGTGGCGGCAGTAGTTGTCCTCACGGCCACCTCCGTTGTAGTCCACCGTGAAGGAGAGTAAGGGAGGTGAGGAGAACAAGTTGCTCGTATCCACTCAGCCAAGACCCCTTACGGAACAGTGCCAAAATACACTACGTGAGGGTGACTCTGGAGAAACGGCCGAATCGAGCGTTCCTCTCAGGCCTGACCCGGAGTGTTTTAAATTCCGTGCACATGCAGTCTCGCGGAACGGGGCAGCTAACCAAACGGGCCGAAAATCGAATGCAACAGTGCGTTTCTAGGCCTTGTGGGCAACCAAACACGCCCTTGTACGTTGTACTTCTCTACGGGGAAGCCTTATACACTTTTCGTCCTTCAGTTTTAGTAACTCTCGGCAAAGTTGCCTATGTCGAATCAGATGACAAAACTAGCACCGAAGGATGCTATCAAAAGCTTTCGACAAGCATACTCGAGAAAGTGTGAGGTTCCGTTGATCTGTTTTCTCAGATGGAACGAGAGGTCGATTCGCATATGTATCAAGTAAATGGCCAGACAAGTTGAATCGATTCTTTGCACTATGATGAAGCATTTTATCAGACGATCAAGTCCCTCACACGGAAAGCTCATATACGGGACATATAGGTGGAGTGATTCGGTGCTCTTCTCGTAAGGAATGCATATAAAACCTGTTTAAAGCATGGAGATTTGCTACTCCCGGCTCCAGTGATCTCGCCTTTAAAAAAATCAAAATACATTTAAAGTTTAAAAAACTGAAAAAAATCATGCCTTTTCTTAATGATATATTATACAAGCGCACAAAATCTCAATGCAAAAACTTTACGGTTTGAACTCCACAAAAATGACAAATATACAGATCTGAGTATAGTAAACAATGGCTGACTTCTTTTAGGCTTATGCTTATTCATAAGCTTGCTTATGGATTCCGGTGGCTAGAAACTGCGGTGGACAGAAACTCCAAAAACTCCTCAGGAGACTTCTTTTAGGCTTCTACTGTTTTGGCTTATTTGCTGTGATGACTTGTAAGATGTCTATTTTGCCCCCGAATTTGATGTGTTCACTAAATAAACCATTATAAACGAAACATATGCTAGTTTTTATACAAACTGAGCTAGGAATTAAATAAAAATAGTATGAACTACTCCTCACATGATAATAAAAATCATGTTGTAATAAGTATAATTCATTACATGCCAAAATAAAAGTACTAACATAATAATTTCGAAATTACAATAACAAGAAGTACTCAAGCTACTATTCCTTCAGCGATGCTCTGTCGTAGTGCTGCCATGAAGCTATCAGATGAAGATGGATTGGGTCCACCGGTATAAGATGCGCTCTCCTCATGGACATATGGGCACCGCTCATACCGCTCGAAATGTTGATCATATAGATTACTGTCGCGGATGAAGTTATGCAAACACATGCACGCGGTGATGATCTTCGTTTGCGTCAACGCTTCGTGGAAATGTGGTATACCTTGGAGAATGCGCCACTTCATCTTGAGAACACCAAATGCTCTTTCAATAGCATTTCGTAGACAAGAATGGAGATGGTGTTGAATTTCTCCATCATGTTTTGTGGAGGTGCCCCCTGAAATTCCGGCACATGGTAGCGCTGCTCTTTGAAAGGGGCGAGATAACCAACTCTGTTTGGATATCCAGAGTCAACAAGATAGTATTTCCCTACAAGTAGTAAAATATAAGAACGTTAGTGTTATAGTATTTCTTAGCAACAAATTTCTTTACACATAGTACATATGCAAGAAGATTACCAACAGGAGGGTGTGGATAATTGGTGAAATGGGGCTTAGCATCAGTCCATACGCGTGTATCATGAACAGATCCAGCCCATCCAGCAACAGCAAATGTGAACCTCATGTCAAAATCACATATCGCCATCACATTTTGACTTGTATAACCTTTCCTGTTAGTGTATATTTGCCTCTCTTTCTCAGCAACTACCACAGGAATGTGTGTTCCATCAATTGCTCCAATAGCATTTTTGAAATGTGGCCAGAATCTAGGGTGTGTAAGTTTATCATGAACTTGGGTGAAAGTAGGATCATTGGGTCTGATATAATCACCCGCCATACGGTCTACACAGTCTAACACATGATGAAACTTGTTGCTCATGGTAGAAACACTCCGCTCAAAACGATCAGCCGCTTGACTATTGGTCCCAGGTCCGCCCAACATATACAGAAATAGAGCTAGTGATTCTACACTCGACATCTGACAAGTGGACATGAGACCATAGTCAGCAACAAGAATGGCATGTAGCATCCTGAAGACTGACCTTCTCATTCTAAAAGACTTGTAGAATCTCTTTGGATCCTTGAGCCTAGCCTCAACCCATTGTATCCCTGTCTGCAAAGGCGGGTCTCTTCTAGGAGCATAAGGAACTTTCTCATCCTCAGCAAGAGAAGCCGCAAGCATAAGGCACATATTAAATTCTTCGTCAGAGTCATCATTTGAGGAATTCATCTGTAGTAGGAGAAGAGTAAACATTCATAAGCAGGATAATTCACAAGTTGCTGACAAATACAAGTTCTAATCAAATAGCATAGGTTCACAAATACAAGTTCTAATCAAATAGCATAGGTTCACAAATACAAGTTCTAATCAAATAACATAGTTCACAAATAGCATAGGTTATGGCAAATTCAAGCTCTAAGAAATAGCACTACTTCTTGTTATGCTGCTCCCAAGTCATCCTAATCCATTCGATCCTCTGGGTAGGTGTTGCATCCTCAACCAAACAAGCAAACATTTCACGGTACTGTTGTAGAAGAAAAAGCTGAGTCGCATAGAAATACTCAGGACTCCCAGGCTTAGCTCCATCCTCATAGACTAATGCAACCAACCGCCTAATCTCATCCCTCGAAGATTCCTTTTCTCGTTCCGGAGATGTCACAAATTTACTCTTCTCTTCCTCCATCATCCTACTACTCTCTTCCTTATTTCTCTCCCTCTTTTCCATAAGCTCCATCATACGGTCGAACTTGGAGGAATTACTACCAGCATTACTTATCTTTGGTGTGCGTGTGGGAGTAGGTGAGTAGGGGCATGGTCTCTTCTGCTGTCCATGCTTACGCACAGGTGTAACAAGAGGGTCTTCTTCACCTTCACAACCTGAACCTTCAACATCTTCATCTTCAATGTTCATCCTAGATCCAGAAGCTCGAACCTGCGAAGTGGGAGGCACCATAGCAGCCACATTGGTCACAACATTCTTGTCGAAAAGTATCTTCAGGTCCTCCTCATCTTGTAGTGGAGCTATCTTAAATTTGGCTGCTTCTGGCTGCATCTGCATATCACAACATGTTGTTAGAGCATATCAAGAGAACACAATTGCCAAAAAATACAAAGGAATACTCAATTACCTCTATCTCATGATCCCACCAATCCTCGCTAGCATCAATGGTGTGAGTGGTAGGATCTATACCCAAACCGGATGCGTGTTGGAGCAATCCCTTCCAAATCATGTATTCCTTTTTGAGTGTTTCCCATCTATTTTTCATCTGTTTCTGGTCATATTTCCTCTTAGTGCGCTCGTTGAACTTCCGGAACAAATTGGCGTAACCTTGTTTAGTCAAAACATGCACATGACGGTTGTTTGCATTAACCTCTTCGATGCACACGTCAAGAAATACACGATGCACTACGGCATCCCAACAAGCTTTAGGCACTTTAGGCGGTTTCGGCTTCACAATCTATATGCACAACAACACAATTATCCAACAAATTTATACAACACCCATTGCATACACACCAACATCAGCTATACACTACTGTCATCTATATTAGTAACAGTTCATGATTTTGGACAACACAATTATTTTGGACAGCACCATGCGTACAAGAAGATCAACCAACATCATCTACTAGCATCTACTTAGCAAATATCTTTAATTTTCGGAGAGAATCGAGCTATAACCTTCGCTGCGGAGGTCGACATCGCAAGACGGCCGGGCGCAGCAGGGGACGACGAGCTTCACGTCGCCCGGAGGTGTAGCTGACGGAGGGGCGGAGCAGCGTAGGCCGGAGGAGGAGGCGACGCCGGGGCGGAGAACGGCGGGCGACAGGGGCGGAGTCGAGCTTGGGGCGAGCAGGTCGGAGCGGATTTGGGGGCGGATGACTTGGATCCGGGAGAGGCGCGTCGAGATCAGACGGTTTCGGCGGCGGGAGAGCGGCGGTGAGGATGGGGGAGCGACGGCCGGTGGTGAGCTCGCGATGGGGGAGAGGCCGGGGCTGGGAGGTCGGGGCCTGCGATTTCTTTTTCTTTTTTTTCCAGCGTACCTGTTCGGTTGACTTACGGACGAAGGAGTGAGAGGGTTCGATGCAAGGGTGGCAATCTCGTGTAATTTGCGCCAACGACATGTCCCCTTCTACAAAACGATTCGCCAGGGGCTCGGAGAAGCTCGGGAAACAGGTCGCGACCAGTTTCTCGCCACCGTGTGTAAACTGGCTTCTCGGGAGTTTTACGGTGCGGGGAATCTGAAGACTTCTTTTAGGCTTATCAGATTTGGTAGCCAGAAGCTAGTTCAGAAGCCTAAAAGAAGTCAGCCAATATGTAGTTTCAAATTTCTAGATTTTATCTTTTTTGTCTACCTCAAAACGTATTGTATTTTGAATTGAAATTTTCACGTTTGTAGTATATATCATTGAGAACATGCGTAATTTTTTTCAGATTTTTTGAAACTTTTTTTAAAAAATAGGCGGATCAAAAATGACTTTTGCATATTTAGGGTCTAATCTGCAGATATCCACCAACCTAACACCAATTTGAATCAAAAGTACATAAGTGCTCTCTGGTTGTGAAAAAAAGATATCAGTGCCTGGCCCTCGAAATGGTTAAGAACAATTTCAATCAGGCCTTGGTGGGGTGGTCAGGTCTTCCCCAGTCTCCACTTGTGTCAAGAGGTCCCGGGTTCGAACCAGCCTCCCTGAAGTGCACTTTGCAGGGTAAGACTAGGTTCTTATAATCTCTCCCCACCACATTGCGTAGGAGGCTCTATGCACTGGGTCTATCCAATTCCTCGTCATTAGTGGTAGAAAGAAAAATCTCTAAATTATGTAGGGCAAAAGCCAGTTTCCCTACAAACTACTTGGACATTGCATTGGCAGTCCCCTACAAACTACTTGGACGTTTCATAGAAAGCAAGGCTGGGGGCCTATGGTGCTCCGGATCACTGATTCCTGAAGCTTCACGTTATAGCTGCTGTGACGATTTACAAATATGTAGAGATCTAATTTTCATATAGCCGTTTGGACAGAAAAAAGGAGGGTTATCTGTTCTTGTAGTGCATGGGCGTTGCATCTCTAATTTGCTCGAGTAGGTTGTGTTTCCTTTGTTTAGATGTTTTTGACATTTTGAAATACGATTTTTGAGTAGTAGGTGCATCTACACCTATGGGGCAAAACAGATTTCCCCTTGTTTTTCTTGGTTTCAGTATGTGTGGTTAGCACACAATGCTGTTTATCATGTTCCGAGCGTGTTTGTGTTCAGAGAAGAATTTGAACTCTGTATTATTAGTTTTCATTCGTGGCAATGAAAATTGAGAGCTGTGGCTCTTTTCATCGAAAAAAAGAAAAGCAAACATTATTATAATTATTATTTCTAAATCATTCATCGGCCCACAATCCTTGGAAAGGTATATGAAGAGGTTAGACAGCAGGCCATGGTGCCATTTTCGCCGCTAGGTCTAGGGGAGAAGTCTTGGGACATTCAGTCATGCACTCGTTGACCGTGGGATAGCATTTATCCTTTACTAAACAGCAGAAAATACAATCCGACGAACACTCTTTTTCACGGACACACATTCCCTGGAAGTGTATCTTAATGCCTTCCGTGTCTCCCAATATTCTGCCTATGGAACAAAAATATTCAAATTAGCCTATGTTTATATCAACTAAGAAGTAATTCATACAACAAGCAAACAAACAAATAAAAAATCTCTTTAAAAAGCCGTAAGCCCTTCTGAAGAATTAAGAAATATGCATAGCATGTGCATTAACTGCTCGATCATGGAAGATTAGTATTGAAAGACAAGCTAACTGAAGCATCAAAATGGGTACATGTCACATGTGGAGTTCATCTACAACTTACACTGAACATGGGTAGCAAAGCTGATGAGAAGAAGCACCGAGAGTATGATTGGTGTATGGAAGCGGTTCCTACACTTGTCCATGGAGAAATTACTAGGCGGCCTCCGTAATTGGTCCTCGTCTACAGTAGAGTAGGTTTTCTGAGAAACAATGACAGGTATCTTCGTTGGAAATCCTAATATATACACACAATCAACGTGAGGAACAGGGAAAATTAAGAAGTAAAGCGTGTAATCTAAACATGATCGCTAAAATCGCGGTTGTTTCTATTTTTTCTTAGACGGCTAATCTTTGTATTTTACTAGTTTAGAGGGCACGTGCAATGCACGTCTCCACAAAATGCAACATCATATAAGTGTGTGAGCAATGCTGTCTTGAACCAATTTCATGTCATTTGCAGAAGCATTTTGAAACAAGCGAAGAAATTGTTATATTTGTCCCAGAGTTAATTTAACAGAAGACTGAAAACAAACTTCTTAGATTACTTCGGACAAATCAGTCGTCCGGTTTCTTTATAGTCACGGCCAATCAACTAATATGAATTTATGGTTGCCAATATAGGCTCTCTATCCACGTGTGTTCAATTTATGGTTTCCAGTCAACTAATGCACCGATAAATCTTATCACAAACACAGTTGCTTCCTGCAACAATAGACCATAGTATAAAGTAAAAGAACAACTTAATCTGAGCAGTACAATCAAGTTCAAGACAGTGTAGTCTGCATGGTACAATCCATTTGCTATTGCTTTCGTCGCGTGAAAAGTGCTATTATGTGATCCCCATCTTTAGGATTCATACATAACCCCATTCCACACTTGCTTCCCATCCCCAAGTGCGCACGACACCTGCCATCTTGACCTTTTTTAACATTCTTTTGCACAGGAGGCAAATAGATCATCATTGTATTAATGCAATAGACAAGATACACTAGTCGGTAACTGGAGCAGAGAGTACATGTCCATGGATGAATACACAAAGCCTAAAATGTAATACTTTTAAGGATACGCCCAAGCAGACGTATCGGTTTTAAGAAGGAGAGGCCAAGCGGCCGGTTACAACGCGTTTAGGCACATGCGCCAAAAACGCCACTCCACCGCAGGAAAGAGGAAAAGGATCACTACCCTCCACCTATCTACGGGTCCTAGGCTACCCCTGAACATCCTTGCTGCCCGCCACAGGTCAGCCTCAACCATCCTGATGGCCGCTGCACTGAAGGCTTGTGACCCTCGAAAACCACACCGTTCCTATGCCTCCATAGGCACCAGCATATCAAGGTGATCGCCGTCCACAGGTCTCTCTCGTCGTTACCTCCCGGAACCTTGGAAGGTAGCCAATCCACAAGGCGATCATCCTGTACAGGAACCCAGGCCTCTCTGCCCCACCTGCTCAGGAAAGAGTGCCAAACGTCTCGAGAGAGTACACAACCAAGAAGGAGGTGGTCTATGTCTTCCTCCTCTTGATCACACAACGGGCAGCAGGCTGGTCTCGGCAACCCTCTACGCCCTAAGCGGTCTGCAGTCCAACATCTGTGCTTCAGTGCCAGCCAGAGGAAGAACTTGCACTTGTTCGGAGCACGGGAGCACCAAATATGTTGTGCCCCGGCCAACCCAATCTTGCCCTCAAAGAACGCTCTATAAGTTGAGCGAGCTGAGTACTTGTGGTTGCCCTCCCAGCTCCACCTGAACTCGTCCACGACCCCCTCTGTTAGGGTGAAATTCGCCACGCTGTCTGCCAAGGACAGCAGCTCTCCAATCTCTTGCGCATCCAGGTCCGGCTGAAATGTAATGAGACAAATACATGTATTTTGACTACACAGATTTTCATCGACAACACAGGGTTGATGCCCTGGCTCCGCCACTGTGCATCCGCCTGAAGGTGGGCAGGGGTGTTACAAGCTAGGAGCTCAAAACTGAATCGACGATGTTGTTGAGCTCTAGAAGTGAGCGAGGCTATGCTGAATGGATACGCATCGCCAGATTTGGCACATACACGGCTCCAACGAGTAGGATTTGTCGTTGGAGAAGTACATCTAGCTCAAGCACAAGGTTAGTAATTTGCGGGGTTTTGATGTTGCAGCAAACTCTTGTGTGTTTTGTTGTAAGCACAAGAATGATATGTTAGAACAATTATGATGTCTCCTGCAAAAATGGATCAATGGTGCAAATGTTTTCATGTGGTGCTGCAAAAGGTGTTCTCTTGTGATGCATATATGTTTTGACATTTTTATTGAAGAGTTGTGTGACCGGTGGAGATTTGATATGACCCGGGATTTGCTGCGTAGTCATATATTTTTGCTGCATCGGTGTTTCCAAATGCTGCGATTTTTTTGCACAGTTTTGACCCACCCTAGGTGAAATGTTGTAGTGATACAAAATATTTGCTACTTGGGTGAAGGTATGCTGCAAGGGTTGGCTGGATAAATGCGAGCGTGGACGATCGAACCCGAGAAGATATCTAGTGCTCCACTTTGGATGCTACCAGATTCCGGGCCGATATGAGCCGTGGGATAGCAAAGGAACGATCAGAGTTTGGATGCATACATATAGGTGAAAATGGGTACTCTTCTCACAAGGAATGCATATAAAATCTTTTTAAAGCACATTCAGGGTCTAATTTGCAGATATCCAACAACCTACCACGAATTTGAATCATCAGTACAAAAGTGCTTTCTGGTTGTGGAAGAGTCAACCTAAAGATATCAGTAACAGTACCTGGGCCTCGACATGGTCAATAGCAATTTCGATTGTGTAAAGAATTCCTCATCATTAGTGGTAGTAAGAAAAATCTCTAAACTGTCTAGCACAAAACGGGCAAAAGCCAGTTCCCCTATACATGGACATTCCCAACAAACTACTTGGACATTGCATTGGTAGCACTGATATCAACATCATTTTTCAAATCTTTGGAGCCTCCTACGGCGGATTTCCTCGACTGAGAGCTCGCTGTCACCATTCTGGAGAAGCTGTCTGTGGGAAAAGCCACGGACCTGGTGCGGGGTGCTGCACGTCTCACATACATCTGTGCAAGGCGAGTTGTCACTATAGCAGGTTGTGCATCTCCACATACCATGACCAGTCTCTCTTGGCACTGATGCAACATGGCCCTGGACACTACTCCCGCGATGACGGGCAAGTGACCTTAGAAGTCTCCGAGCAAATCGCACTTGCCGACTCACAATGTCTGCAATGCCTGAAAACGTGAGATCGAGCGGCTCTAGCACGCGCTTCAGACAAAGGTAGGCTAGGCCAGCAAGTATCCCACCAACATGGCCAATCAAGGATGCCTCCGGATGTAAAGCCTGGGCGAGTAGTAGTTCAAGCCATGCGATATACTTTGCAGGAATGGCGACCCCAAAGAAGACAACATCACCTGCCTGGGCATTCAGCACAACATTCATGCCAAGCAACACTCCAGAGAATCCAGCAGAATACTGATAATACGGCACGTCGTTGCCGAGAAGAAGTAAGCCTTTAGACAAGAGCAGTGTGAAGCCCTGAGAAAGGCCAAGCAAGGAAATCACCATGGAAGCAAACTCAAAACTGCCAATGGATGTTTCAAGCTGTACACCCGTCCACAAGAGAGATGCCATGTTCATGAAGAGGTGAACTTCATTCACGTGGTAGAAAGCTGAGAGGAAGAAACGTCTCAGGTCGCCGTACTGTAAGAATGTGGAACTGTTATTTTCAATAATGGTAGATATATGAAACACCGAGAACGACTTGCAATTAATTTTCAGCACTACACTCATAGCACAGCATGTACACCTGCTAACAAATTTTCAGGGCAACGATGCAACAGGAGAATCACAACATTTAAAAACGGTATAGCATGTACTTCACTGAATCTATGGGTGTAAAGTGAGACATAGGTCCAAAACTTGTGCAGGTTTGTGATCCAGATCCTTGATCTTGAAAACCACACAATTAGGTTCCTAAGCTTGTACAAAACACATTAAGGGTCAGTACCGTATGCTTAACTATGAAAGAGAAAACTTCACCGACTCTAACTGAATCTTGTTGTTCCGCAATACTACCAGTCCCCATAAAGCGCGATAGGGTCTAAAGCCTGCACCTATACAGCACTGCGCACTAATCATCTTATCAAATCTCCCCCAATCACAAGCTAGGCAGATCAGATCAAAAGCAAATAGCATCATGTGATTTCTTCTAGCATCCAACCGAATCTGCACATGATTCTGCCATCTAACCCGCAGGCCGAGGCGTGGTGGTTTAGGTAGGTACCTGGATGATGAGGTACGGGTTGAAGGTGACGAAACGGAGCCGGGGTAGATGGGCATCGAGGGCGCCCGGGCGGAAGTACACCAGCGCGTTGGCGGCGATCAGCGCCGCCGTTACGGGTGGGCGGCTTGCGCCGGCGGGGCCATACTCCAGCAGCATCAGCAGTGCCAGCAGCGGCAGCGTCCGGCCAGCGTAGTCATCCTGCCAGTGGCGGCTCATGCTGATGCCCATCGCCGAGATCGATGGACCGGTGTCCGGTGGGGGCTCGAAGACCAACTGCCGCCGGCTTTTTCTCTCTCCCGATTCTTTTTAGGTATCCCGGAATATTTTTTTTTTTGAGGAAGGATCCGATCCATTAAACAAGGTACTCCGTACAAATTACAAGACAGAACAACAAAGACAAGAAAATACAAACAGGCCCCTGAAACTTGCAGAAAGCACCCCGAGCAACTTAAAGGAATATTTTGTTGGTGCATCCGGGTCCTTTTATATTTCTCAATGGCAGAATAGATTCTTTCGCAAGACATCATTTTGGATTACTGACGCTGACTCTGCGGTACAATTTTTTTCTATGCTTAAAATACGGAGTATTTGTTTTGAACTAAAACAACTACTCCCTCCCGTCCAATAAAATTGTCGTACAGATTGCACGGACGTAGTACAAAACATGTATACAAGTTACGACACATATTCCGGATCGGAGGGAGTACTTACAGTAGCCACGGGGAGTGTTGAGCTGGCTAATTCTCTTTGTACTTCTATTCCTTGCCTGTACAATCTCTGTTAAATCTTATCTTGCCACTCAACCCATTTTCAATCCTCTCATTCTATTATTGCCGCCCTCCTCTTTTTTGCCTAACCCAAAATATGACGCGCTCTTCGCCTCGTCAGTAGCTCCCCAGTGACTGATGTGAGCCACTCATGTCGTGTGAGGGATCATGATGTTGCATCCAGTGGTGCACCCATCACCCATGTAAGCCCAACAGGGGGTCACTGCACACTCGGGATGTTCAGAGTAAACACAAGGATAACTAGTTATCGCTGTCTCATCCTAGACATTTTCTGTGGGGATACAAGCCCAAGAAATATTTAGAGTGGACACAAAATGATGAGTCGGCTAATTCTTTTCAAGCTACCGTCTCTCTCCAATCTTTTGATTAGGAAAATGACACATACCTGGTGTAGCGACTATTTATCAAAAACATAGGATTCTGCTAAGTGGTAATACAATATATAGAGTCTGACAGTTACCCGATGCAGAAAGTTGAAAGGAGAAATGTGATAACTTTGAATGGAAGCCCTGGTAAAGTGCAATAGTAACTCCAAGTTGTAACTGTTGGTTTTAGATCTGCTAGTTTTAACAGAAAATGACAGAGTCAATAACGTTACAACAGAAAGAAAAGAAGAGGCCCACGAAACAACGTTCGGGACCTATTCGTACGTAACAAATCGCCCTGATCGGGGGTACCCTAACCAACTCATGGTTCTGGCTCCCCTGTTGCGTGTGCACATTATATAAGGGGGGAGTCTGGCGACTGGTTATTCTACCCTCGTTAGTTTCCAGTCGTGCTACTCCCCTAAATCCCTAGCCCACTCCGATCGTGGCCTGCGCATAGCAACGGGAAGAGCTGGAATCTCGGTAAGCCATTCCGGGGCAGTGCCGATGGAGACCGGAAGGAATCCGCACCTTCCCGCGATCGTCATCGACTACTTCCTCTACACCGATCCTCAACCTCGCCTGCACCGAGCAGGCGACGATGGCTACAAGTGTTGGATCTTGTAATGATCTCTAAACCCCTCTGATATGATCATGTTTATGGTGTTCTAGGTCGCTGTCATATTTGATCTAGTTAATATTAGATGTTTTAGTTCTAACATTGGTATCAGACGCCTTTGTGATAGCACTAGAACCCTAACTAGGATCTGTCGATCAAGTTTTGGTTAATAAAGTACATGTTTTAGGCAATTAAGTTCATGTTTAAGTCTCGGATTAGTCTAATTGCTCCCTAAACATGCACTGTTAATGCTGTTGATCAAGTTTAATTAACTAATTACGTTTGGTTTTGAGTAATTTTTGTTCGGTTAATTATTCTTGATCTCTTGTTAGTTCATGTTCAAGCAATTAGGAGGGGAGTAGAAATTCGCAAAGAAAAAGAAAATCCCCTTCTGCCTGCAAGAAACCCTAACCCTAGAAAATTCCCCAATCGAAAAACCCCAAATTGGCTCAAAATGAGATCGGAAACTTACCGAGTACGACACCGGACCGTCGCCTACACCTTCGGGTCCATGCAGCATCACCGTTGCACGAGGACGGTGGCCCCGCAATGCCGTTCCTCTCCCATCGGAGAGGGCGTGCGGAAGACGCGCTTGCCGCGGAATGGACGCCTGCGTCGTCGGCCACCGCGCCGTCGTCGCCAGAAATGGTCGCCGCCTCACCGGCGTGCACCACTGATACGTCTCCAACGTATCCATAATTTCTGCTGTTCCATGCTTATATTATACCATTTGCTACATGTTTTATATACACTTCATATCACTTTTATGTATTTTCTGGGACTAACCTATTAACAAGATGCCACAGTGCCAGTTCCCTGTTTTCTGCTGTTTTTAGTTTCAGAAAGTTACTTCTGGAAATATTCTCGGAATTGCACGAAACAAAAGGCCAAGTCCCTATTTTTCCAACACGTACACGGAGTCTGAAGGAGAGACGAAGACTCGCCACGAGGTGGCCAAACCATAGGCCGGCGTGGCAGAGGGGCCCCACCGCGCCGCCTGGTGGTTTGGGCCCCTCGGGGGTCCGCCGACATCGCCCCTTCGCCTATTTATTCCCCGAGACGTGAAAACCCTAAAACACCGAGCCTTTCATCCAGAACATATTCGCTGCCGCCGCCGTCGTCAACCCTAACTCGGGGGTTCTGAAGCTCTTCCCGGCACCCTGCCGGAGAGGGGAATCATCACCGGAGGGATCTACATCGCCATGCCCACCTCCGGAGTGATGCGTGAGTAGTTCATCCTTGGACTATGGGTCCATAGCAGTAGCTAGATGGTTGTCTTCTCCACTTGTGCCATCATGTTTAGATCTTGTGAGCTGCCTATCATGATCAAGATCATCTTATTGTAATGCTACATGTTGTGTTTGCTGGGATCTGACTTATATTGATACCTATGTGGAGCTGAATATTATATTATCATGTCTATGTCATTTGTGATCTTGCATGCTCTCCGTTACTTGTTGAAGTCTTGGCCAAGTGAATACTTGTGACTCCAAGAGAGGGTATTTATGCATGATAGTTGGGTTCAACCTCTATTTAACCTGGGATAGTGACAGCAAGTTCTAAGGTTGTAGATGTGTTGTTGCCACTAGGGGTAAAACAACAATGCTTTATTCAAGGATGAATGTATTGTTTACATTACGCACATTACTTAATGCAATTGTCTGTTGCTTGCAACTTAATACTGGAAGGGGTACGGATGTTAACCGGAAGGTGGACTATTTAGGCATAGATGCATGCTGGATAGCGGTCTATGTACTTTGTCGTAATGCCCAAATGAATGTCATAGTAGACACCACAACTCGCACATGCATGTTATATGCACTTATCAATTGTCAATTGCCCAGCTGTAATTTGTTTACCCAGCATGTTAGTTATCTTATTGGAGAGACACCACTAGTGAACTGTGGACCCGGTCCATTCTTTTACATCTGAAATACAATCTACTGCAATCATTGTTCTCTACTGTTTTATGCAAACAAACATCATCTTCCATACAATACGTTTAACCCTTTGTTTTCACCAAGCCGGTGAGATTGATAACCTCACTGTTAAGTTGGGGCAAAGTAATTTGATTGTGTTGTGTAGGTTCCACGTTGGCACTGGAATCCCTGGTGTTGCGCTGCACTACACTCCTTCACCAACACCTTCGAAGCAACCTCGTTTTCCTACTGGTTCGATAAACCTTGGTTTCATACTGAGGGAAAACTTGCTGCTGCACTCATCATACCTTCCTCTTGGGGTTCCCAACTGACGTGTGACGTTACACGCATCAAGCATAGTTTCTGGCGCTGTTGCCGGGGAGATATTCCCTCGTCAACTTAGCGCTAGCAACCACCTCCTCCACGCAACCACCGATGCGACGCACAGGTCACGCTCGATAGAGCAGCGCGCTGGATTCAATCCGCTGCACGCTGGTCCACCGAGCGGAGCCATAGTGAAAGTGCATGTGTTGCCCCATGCGTGGTTTTGGTAATTAATGACAATCCTTATGGACTAATATTTGCTTTGAGATATACTTGTAGATCTTATCCATAAGAATAGATTGGAGTTCATGTGTTGGACTCTAGAAGATTTCATGGTGACCAAGGTTCCATCCAAGGGTTTATATGAAGAATGGTCTATATCAAGATAAGAAGATGAAGTGCAAGTGGATTCGTGAAGACGGAGTTTAGCAAGGCTCTCCCATAATGGTGTATGGGGGAGTATTTGGAGAAGTCTTTATCAAGCATGTGCTAGCAAGCACAATCAAGAAAGGTGTTCCAACTTGAGAGAGTCAAGATCGTCATCATCTAGCTCAAGTGGAATGCGCAAGGCAAATGTATCTTGATAGGGTTTCTATTTTACCGGTCTCATGTTGTTAGTTTGGAGACCGGGTTATAAGATAGACGGCGTACTATCAAGAGGGGCTCTAAAGTGAGTAACTTGATCGCATCTTTGTGGAGAGCTCAAACCTTTGCATATTTGGCATATCATCTTTCTTGGTTCTTATATGGCTTTTATTCATGTGAGAATTTAGAGCTTGTTTTCATCTCCATACCAAGCTCTAGTTCACCGAAAACGGATTTCGTATTGAAAACTTGTTGCGTTTTCGGTTTTGAAGGTTTTGCCGGTTCATATTTTTATAGACAGGTTTACCTCTCTACATTTGATTTCCTCCTCACATGATGGACTATGATGTTTCTATGCATAATCTTGAAGGGCTCTTCGTTGCGATTCCAACGAGCCCAAAAACATCGAAAACAGAGTCCGGATGAAAACTTGTGTGCGTTCCCGGCTTTGGAAATATTATCGGTCCACCTCGAGATAGGGTCCACACCCTCCCATGTGTGGTATCCCCTCTATATTTTTGTAGGAATGCATTCGTCGTTACCTTTCCAACAAAGTTGGTTTCATCGCATTTGGAATTTTATTTGAAAATATATGATTTTTCGAAGATCTTTTTCTGCGCGGGCCGGCTCCCTGGCCGGCCCAGGCCGGGCCACAGGCCGGAAGCGTCAGGTAGTAGGCCGGCTGCCAGGCCGGCCTAGGCCGGGCCACATACCGGATGCGTCGGGCAGCAGGCCGGCCCAGGCCGGGCCACAGACCGGTCCAGCTCGCTGACCAGGTCTGGCTGGCCTCGCTCGCTCGCCCGGCAGGCCGCTGGCGGGCCTCGCTCGCTCGCTGCTCTTTCCTTCGATCGATCGCTTTGATCGATCGCTGGCTTCACCGCTGTTTTTTTTCCTTCGCTCGATCGGTCGATTCGCACGCTGCTCTGTCTAGCTCGCTCCACTGCCTCGCTCGCCTGGCCAGCCCTCAGGCCGGCCCAGGCCAGCTGGCAGGCCGGGCCAGCTCCTTTTTCCTGCGCTGCTCCTTTTTCTCTTCCAACGGTTATTTTGTCCAGAGTACATATAAAAAGGTTTCTTCCCCATTCGTTTTAAGATAACCCTTGAGCAAGTTTTTCTTCTCCCTAATCCTCCATTGTTGACACTTGAAATCTTGCTCTTCCTCTCAATTCCTCCCATGGTTCTTGCTCATATTTGAGGGAAAGTGAGAGGTGATCTTGATCTACGTTTTCACCGATCGATTTCTCCTCTAAGTGAGGGGAACCTAGTAGATCTTGATCTTGGAGTTCTTGGTGCATCTCCTCTTTGTTCTTCCTCTCTTATTTCTCCATAAGCATTTGTTACTTTGTTGGAATTTGAGAGTGAAGGATTTGAGCACTTGTGCTCTTGCCTTTTGCATTTGGTGCATCGGTGTGCTCTCCACGAGGATTCGTGGAAGTTGAAAGCTTGTGAACTTGTTACTCTTGGGTCTTTGGACCCTAGACGCCCGTGTGGTGGTTGGACCCTTGTGTGATCACTTGTAGCTGTTCGGGAGCCTCCAATCCCGTTGTGGGTTGTGCCCCGAATCGTTGTTGAAAGGCTCCGGATTTCTGCCTCGAAGAATTCCGATAGTGGAAGGTGAACCAAACCTTTGTGGTGCGGTTCATCGGAGAATAGGGTGAGCCTTTGTGGCGTTGAGATCGACCTTTGTGGTGCCTCACACCTCTCCAACGAGACGTACTCACTTAACAAGGAGGAACTCGGGAATACATCCTCGTCTCCGCGTGCCTCGGTTATTTCTATACCCGAGCTCTTTACTTATGCACTTTACTTTGTGATAGCCTTCGTGCTTGAAGTTTTCTATATTGCTATCACCTTGTTGCTTGTCTTACTTAGCATAAGTTGTTGGTGCACATAGGTGAACCTAGTTTATTTAGGTTGTTGGCTTGTTAACTTAAACACATAGTTTTATTCCGCAATTAGCAAGCCTTTAACCGGAAAAGTTTTAAATCGCCTATTCACCCCCCCCTCTAGGCGACATCCTTGTCCTTTCACATAGCGCCGCCGGGAACAGACGTGCTCCGGCCGCCGGTGAAGCTGCGGAGCAGCGCGGTCGCCTCAGCGCCGCCTCTTCTGCGAGCGAAATAATCAGGGAGAGAGTGGGCAGAGTGGGGATTAGGGTCTTCGGTTTGACCGACAGTTCGTTTTGTCCAGCCGCGGAGCGCGCATGGCCGTCGGATTAAATCCAACGGCGGAGGTTGCTGCGGGTATTAACTGGGCCTCGGTGGCTTGTTGGGTCAAATCCGTGATGGGCTTTCAGTCCAAGTTTTAGTTAGCCCAATTTCGAGATGGGCTGTAGTGGAATATCTGTCCGATTTTCCTCTGTTTAGTTTCTGTTTTTTTTATTTCAGCGCACACTTTAAGTTTTATAATTCAGTTTTATGCACTGTTTTAAATATAGAAAATATTGCCTAAAATATGAGTTGAAATATGTTATTATTCTGGACGAAAATGAACCAACGAGATTTTTTGTTTAGAATAATTAGCATGTTTAAATGTTGATTATCGAATTAGACATCATCTGAACTTCCTTTTTTTAAAGATTAATTTTGATATTTAATTTTGAGTATGTTTATGACAGTAAAATTAATTCTGACCAGCGTTGTTTTAATTTTACATGTCATTCCCCTAATGTTTTTCTAATTTTATGTCATTACTGCCCAACGGTATTTTGGCATAGAGTTGGAATTTTAAGATTTTGGCATGTTTATTTATTTTTACCAACGTAATGTTTATATTCATGCCATACTTATGAGCGTCCATTTAAAATTTCAGCTTCTGCTCCGTTTAGACCAGACACTGTCAAACACTTGACAGGAAGTAACTTCCCTCGTTGGAAGAATTCTATGGAACTCTGCTTGGCTTTCAATGAGTTTGATTACGCCTTGCGGGAGGACAAACCTGTGGCGCCCGTTGTTGGTGCCACGGGGTATGATGAGGAAAAGAAAGCCTATGATTCCAAGATGGAAAAATGGGAGAAGACCAATCACATAGCAATGCTTGTGATGAAGTCCTCGATTTCTCCAGATATTATTGGGGCTCTCCCCAAGAAAGATAATGCCAAGGAGTTCATGGCAGCCTTGGAGGAGCAGTTTAAGGGCTCCGAAAAGGTTTATGCCCAAGAGCTGTTTCAGAAGCTCCTTGGAAAGTACGATAACAATGGAGATGTAAGATCTCAGATTCTGAGGATGGTTAATGCTTCGAATAAACTGAAAGTTTTAAAATGTGAGCTTAGCGATAACCTCCTTGTGATTATGATCTTGGAGTCCCTCCCTTCAGAGTTCGAACAATTTAAAATAAACTACAATTCTCTCAAAGAAAAGTGGTCACTCGCTGAAATATCCCCACGAATAGTCGAGGAAGAAGAGAGGATTAAGAGGCAAGGCAAGGACCAGGTTTTTCATGTTGGATCCTCCAAGAGAAAACATGATGGGCCAAGTTCTTCCAAGCCGCCAAAGAAGCCTTTCAAGAAGGATGTGCCAAAGTCGTTTAAAGGAAAGGAGAAGGACACTGATCAGTCTTCAGACTACAAGTGTCTCTTCTGTGCGAAAGAAGGGCATTACAGAAAGGACTGTTCAGAGTTCCTGAAATGGCTTTTAAAGAAAGGTACAGATGAAATTACATTTGTTGATGAAAGTTTTTATGTTAATTTCTCTAGTACCGCATGGTGGATTGATTCAGGTGCAACTGCTCATGTTACTAATTCCATGCAGGGATTAAGTATGATGCAAACTATAAGAGAGGGGCAAGAAGACTTAAAGTCGCCAATGGAGTTGAAATTCATGTCGAAGCTGTAGGGTCACTCACCTTGGAGCTCCACACCGGCTTTCGTCTTCATTTAAAAAATGTTCTTTATGTACCTACTTTAAGTAGGAATTTGATTTCAGTCTCTTGCCTAGATGATAACATGTTTGAGTGTAAGTTTGGCAACAAACAATTTGAGTTGAATTATTGTAATAAGAATGTTGGCCTCGGTGTCAGACGAGGCAAATTATATATGTTATCAGTGAATGATTTAGTTCTGCATGTGAGTGATGTTTCTAATGTTGAGAAGAAATGGAAGGGTGCTAGTACTTCTTCGAAATTGTGGCACTGTCGTTTGGGCCACATTTCGAGGGGGAGAATAGAAAGACTTATTAAAAATGACGTACTCCTTCCATTAGACTTCTCTGATGCAGACAAATGTGTCGACTGCATAATAGAAAATACGCAAAAACAATTAAGAAAGGAGCAATAAGAAGTACGGGTGTCCTAGAAATCATTCATACTGACATATGTGGACCCCTTAACGTTAAGTCTATAGATGGTTTTGATTCGTTCATCACTTTTACAGACGACTTTTCCCGATACGGGTATATTTACCCTATACGTGAACGTTCGAAAGCCTTGGAAAAATTCAAAATGTTGAAAGCTAAAGTTGAGAACCAACTGAATGTTAAAATAAAAGTTGTACGATCTGATCGCGGGGGAGAGTATTATGGTAGACATGCTCCTTATGGGCAAATTCCAGGACCTTTTGCCAAGTTCCTAGCTGAAAATGGAATTATTGCCCAATATTCAATGCCTGGCGAACCTCAGCGGAATGGCGTGGCTGAGCGTCGAAATCGCACACTTATGGACATGGTGCGAAGTGTGCTTAGTCATGCAAGTTTGCCAGTAAGCCTATGGATGGAGCCATTAAAGACAGCCGCACATATTTTAAATCTTGCTCCCACTAAGTTAGCACCAAACACACCTTACGAGATGTGGACGGGAAGAAAACCGATCTTGAATTATTTGCGTGTGTGGGGTTGTCGCGCTGAAGCTAGAATATTCAATCCACAACTTAAGAAATTAGATCCAAAAACAGTTAGTTGTTTCTTTATTGGATACCCTCATAGGGGAAAGGGATATCGCTTTTATTGTCCAAATCATACCACAAAGTTTGTGGAGACTCGACAAGCGGTATTTTTTGAGGATAATGAAGTCACTGAATTAAGAAAGATCATCAATGGTGATCCTATTAACTAGAACTTCATTATCCTGAAAGATCCCAGTTTCAATCCTCTCATTCCATTATTGCCGCCCTCCTCTTTTTTTCCTAACCCAAAATATGACGCGCTCTTCGCCTCGTCAGTAGCTCCCCAGTGACTGATGTGGGCCACTCATGTAGTGTGAGGGATCGTGATGTCGCATCCAGTGGTGCACCCATCACCCATGTAAGCCCAACAGGGGGTCACTGCACACTCGGGATGTTTAGAGTAAACACAAGGATAACTAGTTATCGCTGTCTCATCCTAGACATTGTCCGTGGGGATACAAGCCCAATAAATATTTAGAGTGGACACAAAGTGATGAGTCGGCTAATTCTTTTCAAGTTACCGTCTCTCTCCTATCTTTTGATTAGGAAAATGACACATACCTGGTGTAGCGACTATTTATCAAAAGCATAGGATTCTGCTAAGTGGTAATACAATATATAGAGTCTGACAGTTACCCGATGCAGAAAGTTGAAAGGAGAAATGTGATAACTTTGAATGGAAGCCCTGGTAAAGTGCAATAGTAACTCCAAGTTGTAACTGTTGGTGAGCCGCGCTCGTTAGCGCAGTGGTGGGTGTTGGCAGTGGCCACCCCACCCGCCCGGGTTCGATCCCCCGCGGGGACGAATTTCGGGTGGCTCACTGTGCTGCAATGTTCACTAGGAGCACTGTAGCAATACTGTTCATTAGGAACAGTGTTTCGCTGTTTCCTCTCCACGTCTATGTGCCACAGGCGAGATCGACGTGCCCGTCGATCACCGAAGCACTGATCTTCGGCTAAGTCTCTCAGGACGTACTATGGGTTATAAGGGTGTAGGTCTTGTTTAGACACATAGGTGGGGTGTGCGTGTGTAGTGTGTGTGTGCATGCGGTGTGCGTCCTGTGTGTCTGAACAGATGCTACAACTTGTACACTCAGGAGAGGCTCAAAAAAAGTTGTAACTGTTGGTTTTAGATCTGCCAGTTTTAACAAAAAATGACAGAATCAATAACGTTACAACATAAAGAAAAGAAGAGGCCCACGAACCAACGTTCGGGACCTATTCGTACGTAACAAATCTCCCTGATCGGGGGTACCCTAACCAACTCATGGTTCTGGCTCCCCTGTTGCGTGTGCACATTATATAAGGGGGAGTCTGGCGACTGGTTATTCTACCCTCGTTAGTTTCCAGTCGTGCTACTCCCCTAAATCCCTAGCCCACTCCGATCGTGGCCTGCGCATAGCAACGGGAAGAGCTGGAATCTCGGTAAGCCGTTCCGGGGTAGTGCCGGTGGAGACCGGAAGGGATCCGCACCTTCCCGCGATCGTCATCGACTACTTCCTCTACACCGATCCTCAACCTTGCCTGCACCGAGCAGGCGACGATGGCTACAAGTGCTGGATCTTGTAATGATCTCTAAACCCCTCTGATATGATCATGTTTATGGTGTTCTAGGTCGCTGTCATATTTGATCTAGTTAATACTAGATGTTTTAGTTCTAACAGTAACACATGATTCATCACTTTATCTAAAAACACATGATTCATTTGCTATCCCACAGGTCGGATAATCTGGTAGTATCCAAAGGTCAAATACCGCTGCTAAATAAAGTCTGCTTCATATCCGCGGTAATAAAAAGTGAACACGTTAAATATTTGATTATTCAGATATGCTCCTCATCTGCCTTGATGTCTGCATATACTTTGTGGTCGTAATTTTAGTCTGTATTTTGGGACATTACCAACTCTGACTTAAAAAAAAGGGATAGGCCCCGAAGGGTCAGCATCTGCACCAAACCAAGGATGGGTGATACAAGATTACATGGATGACCTCAAGGAAACATTAAATTACATACATGTTCTCCTACTTTGCAAACAAGACTTCAGATCTAAAATTAAAATGTCACGGTTCTTTCGTCTTTGGCGCCAGTCGCCAGAGACCTCAAGGCCTGGGCATTAGCACCACCAGTCCGGATGGCACCCACCGGGTTCGGTGCCGGGTTTGGCACCCCATACCCGCACCCGACCCTCCTCCCCGCCCCTGCCACCCGCCCCGTACCCATCGCCGGGTCCAGAGCGCCACCGTACCCGTGGCCCGGCTGGGTACAGGGGACCCGACGGGTACCCGCGAAGATGCGAGAGGCCAGTGGGGTTGACCATCATGTGAAGGAGCTTCGAGCGGCTCCTCGACCAGCTAGCCTAGATCGAGGCCGGCGGCCGCCCCTGCGACGACCACCCGCCGGCGTCCAAGGCCGCCGTTGACTACATTCCCACCGTCGTCCTCTCCGCGCGCCACTCCCATGAAGGAGCTTCGAGCGGCTCATTGACCAGCTCGCCCAGATCGAGGCCGGCGGCCGCGCCTGCGATGACCACCCGCCGGCGTCCAAGGCCGCCGTGGACTCCATGCGCACCGTCGTCATCGCCGCGCGCCACTCCCACGGTTGCGCCATCTGCAAGGACGCCTTCAACCTGGGACCTGAGGCCCAGGAGATGCCATGCGGACACATGTACCACCAGGGCACATCGCGGGGTGTAGACGAGCGGGGTCCCCGGATGCGGAGGCGGCGGCGCATGAGAGAGGGTGCGTGGCAGTGGCGGCGCAGGCGGCTGCGCGGTGGCGGCATCGATGTCTGCGGGGAGGGCACAATGAGGAAAAACTAGAGATGGGAAGGAGAGAGAAGAGCATGGAGGAGTGGATTAGGTGAGGGGGTGTTCTGCGTGCGTGGGGGAGTGGATTAGGTTAGGGTGTGAGGCAATGACATGTCGGTTCACATGTTCTTGTCGGATCTGCGGGTTGGCAGGGACGGGTTTGGCAGCCCCATACCCGCCTCCACTAGACCCGGCGGGTTTAGATTTTCCCTGCTAAGCAGCCCCGCAAGTTTTTTCTACACCAAACCCTTCCCCATTTAATGCGGGTACCCGTCGAGTTAGCGGGTATAGAGTACCCATTGCCATCCGGAACCAGGGAACCAACCACTTGGGGTGATGCCGACGGAAGGTCCCATGCCGAGATCGAGAATCCTCCACTCAACGAGGAAGAAGCAAGGATAGCTTCGGCCCACAGAAGCTGATGCTGAAGAGCATCGGCAATTGACACAGCTCCAGGGACACATGATGTGTGCGTCCCAACTTTCCACGAAGCATCATTACCAGAAATCTCTAAAGCGGACTTCTCTTCCTCAGCCTCCCTGCCACCTTGGCGGAAACAAAACACAGAAAGGAGCTCCAGCTTAACCGCTGCAACACTCTGACGAGCTTATTGGAAGAGATGAATCACATGAGGTTGCCGAGGAGGGGCTTCACCAAGCTCGAGCCGCAGCTCGGAAGTGGCCAAAGCAGGCGTCGGGAAAGTGGCATATCGCCATACACCTCGTAGGATAAACACACTCTAAAGCTACTATGTACATAGAGGAGCCGGACCCCCCTCCCGCCCCAGCTCTGGTCCGCAGAGCTAGCGGATAAGAGGCGGGAAGGGCCAGGACGCGAGCGACGACTCTCAAACGCGGTTCGGGAAAGGTGAAGAGGAGAGAATGAGAGCCCCCGAGCTTTTTCTTAGTGCTTGTTGTTCCTCCTCCATCAATGACGGCGAGGATCAACTCGGTATTTTTGTTAGTGTGTGGTGTTGCTCTTCCAAGGTTCACATTTTTTTGCTTTCAGCGCTTACAACTCGAATTTGAAGTTGAAACATTGCGACATGACAAACAAATGTTATGTTGAAGTCACGTTTTTAGACTTTTTGTGATTTTAGTTATGTGCCTTTCTGACATAGAGGCACTGGGAGTACCCATGCGTGGGATTCCACATTTTGTTAGATGAGACAGATGAAACGTGAAAAATGAATCACGCACTGGCTTATAATTTGACACGTTGCCCGTCTGACATATACATATTCCTCATTGCAGATGATGTAAATCACTCTGGGTTTCAACAGAACAGTGTGTATATCAGTATTTACTCTATCATTACATATTTTATTAACATAAGTTACATACTAATGGTGTATAGTCGTTAGCCAAACATTATCCTAACAAAGCAAAATATGCAATTTACTTTAGAACAGCGGCGCAGACTCCCGTAACAGAAGACGTTTTGGCATTTCCTTCATTGGCCATACATATATTTTTGTGCTCCCTCTGTCCCCTAATATAAAATGTTTTAGCGTTCTATACACTCCAGTTAAGACTTTGTATAGTTTGTGTCAACATGAGTTTGGTTAAGTGCCTGTCTGCCTAGATAAATACGTAAGTCTCAGTTCGAATGAAGTAAAATGTCAACCGTATCATCAACGACAAATTGAAGTGTAAATATGGACGGTTTGATGTTGGGAACCTTAACACGCAAAAGTGTCTACTTCATTAGAAAAAAAAAACAAGTATCTAAAAGTATTTCGTTCATAGGGGCATAAAGAACTTGCCAAACAAGTTGTAAAGTGGCTCGGATAAAACCATCATTGCTTCCGTTTCAACTTTTCATCTAGTAACATGCATGAATGGATATGATGGGTTAGATTTGAAAACGTTTGACATCCACCGGGCTTTACTTTGCTTTTACTTTACTTCACTTGACACGTCATTGTTGTCCTACATTAAAACGTTTTATATTATGGGATAGAGGGAGCATTGTCGGGGGCTGCCCCGGGTAGGGCATAGAGGTGGAAAGGAAACTCAAGCCGGGTCACTCGAGCCGGATCTCTTTGACCGGATCGGTTGAGAGAGTCGGTTAGTACTCACTCTTGTTTAGGTGCAGGGAGACGCCAGAGGGGATCAGGCAAAGTCTAGCCGGATCAGAGGAAGAGGTCCGGCTCAACTAGCCGGGTTGCCTGGAAGAGATCCGGCTCAACTAGCCGGGTTGCCTGGAAGAATCCGGCTTACCTGCGATGTCGGATAATGCACAAAGACCACGTAATGTCAGTAAGTTCACGAGTCCTGCAGGCCTCCTGCCCGAGGCTCGGAAGACAGCCAGGTCGAGCCACGGGTTTTCCGGGTCACAAGGCCCTAGGCGCTGACTTGGCTAATTCGGGAAAGGGCGGTGGCCTAGGCTCTGATGGGCTACGCTGGCTTAAGCTCAAAGAGGAAAAGATAGACCTGCCGTTGAACTGACGATGAGCTGACTGAGTGACAGTAGCCAGGGCTTGTCCTGTTCCTCTTGTCCATGCCATTATCATCTCCGGCCAGGGGCAAAAAGGTAATCCGGTTAGTGTATAAGTAGACCAGCACATCCTCCAGTGCAAGAGAGATGAACCCCAGAGCTCATTTTTCCCCCTTGGTAGCTTCTTCTTCATCGTGAGCTCTCACCATTGTTGCTTCATACAGCTCGAGGAGCGCACTGTACTTGTTACTATTGAGATATAAAGAGAGTAGGCTAGTGCTGCAGTAGGGGTGTTACCTCCACAAGAGGGCCCCGAAGTAGGGTACATCATGGTGTGCTTTGTGTTCTTGGTTTCTGTTCATGTTCTTGCGGTTTCTTGTGTGTTCTTGCTTGTGCACTTCTTGAGTGCATAAACCCTCCCCGGTTCCCCAACGCACTTTCGGCCCCATCTTAGCCATACCTATGGCATCTGCCGTGATCCCACCACGACAGTTGGCGCCCACCGTGGGGAAGATTGAGGCGTTGGAGGGAGTTTACATCCGGACGGGCTCAGGCGAGCGTGTTCTTTCTGGTCTTATCGCCAAGATCGGCGAGTTCACCTTCGTCAGCGACAATGCAGGGTGTTTCGCCAGCAAGCCTTTCCCCGAGCATGGCTTCCTGATGATGCTCGGTAGCTTCGTCACCTATGTTGTTGTCGAGGCTGTTCGCGAGTACCCAGCGCAGGTGCTCGTGGCCGAGGACCCTCCTTCTTTCCGCGCAGCTCTCGGACAGCGTAGCGCTCGCCCCGGAAGTAGCGTGGAGGTGTGATGACCGGACCAAGTGCTGGAGCAGGCAAAGGAGATGCCGGCAATAGCATGCCCGAGGAGCTGATCACGCCACCGATCCGGTTGACAAGCCGACTCGGATGGCAAAGTTCCCAAAGGAGAAAACCAGATCCGGTTGGTCCACTTGGCATGTCAAGTAGGGAGGCTCCCTTGGAGGATGTCCTGGAAAAGTTAGCTCGGCCAGTGGCACCTGGGCCAATGTAGAGCTTACTATAGCTCAGTTAGAGGCAGAGCGCCTGAGGTTGCAAAGAGAAGCCCGGTTGGTGGTAGAGTCTAGGCGAGCATTTGATAGAGATATGAGAGAATATAATGCTGCCAATGGTATTACCGATGGTTTCACTCCGTAGCGCCTCACACCGCGCAAGAGAGTAGATTGCGCAACAGGGGTAAGGACCTCAATGATGAGTTAGCTAGAGCGCAAGGTCAAGCTCGAGTAAGGCTACTAGTCATAGATCAGGTACAGGCAAGCCGGTGTATAGCTCCCCTGCCAAAAATCTTGGGCTGCAGCGGCAACGCGAGCCGAGTTGACCACACTAACCGGGGATGCTTGGCGTAAGCAGGCAGAGAGGATCAATGAGCTGGTAGATGTGTGTAACCGGCAGAATGAGGCTTACCGAAAGCTAATCCGGATGCTGGTGGTTCCCGGTAGTGGTATCGGCTAAGGCTGTTAGCCAGAAATCCAAGGGCAAGCGTCATCCCCACATGTCGGAGCTGACGGGCTCAAAGTGTGAATTCGGGCAAGAGCAAACAGCTGCAGGCCTATGATTGAGTATGCCGGCAAGCAACTAGCTGCTCAAGGAAGAGGTGGCCAGAGCAGAAACAATGGCGGTCAAGCAATCCGGGGGCCGGAAGGGTAATCCGGCTGGCCGAGGTCAACCACCTCGTCCTCCCGGGCAGAATCAACCCGGCAGAGCAGCAAGTAATGGTGCAAGCGCAGCAGCAAGGTGGTGGCCAGGCGGGCTACCGCTATGATGATGGTAATTGGCTATGGCGCGAGCCGGATACCAAACGTAGACAATGCACTTGCATCCAGGCTGGACCTCGGACGTTGGATCCGAATGATCCGCGTCTCAAGTTGGATAGGATTACCAGTCCGAGAAGCTGGAAGGCAGGGCCCGCCAGGTCCTCCATGCTTTGGACCTCGGTATCATGAACGAGCCGAACGTGCCGTTGTTTCAATTGGCCGAATCACAAAGCCGTATAACGGCACGCACTAAGCCGCAGGATTGGCTGATAGATATGTATCCTCGGTGCACATTGCTGGGGGCAATCGCCGATGGGCGGTCCGGTATCTCCCGCATATGTTGGAAGGGCCAGCCCGGATTTGGCTGAACAACTTACCAGAGGGTAGTATCAACTCTTGGATGGATTTGGAACAGGCATTTTACAGCAACTTCTCCAGCACGTACAAGAGGCCAAACCGACCTCAGCTCTTGTCTGCGTGCAGGCAGGAAGAGCGGGAGACAGACCGAGAATTTTTGACTCGGTGGAGCAACATTCGCAATTCTTGTGAAGGTGTCGTGGAGGAGCAGGCCATTTCTTGGTTGGGCAGGGTTGCCGACACGGCACCCCGCTTTGGCAGAAGCTCCAGAGGGATATGCCAAAGACCCTAGCGGAAATGATCCGGATAGCAGATACATATGCTCTTGGCGATACGACGCAGCCAGCGTTGGACGTGGTGGGAACAAGCAGGAGGCAACCGGTTAATAACCGAACTGGACCATGTTGCAGCAGTAAATATGGATCATCCTGATAGCCAGAGACCAAAAAATGAGGGTCCAGCTTGGAGGCCGAATCAAGGTGCCTGGGCAAAGAACGTGTGGGATGGACCGAGTCCACCTCTAACTTTTGAGGCAATGATTGATGGGCCTTGCCGTTATCACACGACAGACCCACACAAGCCGGCCAATCATTCAACTCGGAATTGTAGCTGGCATCATCGCATCCAGGCAGAAGGTCAGAGAGGGCCACTGTCGGCCCAGTGAAAACCGGGTATCATGGGCCGGCCTGCCACAGCCCTCGAACGCTCCGCAGAATTTATGCTAAGGACCAGGCTTTTAGCCTCGCGAGCCTCGCGAGGCATTTCCCTCGCGAGGGCTCACTTGCTCGACCGAGCATTTCTGCTAAGGACCAAGACGATCGGCCTGGAGGCCTCAAGAGGGATCTCTGCCTCGAGAAGGCCTCTCCTAGAAGATCTTCAGGCCCTGGCGCGTCCCCGCGCCCCCTTCGGGAGGTTTTCCCTCACGAGAAGTCAACGGCTACAAAACCTCGGCGAGGGTTCAGGCCTCGCGGGTTTCCTTCAAGTGGAAGCAAGCTCCTGCGCCGCTGCAGAGCGCACATGGGCTCTGCGCCCGCCGCAGAGTGACATGCGCGCCTGCGCGTGATGACGAAGACGCCGCAGTTGCCATTCTCGTGTATAAAGTGGTCAAAGGAGCTGCGGCAAGCAAAGCGGACTCCAAGACTTGCCAAATTGGTGATAAAGCGGCCGGCCGTCGCTACGCTCCAACTGCGACGTCACCGTGGGGCGCGCCCCAAAGCTCTGCAGCGCCAGCCCACCGTCCTGGTTGGACGGTGGCTTTTTCTGCCAAGACGGCGTGCTCCCTGCCATGGACCGGGTCCATGGACGCCCCCGACGCTGTGCACTGTGCTCCAATTCGGCGGCGTGTGTGGTATCCCTTCCCGCCGGAGTTTTCGGGGAAGAGGACCAAGCCCGGTATATAAGGAGCCAGTGTACGACCTAGGAGGGGATCCCCGCATTCAGCAACGCATTCCACAACCAAAGAGCTAAGTCTGAGAAGAAGACAGAGCTCATTCCACCATAGTCCACCATAGCCATAGCAGTGCCCTCGGCAAGCACACTTGTACTGTGAACCTCCCCAAGCAGTGCAATACATCTTAGCAGGACGTAGGGCTTTTACACCTCACGGTGGGCCTGAACCTGGGTAGCGGGTCGTGTTACCTCTCTGTCGTGATGTTCCTCACCGAGCTCGACGAGCATCGTCGCCGAGGTTGTTGAGGATTTGTTTGACGTCGTGTTTAGCCCCTTACTCATTTCCTGGCACTTGAGAGACACCCCTAGTTCCTGGGACTAGTCTCCGACAGCCACCTCAGAGGGGTGCTCCTAGACCGAATTTCAGGCCAAATACGCCTTTATCCGGAGCCAATGCAACCCCGGTGAACGAAGGAGCTCCAAGGCCGGCAGCCACAAAGCCGGTTAACCTGGTAAATATGGGAGGCAACAACAACAATGCTGGTCCGAGTCGGCAAGGTGGATACCCCGGAAATGATTACAAGGAAGCTCATCAAAGTTATGTGGTTTTTGTGACCGAGCCAACTGACAAGAAAAGTCAGCTACGAAGGGCGAAGGAGGTGAATGCAGTCACACCAGCAGTACCAAAATACCTGAACTGGTCCGAGCAGGAGATCACTTGGAGCAGGGCTGATAATCCCAGGGTTATGCCAAGCCCAGGAAACTACGCACTGGTGGTGGATCCGACTTTGGTTGGACCAAAGATTAATGTGAAATTCACTCGAGTCTTGGTTGACAATGGCAGTGCTAAACATCATGTATCGGGACACAATGGTCAAGTTGGGTTATTCGCCGAATCAGTTGCAGCAGAGCAGTTGCACTTCCATGGTATAGTACCCGGGGTGTCTTGTTCCCCAATGGGTAAGATCTGGGTAGATGTGCTGTTTGGTACCAAGGACAATCACAGACTTGAGAGTCTCGAATTCGAGGTGGTAGACTTGGAGAGCCCATACCATGCTCTGCTCGGCAGGCCGGCATTAGCCAAGTTCATGATATCCACTCATGTGGCTACCTCAAGATGAAGATGCCTGGCCCGAATGGTATCATCACCGTTGCGGGAGATTACAAGAAGGCCATACAGTGTGCCACGGTTGGTTCCACCTTAGCCGAGTCGTTGGTGATCCAAGCTGAGAAGAGCAAGATGCATGAAGTAGTGGCGATGGCGAAGTCAGCTCAGCTCGGCGTGCTGGCCATGACCAATCCGGATGCAGGTGCAACATTTGAGGTGCCCAAGGAGACAAAGAAGATCCCCATTGACCCGGAATCCGGAGCGCATGGCCATCATTGGTGCTGGGTTGGGCGAGAAATAGGAAAGCGCGCTCTGTCACTTCCTCCGTGAGAATCGGGATATCTTTGCATGGTCGGCTAAGGACCTGCCTGGTGTTCCGAGGGAGTTGGCAGAGCACTCTTTATTTGTCAGGCCGGATGTGAAGCCGGTGAGGCAACCGACTCGGCGTCTTTCAGACGATCGAAGAAAAGTGGTGCTTGATGAGCTGGCTAAGCTACTTGCAGCCGGATTCATTATGGAGGTGTTGCATCCAGACTGGATATCCAATCCGGTTCTGGTAGAGAAGAAGAAGGACGAACCAGCGGTGGTCAAGGTGTGGCGTATGTGCATCGACTTCACCAACCTGAACAAGGCGTGCCCGAAGGATCCCTTTCCTTTACCTCGGATTGATCAAGTGATCGATTCTACTGCTGGGTGTGAGTTGTTGTCTTTTATTGATGCGTACTCTGGTTTTCACCAGATACCACTGAACCCCAAAGATCAAATAAAGACTGCTTTTATTACCCCGTATGGGGCGTATTGCTATCGTGTCATGTGTTTCGGTTTGCGAAATGCCGGTGCAACTTATCAGAGATGTATGCAGAAATGCTTACATTCTCAAATGGGCAAAAATGTGCAAGTGTATGTCGATGATATTGTCATCAAAACTAAAGAAAAACGCACTCTCCTCGAGGATCTCGAGGAAACATTTGTGAACTTGAGAAAGTATCGGTTAAAATTGAATCCGGATAAATGCACCTTTGGTGTCCCGGCTGGAAAGTTGCTCGGCTTCCTTGTATCGAGCCGAGGTATTGAAGTAAATCCGGCTAAGATCCGAGCCATAGAAAACATGAAATTGCCTAAATGTCTAAAAGATGTACAAAAGTTCACCGGGTGTCTAGCCTCGTTGAGTCGGTTTGTGAGTCGGCTAGGAGAAAAAGCCTTGCCCTTGTATCAATTGATGAAAAAGAGCACCGGGTTCATGGACCCCGCAGGCAGACTCGGCTTTCAATGAATTAAAAAAGATGTTGTCCACTGCACCAATTCTGGCATCACCTTTGCCGAATGAGCCAATGCTACTTTACATTGCGGCCACTAACCGGGTCGTAAGTGTGGTGATAGTGGTAGAGCGAGAAGAGAGGGTAAATCCGTGCAGAGACCGGTGTACTATTTAAGCGAGGTGATCTCAACCTCAAAGCAGAATTATCCTCACTACCAGAAGATGACATATGGTGTATACCTGGCGGCCAAGAAGTTGAAACATTACTTCCAGGAGCACCCGATCACCGTAGTATGCGAAGCCCAATCTCGGAATCATTGGGTGCAAAGATGCACTGGCCGAGTTGCCAAATGGGCAATAGAAGTGTCTCCTTACACCCCGCATTATGAAGAAGAGATGCTATCAAGTCTCAGGCTTTACCGGATTTCCTTTGTGACTGGGCCGAGATGCAGTATGAGCCACCCAACCGGATTACAATTACTGGAAGTTGCACTTTGATGGCTCCAAAACCAAAATCGGACTGGGTGCTGGGATAGTACTCACATCACCGAAGCAAGATCAGTTGCGATATGTGTTGCAGATTCATTTCTCAGCATCAAACAATGTGGCCGAATATGAGGCACTGATCCATGGGCTTAATGTGGCTAAGGACATCGGCATCCGCCGGATAGAATGTTTTGGTGATTCAGATTTAGTGGTGCAGCAATCTTCTGGAAATTGGGATGCCCTTGATGCCAATATGGCACTATATCGATTTCATGTCCAGAAAATTTCAGGATTTTTTGAAGGCTGCGAGTACAAGCACATACCCGGCTGGAGAATGAAGCTGCTGATATCCTGTCAAAACTGGGTCGTCTAGGGATGCAATCCCACCCGGGATATCCTTGAATCACCTAAGGATCCCTTCAATCAAACCTTCACCTGATTCCGAGTCAATTTTTATCCCAAAGCAAGAATCTGAAGCTGTTCCTATGAATGTTGATGTCGGGTACATTTGGGAAGACCCGGGGACTGCATGGCGAGACTCGGGGACTGCGCACCGAGACTCGGGAATGCTACCCAAATCTTAGGGAAGAGGGGAAGAGAGGAAGATGGTGCTAACCGAATCTTAGGGAATGGGCAGAGACTGATAGAAGAGATAATGGCGGCCGAACCAGTGGAAATAGATGAGCACTTATTCCCTTTGCATCCAGTACCGGAATGGGCTGAAGAAATCATGAATTCATGTCGGAGGGGAGTTTGCCAAATGATGAAACCGAAGCTAGGCGAGTGCAGAGGAGGTCCAAGGGTTACACCATCATAAATAAGGAGTTATACAAAAGGAGTGCAACCGAGGTGCTACAACGTTGCGGGCCAGCCGAGGGCAAGGAGATGCTCCTGGAGATACATCAAGGAGAATGTGGGCATCATTGCAGTACAAGAGCCCTGGTGGCTAAAGTATTCCGGCATGGGTTTTACTGGCCCACTGCTCATGCAGATGCAGAGGACATAGTCCGAAAATGTGAAGGATGCCAAAGGTTTGCCAAGCAGACACACCTACCCGCATCGGCGCTCAAAACAATTCCTATCACTTGGCCGTTTGCTGTGTGGTGTTTGGATATGGTGGGAGAATTCAAGCCGGCTAGGGGTAACATGACACATATGTTGGTGATGGTGGATAAGTTCACCAAGTGGATAGAGGTGAAACCGATCCGGAAAGTGGATGGTCATTCGGCTGTAACTTTCCTGAAAGAAATCATTTTGAGATACGGTTACCCCCATAGCATCATCTCGGATAATGGCACGAACTTTGCTGTGGGAGAGTTTGCCCGATTCTGCATGGATAAGGGGATCCGGTTAGACATAGCCTCAGTGGCACACCCAGAGTCCAATGGACAGGTGGAAAGATCAAATGCTTTGGTATTAGCTGGGATAAAAGCCCGGTTAATAGAACCTCTGGTAAAGACTCCGGGGTGCTGGATAGATGAGATACCGTCAGTACTATGGGGTTTAAGGACCACGCCGAATCGGTCAACTGGCTATACGCCATTTTTTCTGGTCTATGGGGCAGAAGCAGTGCTACCCACTGACATAGAATATGATGCACCAAGGGTGACAATGTATACCGAAACCGAGGCAAAAGAAGCCCGGGAAGATGCAGTGGATCTGCTAGAGGAAGCAAGAGAATTGGCCCTATCCCGGAGCAATATACCAGCAGAGTCTCCGACGTTATCATAGTCGGAAAATCAGCCCTAGAGTGTTTCATGAGGGAGATCTAGTACTAAGGCTGGTGCAGCGCAGCAAAGGCCGACACAAGTTATCACCTCCATGGGAGGGACCATTCATTGTGAGCAAGGCTATGCACAATGACTCGTACTACCTTGTAGATGCACAGGAACCAAGGACGGATGGCCTGGACAGACCCGGACAAGAAACCAAGCGACCCTGGAATGTAGCTCTGCTTCGACCCTTTTACTCTTAAGGGCGCAATGTATGTATCTCAGTTTATTATAAATAAAATTTCGGCAATCCGAGTCTGGACTCGGGGACTGCCTCGTCCTTATGCATGTGTTTTTTATTACTGTTTTGTCCATACCGTTCATGTGTCGGTTGTTTTGAACCTCGTCCCAAAAATTCAAGTAATGTATGCTGTGTTGTTGATCTCGTGACTCGACTGACAAACACCAAAATGGTAGTCAAGAGCAGAGGTGGAGAATATGGGAAACATGAAAATGGACTCGGGGACTCGGTCCAAATCCGATTCGGCACATGTCGTTTACTAACCCCTGTTATTTTCTTTTTTGTTTATGTTAGATGATTCTAAACCACAACTCGCATGTTGCAAGTATTGTATGCTATGATTCCTATCTTGTGACTCGACTGTCGAACACCTAAAAGGTAGACAAGAGCAAAGATTCGGCAAAAATAGTAAACAAGAAAACAGACTCGGGGACTCGGTTTAAGATGATCCAACATAAACCTCGTCCGGATCACATTAAGCAAAATAAAAATAGTCTCGAAAGAGCTTAAATTGTATATTACATCTGCTCCCGGCATACCGGGGATTTAATGATTTTCATTAAGATAGTTCAGGAAGAAGGAGCCAAAGTTGCAGGAGACTCGGTTGCAGGGATGAGCTCGGATGATGGAGGAACCTCGGGTGAAAGAGGACCCTCACTTGCAGGAATGACCTTGGACGGCGAGCTTGAAGGCTGGGCAGATTCGGAAACATCCGGGTCAGCTGAAGAAGTGGCGGTCTTGACTAAAGCTTGCTCTGTGGTCTTAGCCGAGTCAGTGGCTGGCATCTTGGATGTCTTGGCCGAGTCACAAGCTGCAGGTTGTTCGGCGGAGTTAGCCGAATCGCCAGATTCGTCCTCAGACTCGGCGTATTCGTCAAGGGAGGCATCATCCGATTCCTCTTCTTCAGATTCTTCCCCATCCGAGTAGACCGGAGCCTTCAGATCAAGATGCTTGGTGTTTGCAAATTCGGCCATAAAGTTGGCAGCTTCCTCGCGGATCTTGATCCGGTTTGGATCTGAAGCCCATGAAGAACCCTCGCGAAGGGAGCGCACTTTGGCAAGATCAATCAGCTCATACCAAGACATGATAAATAGCAAACCTGCGTCAGCACCAGCGCGGGCGGACGAAGATCTCCACTGCTTTAACCGGGTCTCTGCCTGATCCAGGTCTTTGATTAGCTCGTCCGCAGACCGGACTTGCCGAGCTTCAGGAAATAAGACTCGGTGAGCTTTGAGGCTTGCGTTGAACAGATCAATATGGGAATCCTTCAAAGGAGCAATCCGAGCTCTAAGTGCAGTAATATGATCTTCGATATCCCACGTCTCGGGTAGGGGAGCTCCAGTTAACTTAGCTCTCTCAGCTCGGGCATCCCTCACAGCTTTGGCGGCTTGAAGCCGGATGCTGGTAAACTCTCCTACATTCAGATAAGCTAACACCGAGTTAAACGAGATAACACGAAATGATGTGTCGGATAAGAGCAGAGGAGGAAGAGGAGATTCGGCAAACTTACGATCCATGTCTTCATTGAGGCTAGCAAGATCAGCAAGCCATTTCGCGCTGATCGCCTTGTGGGCAGCCAGATCATCTTTCGCCGCTTTAGCTTCGGCTTCAGCATCTGCAACGTGCGTTTGGATTTTCTTGTCCAATTCGGCCCGCTTCTCAATCCCGGCTTTGAAAGTATCTCGCTCCTTCTGGATCGAGTCTTTCTCCCTCTGCAGCGTGTCCCGGTCTTTCTTGACCTTCTCCTTCACTTTTTCAACCCGGTCAAGCTCCCGCAGGAGCCGAGTCACTTCTGACTTTTCCTCCGATAAAGCGCGCTTGTGCTCCTGATCTTTCTTTTTCATCTCCTCACCTTGCGCATCGAAGGAAGCTTGAAGGGCCTGGTGCTGCAGGACTAGCTGCTTAAAGAGCCGGCTGCGAGCAGTCGTGATTTCCTGAAAGAAAAAGGGTTAATGGCGTAAAAAGAATCTCGGGGACTGGAGGCCCGAGATTAATAAAAAAGAAAGTTGACCGAATCAATTGGAAAAGAGACTCGGGGACTGGGAGTCCCACGATTTTTTCAGCGAGAAAATTTATGATCAAATGTTAGAGATTCAAGCCGAATGACTTTCTTACTCTGAGGAGTATCAGTCGTTCGACCCGAATCTCGGGGACTGGGGATTGTGTAGATTGATCATGATGAAATAAGAGCAGGATTCGGCAATGTTACCTCGAAGACCCGGTTAGCTTCAGTGACCGAGGCCTGCACAGAATGAAGAGATTGAAACATCCGGCTAGGACCAGCCGGATGTGGCGACGCTGAAGTGGTCGAGCCTTCGGCAAGGTCCGCAGCATTCCAAGCTTTAACAAATTGCTCTGCGGAGCCGAGGTTGTCGCCGCTCGGAGTGCGGAGATTCGGCAGAACCTGGCCACTAAGTCGGGCGCGAGTGATCACCTCAGAGAGTTGATCATGCACCCGAGTTGCTGATGGAGTGGCGGAAACAGGCTTGCTAGCAACCACCTGCTTATCCGAAATGGTTGGAGTTGTGCCAAAGGTAACCTGAGTCGGCTTAGGTAGAGGCGATGCGCCCGGGGTCTTGGCCGGATCTGTTTGTTTCGGTTGGTTCTGGGGTTGATCCTGGACGGTCTTCTTCTTCTCTGGGAAGGACGCTTGTTGTGTTTCCTGTTGCTGCTGTTTCTTCTTCTTCTGCTGCTCTTGATTCAGCAGAGTTTGAGCCTTGGGGGTAGGGCGAGGATCCGGCTTAGTCAAAGACTTAGCCGAAGTCTTAGCTTTTTCCTTCTCCAACTCCTTCAGAGGGCGAGGCCAAGTTGAATCTCGGGTAGGACCCGAGATTTCCTCTTTCTCCAGGTCAATAACCGACTCTGGAACGAGAGTCGGCGGAGGAGTTTGGGCAGTTGTGGCACGCGCGGGAGAAGTGACGGCCTTTTCAGGAGACTGGTGCTCCATGGCCGTATCCAGTGGAGGAATGGGAGAAAGAATGGATGAATGAGTTTGCTCGGTGACAAGGACGTCACTACATAGAGTAAAGTAAAACAGTTAACTCGGATAAAGGTGACTCGGATAATAGAGGAAGAAAGCAAATGAAGTTGGCATTACCCCTTGGTGGTAGGCATGGCCTTAAGCCGATTCGGCTTGATGGCAGCTTTCTTAATTCTCTTGGCTGGAGGGGCATCTGATCCGGACGCGTCAGGGCGTTTCCGAGATGTCCCTTGAGCATCCGGTTTGGCTGGAACACAAGGTTGTGACCATGAAATCGGAATGGCATCAATAGGATCTAGGATCCAGCAATCATCATCTTCATCCTCGGAAAGGTTGTAAATAGTCGGTTGCTTACCCTTGCGGATGGGCTTGGCGCGCGGAATTGGCAAATAATCGTCCGTATCCGCATCCTCTTCGCCCTCGCGCAGCGGGCTACGATCCGGTCCCCACACTTTGGTGGAGAGATCTCCATCTTCGGTGATTTGGCGGTCGAACAGCTGCAGTAGAGTCAAGGCGAATCTGGATTAGTCCGATGTCATTTTGATGAACTATGGATTGATTCGGAGAATGGTGAACTAACCTGTGGTGGAAGTGCATCTCGGTGGAACGGCTCCACGCCCCACTTCCACTTATCCGACATCTCGGTGTAGGCAATAGCGTTTACCCGTCTCTTGACGGAAGCTCTGGTGAGCTCATGTTTGCTGATCCGGGTAGGATCTAGCAGACCGCTCATATGGCAAATCTTGTGCTTACGTTGTTGAAGAGGACTGACCCGGCGACAGACGAAGGTTCGAAGGAGATCGTCCGAGAGCAGGCCCTTCTCCAGAAAATCCTCTAGAGTTTGGTGTATGACTTGAAGCTCCGCAAGAGTGTCAGCCGGATCGTATCTGAAGTTTAATTCGGCTGTGGGGGGCTCGATCTTGAACTCGGGCAAGTTGAGGGCATCATGGCCTTCAACGCTCTTCACGTAGAAGAAGGACCTTTGCCATTTCTTACAAGTATCCAGGCCAGTGATTCGGGGAAAGATGGAGCCCGTCCTCGGGGTAATGCTGGACGAACCACAGGCGGTCATCACCTTCGGGTCACTACCCGGGATCGTATGTTTCCGGAGATGGAAGTACTTCGCCCAGGTTTCGACAGTCGGCCAGAGACCGAGATATCCCTCCATAAAGGAGGTAAAAGCAGACAGGGAAACAAAGGAGTTAGCCGGGAGGTGGTGAGGCTGCAGGCCGAAGAAGTCTAGGAATCTCCGGAAGAAGTCACTCGCCGGGAGTCCGAATCCGCGCTCGAAGTGCGCCAGAAATACAACGCGTTCACCCGGTTGGATGACCGGTTCGAGTTCCTTTCCCGGTTTTCGGCATATAACGTTAGGTGTTATACGCCGGGTGCTCCGCAGCCATTCCAAGTCATCGTTGGTAACGTCGGAACCCTCCCAACTGCCGGGGGGCAGCTTCGACATATCCGAATCAGTCCTGCAAAAGGTCGGACATAGCCGAGTTAGAAGATGTGGAATCTCAAATCTAGAACGAGTCGGATAATGGTGTAACCGAATCAGCTGTTAAGGGATTCGGTAAAGGCAATCCCGGATAGAGTTGTCTAGTTACTGCGGAGAAGTAATTCGGCTAGTAACTACAAACACCTTTCTGTGAAGATCTAGGGTTACGCAAGATCTACCGCAGCAGTAAAATAGAGAGGAAATCCCGAGTAAAAATACGGTGGAACTGCTCAAGCGGTGGCAGGCCAAACTAGGGCAATCTAGTGCAAAGCCTAGAAAGGAGATCTAGGGAATGCACTAAGGCGTGACAGTGAACTCGTGCGCGAATGAATCTGCAAGAAGCAGGCGCAAGTTCCCAGCGGAATATGAACTCGCGCGAGGTCGCCATGGCCGGAAGAGGAGGAACTTACGGTTGTGATGCGACGAGGAAGAAGCGCGGTGGAGAAACGGCGGTGCAGGGCGCGATGTGCGGCTCCGGCGAGTTTTCTCCGGCGTTGTTGATGTCTCCGGCGCGGCAAGGTCGCGAGGGCGAGGTCGCACCGGCGGCAATGGTGTAGATGGAGGTTTCGAAGTGGAAGTGCGGGGAAGAAGAAGAGGAATCCCGCACCCCTATATATAGCCGCTCGCTGGTAACGGGCGCACTACCGCGCGGTTTTTGGGGTGTGGCCGGATCAAGTGTGCACCGAAACTTTGCGGTCGCAGCTGTGGCCGTGTATTTCAAGCACATGGTGGGTCATAGAATTGGAAGCGGTTCTGTGGATCGGGTGTGCCGGTTAGCGAAGAAATCGAGGAGACGCGGTCATTTAGTCAAATGCACTCAAGTACCTGGTGGATCCGGATAATGTGCTGTCAGTGGCATGTCAAATCAAAGACCCGGATTACGGGGCCTTTGTGCAGAGATTCTCTGCCAAGTGTCCCGGGAAATCCTGAGACAAGATTGTGCAGTATGGAATTCGGTTAATGGTGTTTTTTTTTAAACCTGCTACGGCCCTCCATCGAGGCTGTAGGACCGCACCAGCTTCGGGGACTACTGTCGGGGGGCTGCCCCCGGGTAGGGCATAGAGGTGGAAAGGAAACTCAAGCCGGGTCACTCGAGCCGGATCTCTTCGACCGGATCGGTTGAGAGAGTCGGTTAGTACTCACTCTTGTTTAGGTGCAGGGAGACGACAGAGGGGATCAGGCAAAGTCTAGCCGGATCAGAGGAATAGGTCCGGCTCAACTAGCCGGGTTGCCTGGAAGAGATCCGGCTCAACTAGCCGGGTTGCCTGGAAGAATCCGGCTTACCTGCGATGTCGGATAATGCACAAAGACCAAGTAATGTCAGTAAGTTCACGAGTCCTACAGGCCTCCTGCCCGAGGCTCGGAAGACAGCCAGGTCGAGCCACGGGTTTTCCGGGTCACAAGGCTAGGCGCTGACTTGGCTAATTCGGGAAAGGGCGGTGGCCTAGGCTCTGATGGGCTACGCTGGCTTAAGCTCAAAGAGGAAAAGATAGACCTGCCGTTGAACTGACGATGAGCTAGACTGAGTGACAGTAGCCAGGGCTTGTCCTGTTCCTCTTGTCCATGCCATTATCATCTCCGGCCAGGGGCAAAAAGGTAATCCGGTTAGTGTATAAGTAGACCAACACATCCTCCAGTGCAAGAGAGACGAACCCAGAGCTCATTTTCCCCCCTTGGTAGCTTCTTCATCGTGAGCTCTCACCATTGTTGCTCATACAGCTCGAGGAGCGCACTGTACTTGTCACTATTGAGATATAAAGAGAGTAGGCTAGTGCTGCAGTAGGGTGTTACCTCACAAGAGGGCCCCGAAGCAGGGTACATCGTGGTGTGCTTTGTGTTCTTAGTTTCTTGTTCATGTTCTTGCGGTTTCTTGTGTGTTCTTGCTTGTGCACTTCTTGAGTGCATAAACCCTCCCCAGTTCCCCCAACGCACTTTCGGCCCCATCTTAGCCATACCTATGGCATCTGACGTGATCCCACCACGACAAGCATTGTAAACATAGACAAACAAACAGCTCACGACAAACAAAGAGATGCAGCTGCTAAAAGAAAATGTGTAAATCATCAATTGTACCCAACATGAAGGGTCATTACTCTAATAAAACATGACATTTTGACATTTCGAAGTAGCTCCTTCATCCATTTTTACCTGACATTGTAACATCAATGATGGGCAGAGCTACTTACATTTTGTAAGCGTTACAATCTAAGTTACTAGACGTCCTTATCAGTAGAAGTACTAGGGCCTTGCAATGGTGAGGAAATATTCAATCATGCAAAGGATTCCTCATCACGAGTGGAAAGAACGAAGAATCCTGTTACTGTCCAGCATGGACTGGGGCCAATTCCAGCATTCATACAAGGAGGAAGCATCCTTGGCAGTATTAAGAATTTATGTCGGTAAGGATCTATATCATCTGTCGAATCTTTGGAGCCTCCTACGCCGGATCTCATCAACTGAAAGCGCACCGTTACCCCCATCTTGGAGATGCTGTCTGTGGGGAAGAGCACGGTCCTCACGCGCACTGTTGCACATCTCACAGATATCTGCAGAAGACGAGTTGTCGTAAGTGCAGGCTGAACATCTCCACATGCCTCGACCAGTTTCTCTGGATGAACGGCGCCCCACTCTGCTCCCCTGACGACGGCCTGACCTTACAAGTCTCTGAGCAAACTTCACCGGCCAACTCACAACATTTGCGATGCCTGAAATCAAAAGAACAAGTGGATCTGGCCCGGAGTATGATCGCTTGATCCCAAGATAGGACAGGCCAGCAAGTATCCCACCAAGATGGCCAATAAAGGATGTCCCAGGGATGAAAGCCTGGATGAGGAGTAATTCAGCCCACGCAGCATACTTTGCTGGAATAACCATCCATGCAGGAAGACATAATCGTCTGACCAGGCATTCAGCACAATCTTCATGCCAAATAGTACCCCAGAGAATCCAACAGCATATTGGTCATAATACGCTGTCTCATTGCCGAGAAGGAGTAAACCTTTGGACAAGAGCAAGGTGATGCCCTGAGACAAGCCAAGCAATGCAGCAACCATGGAAGCGAACTCAACACTGCCTACTGATGTTTCAAGCTGTATGCCTTTCCACAAGAGAGACGTCATGTTGTAGAAGAAGTGAGTTTCGCTTAAATGGTAGAAGGCTGACAGGAAGAAGCGTGTCAGATCGCCATACTGCAAAAGTTGACAACTGTTATTTTCAAAATGGTATATAGAACACTGCGAAGAGTACCAAGCAAAAACTATTAGGAACTTAGAATTACTTCTCAGTACACATTCTAGAGCCCATGAAATTTCACTCTGCTAGCTACTTCGAAAGCAATATTTCCCTACAAGATGGAGAGCGTACAAATGGAGCCCGGGCTACATGGTGGCCGTTATTTTGAAAAAATCGAAATAATTTTTTTCCCAAATGCAGATAGTTTCAAGATCTACAATCGCGCAAATATTAACTCCAAATTCATTGTATTTTGGGCTGCACAAAAAAGAAAAATCGGGGGGAATTCAAAATTTTGAAACCGTGTGTTGTTCGCCACCCAGATCCACCCTTTTTTCTTCTTGTGCAGCCCAAAATACAACGAATTTGGAGCTAAAAATTGCACGATTGTATATCTCGACAATTACATCTGGGATTTTTTTCCCGATTTTTGGAAACTCGAAATATGTCGATTTTGAACTTTTTTTGAAAAAACAGGCACCATGTAGCCCGGGCTCCATTTTAGGTTTTCGTACAAGATGTGCAATAAACCAATTTGAAACTGGCGCATCATGTATTTTACTGGATCTAGGAGTGTAAAGGGCATCATACGGCTCTAAAGGTACATGAACTTTGAGAATTGCACATTCAAGTTCCTACATTTCTCTAGTGCTCAATAGAACTCCAAACCAAACTTCAGTCAGTACTCAGTACCAATGATCATGTGGCACATGGACCATACTTAAGCCAAAATCTGATCATATGATTGCTAACTGATCAATCAAAAGCCTGTGAAAGATGTCGAATGACATGAATTTTCTTGCAAAAAATTCAAGTTAATTTAAATGGCGGTCATAATTCACTTATACTTGCACATTAAATGTGGTATTCTCAAATTTAGTAAAGCAAGTGACATGTCTGCTCAAATTCGAAGACTATGGTCATATGGTACGCTATATGTCCTATGACACTTGAAATACAAAAAAACAACTACTTCCCGGTGTTCTAAAATTCTGATCACAACCAATTTATACATCTTTAGGGACTGAATATTCAGTAGCATGATTTAGGGGCCCAAGTGAGACAGTAGCCCAAGTTCAAGACACTATATTCAATAGCATAACTGCCTTTGTGAACACTCGTTAAGGTACAAATACTCTTGAGGCAAAATTACTCGAAGGGTAAGTTTGCTTATGTAACAACGGAAGTAATAACGTGAAAGAATAAAAGTTAGAATTAAATGGACCCCGGTTCCTTCAACTCGCATGCATAGTCCAGTTAGTCCACTAGAAGTCGAATCCCCAAGAATATAACATTGTCATTAAATTTGTTGTGTGCCCATCCACCATGCCAATTGACTCGAAATATGATTCCCAATCATACCCTTCCCTTGAAACACATGGTCCTCAACAGTAAAGAGCCTAGTCATCGAGGCCGCCAATTCCGTCTGGGTTTAGGGTGTCCGGAAGGGTGTAGCATTTGTGTAATTTTCTGTCATTCAGGTTTCTGCTTAAGAGGTTCTTTGCATTTTGTTGGTGCCAGTTTGGAAGGTCTTTTTACCAGTAATAATGTCAACAATTTCCCTCGTGATGCTTAGGACCGCAGTTATTCTCAACCTCGTCCATCAAAACAAATCTCTTATGCCCTGTTCACCAGCTGATCCTATCCATCCCCTTTCAGCAGTCAGCACAACAAACACTACCGGCAGTTATCCCCAACAGAATCCATATCCTAATCGACACAGCATAATCAGTACCCGTTGCTATAAGTTACGATCCTATAACCCTAAGCGGATAAGAAATGTGTGATTTCGATACGATGCGATTCAATCAACGAAACACAGTTCCACCATCTAATACACAGGCTGCGGGACATGGTGGTGTAGGTGCGCACCTGGATGATGAGGTGCGGTTGAAGGCGACGCGGGAGAGCGGCGGGAGGAACGCGTCAAGGGCGCCCGGGCGGAGGTACACCAGCGCGTTGGCGGCGATGAGCGCCGCCGTCACGGGCGGACGGCTGGCCCCGGCGCGGCCGTACTCAAGCAGCACCTGCAGGGCAAGCAGCGGCAGCATCCCGCTTGACTGCCCCCGGCCCCCGCCGACGCCGATCCCCCGACGGCGGCCGCTGCTCATGCCCGACCCCATCCCCGACAAGTGGGGCACCAGCCGCTCCACGAACCGAATACTGACTGGCACCGAAGCTCTGGTATCTCTGGTATCCTTTTATTTCTGAACGGGATGGGTATCCCCGACAAGTGGGTCGCACCAAGTTCGCTGCCTGTTCCTCAATTCCTTTCCTCTCGCGAAATCTCTGGTATCCTTTTATTTCTGAACGGGATGGGTTTGCTTTGATATTTTTCTTTCTTCGGTCGCAAGTATGGCGGCGAAACTTCCAGATAAATCTAGTACACGCAGGAACATTCTTGAGAAATGGTGAAATTTCCAAAAATTAACCCTTTGGGCAAAGTTTAACGAAAAATAACCCTTTTTTAAAAGTATTTCTAAATCTAACCCTTTTTTGTAGCGCCCAACGACGGGGCGCTACACTCTTCTACGTAGCGCCCTCCAGCGCGTCGCTACGGTCCTGCCAGCGTGGCATAGGGGGACCCGCACGCGTGATGTGTAGCGCCGTCTAGTAAGGAGCTACACACATGGGTGTAGCGCCCTGTGTTATGGCGCTATACTTTTAGGATTTTGGCACCGAAGACAGAGAGGATGCTGGCAACAAGTGTTTCGAAAATTGGTCAAGTCAATGTGTAGCTCCGTGTGGTGCGGCGCTATACTACATAATGTAGCTCCAGGCCGTGTGGCGCTATACCCCTGGAAACTGATAAGTCAAATGGGACCGCGGGCTGGCCATTCATTCGTCCCCGACTCACTTGCTTCACTACCAGCGACCGTGAGATTTTTTCTTCCATCATTCACAAATACTTTCAGCATGACCTAGCTACGCTCACTACGAGGAAATCATCAACTCTGGACGCACAAATCAACTCCATCTGATCAATCAATTGCTTAGCCAATCAGGGACTCGAGTTTTCATAGGTAATAGTTAGCTTCTACCATACAATAAGGATATGTAACCGCATAGGGGCACATGAAATAATAGGTAATATGTGGGTCGTAACATGAGTGTGTATATAACCATATGGAGGTGGAGGCGTGTATGGCTAAATGTTAGGGTCAAACTAAACATAAGTTTGGAAAACCTATCTTCTTGATAGATTTCAAATGCCTCTGAAAATGGCCTCGATGAGCATAGATATGCAAAGTTGGAATGAATGCCGCTGTTCGCATGGGTACCTACACACCCTAGTTTCACCGACTCGTATACGTCACGGAAAAAAAAGAATACTCAAGTGGGGCGGGGATCTCAACATTAGAGTTGATAGGATTATCCGAAAGTATTTTTAAATTTCATGCGTCGTCTCGTCGTTGTGGCGCCCTACTAGGATATTTCGCCTATGAATATCTCACCATCAATGTCTTTTTCCATGAGGGCTAACTTGTGCATATGACCTCCGCTATAGGTTATTTCGGAGGCGTTGTAAAGATATTGGAGACTTAGGGTTTCCTCACTTGTGATTTGTTTGTCCAGTGTTTTGGCACATGCACACATATGTGTGCGCCCACGATATTTGTTTGTTAATCCACATGATTTGTGATGCTCTATCGATTACTTGCGCGTCAACAACAACACGACGCCGTGCGATTGCATAATATATAATCACGCCACAAACTACATCATGAGAAGTTATGGACGGATCGCGGTGGTGAAACTCATCCATGTCGCGCCACACGCCGCCCTTTGTTGTCGAAGTCGGCTAACGCCGCTAAATCAAATTAGAATGGCAAGATCATGTGGCAGAATATATATCTTAACAAGTTTGGACAAGTTAATTAGATAGTAATCTTATTTATGTGGACGTGAAGCTAGCAAGTACGTAGTGTGTGTGTGTGGCTAATTCGAGTATGCCATCAACGTGTGGACGTACTTGCATGTACTACGTTGGAATCATTCGCAATAAGTAGTACAGTATTAACTTGATTGCCTTTCAAAAAAAGAAAACTCGAGTCTCTGATTAGTTAAGCAATTGATTGATCAGATGGAGTTGATTTGTGCGTCCAGAGTTGATGATTTCCTCGTAGTGAGCGTAGCTAGGTCATGCTGAAAGTATTTGTGAATGATGGAAGAAAAAATCTCACGATCGCTGGTAGTGAAGCAAGTGAGTCGGGGACGAATGAATGGCCAGCCCGCGGTCCCATTTGACTTATCAGTTTCCAGAGGTATAGCGCCACACGGCCTGGAGCTACATTATGTAGTATAGTGCCGCACCACACGGAGCTACACATTGACTTGACGAATTTTCGAAACACTTGTTGCCAGCATCCTCTTTGTCTTCAGTGCCAAAATCCTAAAAGTATAGCGCCATAACACATGGCGCTACACCCATGTGTGTAGCTCCTTACTAGACGGCGCTACACAACATGCGTGTGGGTCCCCTATGCCACGCTGGCAGGACCGTAGCGATGCGCTGGAGGGCGCTACATAGAAGAGTGTAGCGCCCCGTCGTTGGGCGCTACGAAAAAGGGTTAGATTTAGAAATACTTTCAAAAAAGGGTTATTTTTCGTTAAACTTCGCCCAAAGGGTTAATTTTTGAAAATTTCACTGAGAAATGCCTGTTTTCTACAAAATCGAAAAATATATTTTTAGAATTCAAAGAATTCTAGAAAAAGTATACAAGTAAATATACATATCTACTCCTAGAAAAAGTATACAAGTAAATATACATATCTACTAGAAGAAAAATAAATAAGGAAAATAGGAGTAAGCAAGTAGGGTCAACAAGATTCTAAACGAATACCACAAGTGACGGAACCGACGATGATAAAGAGATAAGGGGCAAAGGATTTTTTTTTTCTATTATGAAAATTCTTATTTATTGATTGATTATATAATTTATTTAGATCCATATTCATTTTCATTTGCAAATACAAACTCTCTTGCATTTTTTTTACTTTTGCGCTAAGGATAAGGGAACTGAGAAAAAAAAGAGCTGGCTTGGCCCATGAGTGGTATGGCAATCTATATTTCCGGCTGAGGGGGAGTGACTTCTGTCCAATCGGTGTAGCATCGGGCTCAGAGACTATGCGCTCGCAAAAGACTGAATTGGCCTGCCTGGTAGAGGTATCTTGTAAACGTGCACCATGGTTTGAAAACCTATTCCGCAATCCTAAAGACTAAAAAGGTATAGTCTAGCCCATTGCTAAAGCTAAGGGCTAGATAGGGCGGGCTCACTCACTCATAAAACTACTCTAGTAAGTAGCGCCAAAGCGCGTAATAGACTTACTTATAAGCAATTACACGCAATCAACGGATGTTCATGCATTGGCCCTCGATAATGCTTCAATCGATAGTTGACGACCATCGATGTATGATTACTAGCCTCTATTCCTTCCTTTTGAGCTTTTAAAGACTTTTCACGCAGGGGAGTAGGCCCCTCGTCCGGATTCGAGGTTTTCACAACCAAGCAAGCCACTTCTCCAAGGCCATTCCATGAGTCCTTTCCGAATGAGAATCACTATCCACGGAGGACCACCTTCTATATCAATCATAGCAATCACCAAGTCAGAACTGTAAAATCAGCCAAATTAAGAGCGCAAATACAGAAAGGATGGAACCCTGAATACCGACTAAAGGTGGATACAGAGAGAGAATCGAGCTGAGAACCCTATGCCTGGCAGATGTACTGAACCTCAACCGGGAAAGCATTCGACCCCGCCGAAGATCGAGTAGGAAGAGAGGAGACGATCGTCTTCTATCAGTTCGGTGGCTTTCTTTCCGGATGTCGATTGGGATAAGGGCTTGATCGAGAGCTAGGAGATTAGGTTGTTTAGCCTAAGAGCATCTCCAAGCATGTCCCTCAAATCCGCCCCAAACGCCCGGGCGGACAGCCCGGATGGCATTTGGGCCAAAATCCTTGACCCAACCAGCTCCCCTATAGTCAGCCCAAACGTCCGGGCTGTCCGGCACACCCCAAAGGCAGCCCATATGTAGGGCGGGTTTGGGGCCGCCCGGACGCGTCCGCCACGTCGGATCTGTCAAGGCGGGCCTACCCAACTTTCCCCTCAAATCGGTCGGAATTCCCCTTCCACCACCGCTCCGACCAGTTTTGCCCGCCCACTGTTCTCCGCCGTCGCCCCCGTCCGACCGTGCCGCCGCCCCCGAAGGCACATACTCTGCGCCCAAGTCCGGGGCAACCGCCGGAGCCCTTTGGGAGCCGCCGGAGCCCGTTTTGACATAGTTTTCGATACGTTTTGCATCGGCGGACATCCACCTCGCTCTCAAAGTGTTTGTTGAAACGCCGGAGCCGGATTTTTGAGAATTTTTTCATGCATGTAGGCATGAATTCTTCGTCCGATGAGGACCATGATTACTCGGCCGTCGATGACTTCATTTACAAGGAGTTCGTCGAAGGGTCGAGTGATGAAGACAAGCTTGACGACGGAGACGAAGAGAACGCCATGTCCATGATGAGCATGCAAGAGGAATTGGAGAAGGAGGAGCATGTTCTTAACTTCAAGGGATCAATTAAGGGCCGGATCACCGTGAAACGTGACAGGCTCAAAGGAGCTCGAGATCTCTATGACGATTACTTCAAGCGTCCGAATCCGGTGTTTCATGAGGGTTTTTTCCGACGCCGGTTCCGGATGAGCTCAGGGCTGTTTGAGCGCATACAGGAGGAAGTCACAAAATATGATGATTATTTCAAGTTGAGGTATGATTGCTGCCAGAAGTTATCCTTCTCCCCTATGCAGAAATGCACCGCTGCTTTGAGGATGCTCGCCTATGGGAAAGCTGCTGATGCCGTAGATGAGTATGTCCGAATGGGAGAGAGTACATGCATTGAGGCTATGGAGCACTTTGCATACGATGTCGTGAAGGTTTTTGGGCCAAGATATCTGCGAGAACCTAATGCTGAGGATACCGCAAGGCTACTTGCACTAGGAGAAGCAAGAGGATTTCCTGGAATGCTAGGTTCAGTGGATTGCATGCATTGGCAATGGAAAAACTGTCCAACGGGATTGCGTGGGCAGTACCAAGGGCACAACAAGGAGGCTACAATTGTACTTGAAGCTGTGGCATCCCAAGACTTGTGGATTTGGCATGCTTTTTTTGGCATGCCCGGTTCTCACAATGATATCAATGCGCTTCAGCGCTCTCCCCTGTTCAAGAGGCTTTGTGATGGGGAAGCTCCACCATGCAACTACACCGTCAACGGACACGACTACACCATGGGTTACTATCTTGCAGATGGTATATATCCTCAGTGGGCGGCTTTTGTGAAAACTATAAGTAATCCCACTACTCCCAAAAGAAAAGGATTTGCAGCTGCGCAGGAATCAGTTAGGAAAGATGTGGAGAGGGCATTTGGTGTGTTGCAGGCTCGTTGGGGCATAGTTCGTGGAGCGGCTATGATGTGGGATCCAGAGGTTCTATGGCAGGTCATGACTTGTTGTGTAATTTTGCACAACATGATTGTGGAGGATGAGGGAGAAGGGGCTGCTCGCATTGACTTTGAGAAGCCCGGAGAACATGTCCACCTACCTGAACAAGAAGCAGAGTATGTCTTGCAATTCCTTGAGATGCATCGACAACTTCGTGATCAAGTTGTGCACACCCAACTACTCACAGATCTGGTGGAACACATGTATGTCTTCATGGGGAGGGACTGATTTGTCCGGCTACTTTTATTTGTTTAAGTACAATTATTAATTGTAATAACATGGTGTGAACTTTTTTAAAACATCAAAACTATCTCTATGATGGACGTTGCATGGCTTGCATGGATTTGGGCGTCAATTTTTGTGCATTGTGGTTGTAGGAGCCCAATTTTGGGGGTCGTCCGGTCGGTGTCCGCGGATGCGTCCGGGCGCGTCCGGGCGCAGTTTGGGGGGCGGATTTGAGGGCTCCGCTTGGAGATGCTCTAAGAGAAGAGATCCAGTTTACAGAGGAGATGCCAGGGGCAGTGGCTGTTCAAGGAAGTTTATCTAAGGACGAAGGCTTGATTGAATGCCATCCCTTCTTTCCTTTCTTAAACGGATGGGAGCAGCTATTGAATCAGCTCTGGTGTTGAAGAAAGATGGAACCTGGAGAATGTGTTTCTACTATAGAAAACTCAATGCAGCAACCATGTTCTCCAAATACCCCATTCCTATCATAGAAGACCGGCACTTTTGGATGAGGTGTGAACTAAGATAGATTTGAGGGCTGGTTATCACCAAATAAGAATGAAAGGAAGAGGATATCTACAAAACAGCCTGAAGGACCGGCTTTTTGAATTCAAGGTGATGCCCCGGCAACCTTTCAACAACTCATGAATAGTGTTTTTAAAGAGATATGTTGGAAAGGGGTATTGGTCTTTTTCGATGACATTCTAGTGTACAGTTCTACCATGGTGGAGCATCTCAAGTTGCTAGAGGAAGTGTTCCGGCAGAACAAACTTTTTGTGGGTGAGCCAAAGGAAATACATTATTTATGAAATTGGGGTATCTACTGATACAAACAAGGTAGAGGGCATGACATCCCAAATTCATCATTCGGAAGAAAAAAGTATTATGTGTATTGGATCCGCTCTTCTGTTAGCATGAACACATGAATGAGATTCTTCTTATTCTTCCTAAATAGAACCCCCCACCTTCACCTACCCCCCAACCTAGGTGCGGAAGTAAAATCAATCCTTGTTTGTACATCGCTGAACTTACATACCCGGGCCCGGCTCAACATTCTTTTTAAACAATCGAATAACGGCTTTTCCATGACTTGGCCATTCAATCTTGTGAACTAATCGAGACCGAAATTGGATAAAGAGATACAAAAGGAGAGGAATACCCAATCGATGAAAGAACATGAAACCCTTCTGTTTCTATAGAGGTACAGGAAACGGTTGGGGGCAATAAAGTAGGTGAAGTGGTTGGATTTTGTGAGCTGTTCCAACCACTGCTGGATGTGATTTCAAGAGCCGAATGAGAATGAATACCAGACAGAAGAGTCAAGACCGGGCTCCCTAATAGAATGTTTAACCGATCCATTCCGGATCGATCGATTGGTACGGAAGTTGTAACATGGGAAAAGCACAGAAAACACGACTTATTTGAATAACCCGGTGACCTACCAATTGTAGAAGTAGGATTTTTGGCAAGCAATAAGCACTTAAATAATACAATTCGAGTGTACCAGATTCTTTATCATTTCGAGGAAAAGGTTCGGGAGGAAAGGGAAACAACAGAGGGATCCGAATCGAACCTAAATGGGAATGACATGAAAAATCTTTTTCAAAACCTATCATTAAGGGTGTGATGACGATATACGAGAGGAATAAAAAAACTCGTGATTGGTGTGGAGGGGAAGATCTGCTTATGAAATTGTTCAAGAAAGAGTCATCTCATTTCCTTACTTCTTCGTTCTTTCGAATTCATTCACTTCGACGGCTGGCGCTACGCTAGCTTTGCATGATTAGCTCCGACAGAACAGGTACTGCATTTCCTTAGTTGGATCCGCTCTTTCTCTCTCGTGCAGTTGTTGCTTCTGGCTATTTATTCAGTCATCAATCAATATTGATCCGGAGTCAGTCTCTCTCTTTTTGCTCATCCTTCCTATCTATGAAATTCCTAATTAAGGGAGTTCGCTTTCCAATATCTAAATGTTCATGCAAAGCAACAAACGAACTGCAAGAACTGTCACGCAGAAGTCACACAGTATGCTGATCGTTCTGAAATGAGAAAAAGTATGGGATTTCATAAGAGATTCATACATAGAGATCTAAACTCATGGAAGGGCCCGGCCAGCAAACGAGATCTCTTACATCCAAAGGACCATGCCAATCGAAGATGAACCATTCACCGAGCCGAGTATGTGCAAGACAAGACACGGCTAGATAAGTAAAATAGAAGATATTGCTTTTACACGAGCAACTCTTTTCTTCATGTGGGTACAGCCCACTTTTCCTTTGATGAAATGCGAACACAAACTTCAGGCATCCAAGAAAGAAGTCAAGATCGAAATCGAAGCATTGTCATTGGGTTGAAGAATATCGACAAGACTTCCCATTCGCCGGACGAGATGATCGGATTTCGATCCCCCGGCTGAATAACCTCTTCGGCTTGTGAAGAAGACCGCTTTTCGTATCACTTGTGTCCCGAGAAGGAAACGAAAAGAGGGGTCTAAGAAACAGGTGGGTGACAACGTGAAAGAGTGTGCTTTAGCTTCCCCCTCGGGGCTTCGTACCATGATCAATCAATTCACTCCTTCTCGAATCTTCTGCTTGAAGCAAGATACTATGGATACCCAGAGGAGCAAGTAGGTGAAGCCGCCGCGTCCCTCAGAGCCATGGTCTCTCGACTAAACCCAGACTTGAGAACTCGAATACGTATGATCGGTCTTCCTTAACCCCAAACACCCAACTCTAGCTAATGAATGTCTATAGTTTATGGGCAATTGAAGCGTCTTTCTGTCTATCGACGGCAGAGTCTATTGATCCTCCACAATCCGGTAATGCTTTTTCTCAATTCAATGCGGAGCGATATCAATGTACTACCTATACTTCCTTTATATCAATTCAAGTCAAGGCAGGCTATCTTTGTTATCAAGAAACAAAGCTGTCTCTAGTGATTGATCCGTTTGCTCTCGCCCTTCGGCTTTGTGGTCACTCAAGGTCCTTGGATTTCGTGCTCAATCTAGTTGGAGCAAAAGTCCCTATGGATAGAAGTTTTGAAAAACCGTTTTTATCTGGGAAGAGCGCCTTTGGAAACCCACTGCTGAAGCCGAATAGGCAGTTAAAGCTGGAATGATGGGGGGCAATCCTGCAGTATGGCTTTAGTGCGTAGATTCTCAGGCAGGCTCATCGACTGGTGGAGGAGGGACACTTTACTTATTATCAGAATAGAAAAGAGCTGTATGTATACTTTAGGAAGGGGGATCAAACTAGTTATGTTGACAGACATGAACTCCTATAGAAGCAGATGTTCGAGGTCTGGTCCAAAGATACCATGCTTGCTTAAGCCAATCCATAGGTTCAAGCGAAAGAACACTTATTCACAGCAATATCTAGACCTGATGAAGATGACTGCTAGTAAAATACCTAAATCCTTTGGAATTCATTAGTCAACTATTTTCAGAGTCATTAAAAACGAGCAACACCACGTAGGCAGCGTCCACGCGAACTAGCCTCTGACTTAGCAAGTCAGTGGGAGAACGCCATCGGTCAAGAGAAATGGAATCCGTTGTTAAGTGGGTACCGAACCCGTAGAATTGGCATCACTTCCTTCACTCCACAGAGGACTCGGGATAAGATCGTTCCCAAGCAGAAGGAAAAGCTTTTGAACTAGGAGTCAGAACGAACTCATGAAGCTATCCTTCTTCTATTGCTACTTTCAGAGAGAGAGAATAGGTCGTACAAAAGGGGACCCACCTTGAGAAGGGTGTCCCATTGCGGAGTAGTTAAACGAGTATTTTGGTATACCACTTGTGCACCTAAACCTATGCTTAAGCTTACTAGAACTTCAACCTCAAGTTCATTAACATCAATGTGTCTCATCTTCTTGAACCTATTCTATGGATAAATGGGCACCATCTGTCTCCTAAGGGCAACTATCCATCCCTTTTTCTTTCAAGAATGCGGGTACCGTAGTAGCAAAGCAAGTGAAATATGCCAAAGGGAACGCTCGGATATAGACGGCAAGGAAAAACGTCGGCTAAAGAACAAACTATTCTATTGATGGCCCGAAAGAAAGTGGATCTGTGAGTGGAGGCCATCCAACCCTTTCTGATGAAACCTTTGTTGCCCTAGCTTGAATTGAAGGTTTGGCTAAGGATGGGGATCCGGTGTCTTCATCTATACCATCAGACAAGAAGGCTTGCCAAGAATGGACGAAGGTATGATTCTAGGAAATCTAGATTTGAAAGAAGGAAGCACCCGAGGAGCAATCAAACGGACATTTCTACGAGTGAACTCGCTAAAGCTGAAGATCCACCATCCAATTTAGGCATTGGCAGAACTCTCTCAATCCAGGAACTAGCTCCTATCTCGATGATTCCATTTCTCTTTTTCAGAGTTAGCTTCTTTCCTATGGTCAAGAGTACTCTTGTTTCCTAGTCGAGGGATAATCAAGTCATTTCGAAAGGGGATTTATTCGTTCCCCTAGCCATCGAGCAACTGCAAGAAACACCGCGCCCATGCCCCCGTCGCTCGCCGGAGCAGCCGTGCGTGGCATACCAATTTTTATCTGGTGGATCTTGTCTGTTCTTTCGAAAGTGTTTCTACAAACAAGTGAGGTAAACCCATCTCGGTCGAATAATTCGTATCTTTAGACCATTCAGAGCCGTTTGCATTAAGTGTTGGGATTTAGTTTGTTGTCATTACCCTCAACTTAATTGTCGTCCACCTCTTGCCGTGTTATTGGCTAGAGAAAGACAACCGATTGTACTACTACAGTGTTGAGTACCCCAGTTGCTCCGCGGGTGATTATGCCCTAAATTCTCAGGAGTGGTGGAACGGATTGCTCCTATCTAGGGTTTCCTAGCTTGCTTTCCTAGATTTAGCTTTATCTATCTTTCCGAGATGACCAACTGCTCTTTGTTGCCAATCTACTTTAGATTTATTAAACTTTCATTGCGGGACCTATCCTCGAACAACCATTGCTTTTCTTCCGCGGTTTCTTTAGTTTCTTCTTGATTTGATTGAAGTTTAGGGAATTGGATGGATGGTATCTTTGGATATTATCCGTCCTACTTATGATCTTCCAATTGAACACACTAGTATTTTATGGATTCTTTCCCCGGTAGTGTAGTCATCTCCAAAAGGGATGATACATATTTATCTGTCCTAGGATGCGCCGTTCGTGATAAGCTTATCCGCTTCCTTTCGCCGGTAGTGTGAATCTTCTCGAAAGCGCACAGCATAGTCCAGTCAGTGTAGCCAGGGCATCATGAACGGATTCCTCAAGAGGAAGGTAGGGCCATATCTATCCAAGAAGAAAGACCAGGTAAACAATTATGCTACTTGACCAATGGATAAAGTATAGATCTCATGGCTGGCTACTATTCAACCCTGGCATTGGGGATCAGGAACGGGGTCAAGTACGGATTTTGGCTAAGGATGGGGATCCGGTTGTGCCGTGCCGGCCCCGGGAATCGGCGAACTACGCTACACAGTCAGATACCTAAGCGAACGGATAAGGGAAAGCCCGCTATATTATATATAGTAATCATCTGCCAAAAGGAAAGCCTGACCGATAATAATAATAGGTCTATGCGCCGAACAAGCAACGGTATATTAGAGATAGTAAGGAGTTGTATACACGGGGGTATGCATTCATGTCACGCTTTCTGTGTGATAAGAGGTTGCTAGCTAGCAAGTATAGAAACAGGAGATATGCGTAGTTAACAGAAGCAAGGGAATATGCGTGAGTTGATTTGAGAGTTTTTTTTAGTTGCCACCGAAAAAGCAATTTCATCTCAAGGGAAAATGCATTGCATTTTCAAGGGATTGCCAAGCTAGGCTAGGGATCGTCCGCGGGTATCAGGAATATCGTATTTATCTCTTCTAATCTAGATCCCACTTCCCTCCACTTCTTGCCTCACGCCCGTCCTGACTCCACATTAACGACTGTCCTTCCACCCAATTCCCCGCACCCTTGCATCACATCTCCAACCCCTGCCTCCACGCGATCTTCCACAATCGTACCCCCCACCTCTGAAGCTTGCCCCCGACGAACCTGTCTGCACCTGCGGGCCCGCGCTTACATCATTGGCATCGCATGATTAAACATCAGCACGCGCACTTCCCTCCGTTTTCGATGCCGACAGGGGGCTGCTAGGGGGTGTAAAGTTTCGTTTCGGTCGTGTCAGACGACATGCAGGGGGCAATGGCTGCCAACGGAATCTATAATAATTCGATACTAGGTCAACTGTACCATCGGACTTGTAAGAACATGTAAAATGTACCACACGAGGTTGTACCAGCTGTGTGCAGTCCTCCGGCACGGGTTAAGTGTCCTGCATAGATCTTCCCCTCTCTCCCAAAGAAGAGATGTTCGCTTCATAGCCTTCTCTTCCGAGATAAACCCTACAAAGGATCCTAATCGTGCTAGCCTTTCATGGACTCTTCTTGGATTTCCTTTCAGCTGCGCCCAGCACCTCTCTAGTTTCTCTACGAGATGGAGATGGCTCATTCTCTAGTTTTCCTACGAGATATAAGTAAGTTTCTATCGTACTTTGAAGTTCAGGAAGGAGTTATTAATTAAGACGAAGAAGAACTGGGTGGGGATATGCCTTTCCCATAACAATAGAAAGAATCCAAGCCAATATACACTACACTATCACTATAGAGTTTTCGCCTACCTATGAAAAGTGAGATGAGAGCTTTGTGCTAATAATTGATTATAAAGGTGTACCTATCGACCCCAGGTAATTAATGCCCTATCCTTCTACTTGAAAAACGTTACGTTAGACTTGACCAACTGTTAATACCAATCCGGCAGCAATAACTACTACTAATGCATATTCATATCCCACTAGTAGACTTAGCAGACTGTGACCTAGCCAGTCTATTTGTTGACAACAGACCAGTACTATCCATCAATGCCACAAAGACCATAGACGACCTCTATTTCGTGGAAGAACTCCTTCTCATATGATGCAGGGCAATAAGACCAACTGCCCGCCCTACCTAGTGAGAAGAAAGCTTATAAATATAAGCATAAACGAATTCCTAGCCGAGCCCTATACTTACCTGCTTGTACGGTCAATGCCCTAGTAGACATCAACTTGTTCATAAACTCCAGCCTTATCTACGCTGCTTTACCCGACCCAGGTGACCTACTTTCTCAGATGAGAGATTCGGCGGAGTAGTAGGAAGTCCCTGTGGAGAACTAGAAGACAAAACGAATATAGCGGACCAAGCAATGAATGACCTAGCCTAGGTAGTCCTATGTTTGACCAATGCTGCCTTGTATGTCTTGATCCAAGATTTCTCAGCAAAAAAAGACATGGGATTATTGATCAATTCACCATCCTCTTCATCTGAGTGTGCTTCCACTTTCTCGTTTGTGGCATGTGCATTATGCAACAAGTAGATTCCTGATAAATGAACCTTCTCCACCCCTTTCCTATCCAACGCGGAGCGGCAGAACTACTCGGCTGCAAAGTGGGAAAGCTCCCTCCCTCCTACCTAGGTGTACCTCTTCATTGGAGCAAACCATCCAGCAACTTCTTACATTTAGAATTCCCTTCTAAGCTGGCTATAACCATCCTTATTGACCAGAAAGGAATTGAGAAAGGGGATGCTATAACCAGACCATAGACAGCGTTTCCACATTCACTTTTGAACTTAGGGAAACAGTGAAAGAAGCCCTCGTTCCCGCTCTTCTTTCCCCCTACCTACCCGGTAGGTAAGTAGGGGCCTCGGTATCTCAATTTGCAAATAGATCAGATACCTACACCCGTAAAGATATTCGAATTTTGATCACGCTCCCAATCGATGACTTTCACAATCAAGTCCAAACGTGGACTTTTTTTTTTTTAGGATCTGTCGGATACAAGTAACGCCAGCTATTTAGGGCCATGTTATCGAGGATCTGGTTGATTTTTACCCGCTTCTCGGCGCTCGCATCATTCAGGTGCAGAGCCCCGCTAATTTCGTCTAACGTTTCAGGTCTTGGCTTTTTTCTTTGACAAGATCGAATAACTAATTTGATTCGATCTCGCAAGAACGAAATGGATGGTGCTTCAGGTTCAGGGTTCGGCGGGGTGTGGCTTGTGGATGGCTCTGACCGAAACTCATCTTTTCCATCGGCGTCTTGACGTCGGCGTGGGTTCTACCAACGAAACGCAGAAGTTTTGGATTGGTCATTCTACTTTCTAATAGAGTCATTAGTTCCGCAGCTCTAGGTAAGAATTCCATACTTTCACAAAGACGATGGATGAGATTTTGAAGGGAGAAATCCGCTTTTCAAAAAGTTCCAGAGGCATCTTCCATTCATTTCGATTTAGGTCTTTCTGCACCATATTTAGATCTTCCCTTTCTACGATCCGGAATTCCCAGCAAATCCTTGACTCCTCGAATACGATGGGATTTCACACCTGGCGAATCTTTCACTCTACCTCCTCTGACTAAGACTATAGAATGTTCCTGCGAATTATGACCTTCGCCTGGAATGTGAGCAAATATATCATGTCGATTGCTCAACCGTACTTTTGCTATCTTACGTAGAGCTGAATTAGGTTTTTTCGGTGTTCTCGTCGAAACACGCAGGCATACTCCTTGCTTCTGGGGACATTGATCCGAAGCTCGAGTACGGTCCGTGCGCCGTTTTTCTTCTCTACCATGACGAATCAATTGATTTTTTGTAGGCATCCCTCTTTCCTATGTCCTTCCCCCCTTTGCCCTTTCTAAAGTGGTTACTCCCGATCCGAAGCACCCCTTTTCCATTCATAGAGAGATCCAATCGTCAAAATCAATAAAAAGGCCATCATGGACCAAGATCCAAACAGATCAATCTTGTTAGGAGGTACTGCCCAAGGAAAAGAAAAGGTGACTTCCGGATCAGGGATAATAAATAAAATAGGAACCGGATAAAATCGTATATCGAAACGACTTCTGGCATCACCGGAGGGATCGGAACCACATTCGTAGGCCGACAATTTTTCTGGATAGGTCGAACTATTGGAAGCAAATGGAAAAGGAACACCGAGTGGAATCAAAGAAACTAGCGGACTGATCACTAAATAGATACAAATAGGTGCAAATTCCGACATCACCAAAGCCCACTTCGTTCTCTCGCTCTCCTCGCGGCGCTCCTTGCTCGCGGAGCGGCATACCGAAAAAAAGACGCTCAGATGTGGATTCGAACCACTGAAGGATTGCAAGGGCAATGCCCCTTGCTCTTCCCACTGAAACAAGAAAAAAAGGATTTGCAGTCCAGCAAGAAAACGGATGCGCCACAAACAAGCGCGACGGCTTTCGCGCTAGTTGCTCAATCCGTTGCTTGTTTTGCTCTAACCAGCTGAGCTACCAGAACCACTTGCCTAAAGTCTCTTTTCTTCATCTATGAGCATCCTACCTGCAGTGGAGGAGCTTGCTCAAGAACCGAGAGCCGGCCAGGGACTGGACGGCCCTCGTTCGGGAAGGTCTTCTTCGCTATAGACGCCACCAAGAACAAGAAAGGGAAAGCGGTCTTCTTCAAGCCGAAGGGGAGCCCGGATAATTGAATGAAGGTTGGGACAGAACTAGCCTGTAACAGATCCGCAGCCTACTAGTTTGCTGTTCCGGTTTAGGCTTTCAAGAAATGGGATAATCAAAGCAAGTCAATTTCTCCTCTTGCTTGTTCTGCTTTCATCCCCTTCGGGTCGGGTCAAAAGATACAGGTTTGATAACTAGCTTTCGGGTGCCAGGTACTGTCATCACAGTTTGCTTGTTCCTGAATCCGGCCTTTCCTGAACAGAACAGAGAGAATAGCTTCGGCAAAAGAAATCCACGTTGGAAGAACAATCAGAAAATAAGGAGATAGTCAGTTGGCACTTTTCACACAAGAACTGCTTTTCGTATTAAGCACGGGAGTCGTAAGGAAAGACCTCTGCGTAGCTATCAGAACGAATTAATGAACGAAATAAACGAATTCCGGTGAAACCAAGGCGAATTTATGAGCCAGACCTAGAAGATCACTGCTTTCGTGCTGGTCATTCTAATCACAATGAGAACTTATCCCAAAGAGGGTTCTTATTTCATCCTCCCCGAGGATCATGCGCGTAAAATCTTCAATCGACCAGCTGGGGGGGGCAAGTCGATGTCTCGAGAGATATATATGTGACGATAAAGCAGAGAACATATGCGATCAAAATATTAGCCCAGATCTTGTGGATCAGACGAAGCCTGCTCATAGAGTGTGAGTGTGTCTAAATCATCTGGAAGAGTGGTCAAAGCGGATGCAAAACAGGTAGAACCAGAAAGGAAACTACTGAAACCTTCATAGTCGTTAATCAAAGTCGTGGATTGGCTGCAAACGGATTAATTAAATGAGACTGGTCACTATCTCTTCTTATGAGCTTAACGCTAAAAATGAGCTATACTAAGCAAAGCGTTTTTTCCCTTTTTAGGCGGGTAGCGTTCCTTGAATTCGATTGACGTGGTTCTAGCTCGTTTTAAAGAGCTTATAGCTAGTTTTGCTTTGTCCCTCTTGACGTCGCTGGTCATCCCAACTCGTATTAGCTATCGAAAGCCGTACTTACTTTCCCGCTTGCCACAAGTAATCGCTACAGAAAGCACCACAGCCACAGGCACAGTAACCGGAAGATGGTCTTTTCTCACTCTCCCTGTAGTCAAGACGTAGGGAGTATTATGACCAGTTTCACTGACATCTGCTTTCGTCTCTCGTCCTTCGCCCGCTATGCTTCCTAGTAGGTATGATGCCCAGCAACAGGCGCACAAGCAGGACTAGCTTATTGGTCCACTGGTTGTAGCAAGAGGAGCTGGATCAACCAATGACGCTTCGGGCTTCGAAAGAAAAGAAGGAATTGACGCACAAGGTTCGCCAGACTTGCTTCTCGCTGCGCTCGATCAAAGAAAGAGAAATCGAACAAGAGCTGCGCTCGACCAAGAAGTCATGGGGCTAGCTCGAACGATATAAAGATGGAATCAGCAGTGTCAGAAGGTACTTCAACCAAAACAGAGTAGCATGGCCGGGCAGTAAGCTTTCGAAGCCTGTGTTCTCCCGAATAGCAATAGAATATTTTCTGACGCAGATGGTATTTGCATTTTAGCAAGTGCTATTGCCTGGATGGTGTTCTCGGTATCGTTTTCTTCCAGAAGGGAAGGAATCGGGGGGATAGAGTTCCGGGCAAGACTGTTTGGCTCTATGTTCAGGAAAGGAATGCCCTCAGGGAAGAAAGAGGAAAGTAGCATAGCAGAGAAAAGAATCTCTGTTCTCAGTCTAAGTAAGCCCGTCCTAGCAATAGTGGCTGAAGCTGGTCTCGATCTCGAACTCAAACTGATGCCTAGCTGCCTCCATCTCCGCTTCCTTCTACTACCAGCGTGCGCTCATCCCTTGCTTGTTCTTTCAGGACTGAGTATGATGAAATTGAGATCTGACTTACTTTAGTCCGTATCGTCGGTCTACTTCTGACAAGCAAAAGGCATAATATCCCCAATGAGTCAGGAATAGAAGATGCCAACGTGTTGAGACCGACCTAAGGATCTTGTCAAACAATACAGGCTTTCTTCCAAAGAATATCCCACTTTGTTGGCTGGCCTGGAAAATCTTCCTAGCCTTGACTGTCGTTGCGTTTAACGAGCTTGACAAAACTACCTCCCCGCTTCTCAAAACAAGGCAGATTAAGGGAGAATGCCATCTTTTTCGTAGATAGTCTGAGTTCGAGCTACTGGACTGGCTTCGGCTTCTTCCTTCGAGTTAGAGTGCCCAATACTAATATTCTCAAATGCCTTAACCGTAATGGGAGTGGCACATTCGTTTATACTTCATCCTATATACGCTTATGGACAGGCAGAAATGAACGGATACCATTCTCCAGAGATAGTAGCTTAATTAGCTTAGGTTTCAATCCTAACGCACGAGAAGAAAAACGAAAAGCATGGGACTTCCAGTACGATGATAGGGCCGGACCTCAATGGTCCTTTATGTCTGAAGCGGATGTGGGCGTGGTCAACCGAATCTGAGCCGTGTGCACTGCCAGGCGTCGGAACGCTAATCGGAGCACATAGAGTGGGCGGTGGCAAAGCTGTCATCGCGCGTGTGTGTATCTCTCCCCGAGAAGAGGCGCATGGGGTAGCGAGGCAAATCGTGTTTCATCAAATGTGACATGTCTTGAGATGCATTTTTTCTGCGTGCGGGGATCATAACAGCAGTACCCCTTGTGCTGATCACTATAGCCAACGAAAATACATGACTTTTATCTCAAAGGATTGACTTTGGCCACACCGTCTTGATCAAAGAGCTCGGGTTACACAAATCTCCCTTCTTTGTGTACTGGAACAGCTACCACTTCCTTAGAACAGCACTAACTTACCGCTCTATAACAAAAAAAAGCAAGAGAATAGCTCCATAACAAACCAAATAGTGAACTGCCATGAATTACACACACGCTAGTAGTGGCTCGGCTAGAGGACTACAGCAGCCGAAGCCGTGATTTGTATGGTATGTCTTGCCCTCAATGTCCGGTTGGTTGGTAAGTCACTAAATCCCTATCTCCCGGTGGTCGATCGATGCGCACAGAAGGAGAGCTTGTCCATAACGAAAACGCGTATGTTAAGTCGGTCAATCGATTAAACTATTTCTGTATAGGGGCAGCCGGGCCGTATTAGCAAGCGTGACGTGCCGGACTGACCCAGCACGTCTGTCTTTCCTGGCAAGAGAAGATGCACAAAGCGGTTTCAGTAGCACTACCGAGTTCGCATCAGCGATTTTCTCACCAATGGAATCAATGGGTTTTGTCAATGAATTAATCTACCGGCATCGGAGGGAGAAGCGGAGTCGGGAGCTGGAGGAAATAACACTTTTTGATGGACGGGAGAGGGAGAGGCTGTTGTTTCATTTCATTCGTTGACCCGGAAGGTCGTACAGCTCCATAATCAGAAGCGTAGGAAGCACTGACGAAGGATGATGGTCTAAGCCTAGAGCGGGAACAAAGCAGAGGCGGGGGCTATGACTAAAGCCCCCATGGATTGATATTAGTTGAACCAATGCCAGTTGACCGTGTGAAAGAAATAGATCCAATTGACGGTCACAGAACCACTACGGGATAGTCCGTGAGACAAGATCGGGATCCAGATTCATATCCCTCAACCACTAGTGGAAGACCTTTCAAAGGGGTTGGGAGCGGGAGGAAGTCAATTACAGAAAGAGTAGAGACGGATATGGGGACTGTAGCTCCGACCATGTCAACTATGATGCTCTCGCAGCTGCCAGTCCTTTCACCAGTGAATGCTGTCATGGGCTACCTACTTCCCGAACCTCCGTGTCTAGGTCCTGCCGACCTAGACTGCAAATGATTTACCATCCATCCCACTCATATAGGTACGTTATCGGATTTTTCGGATCGGGAAATGGATCGAACCGCGCGAAATGGTCGCCTCGGAATACAGGGCGCAACGGAACCAAGGTTCTTTGTTGGCGTGTTGCGTAACAAGGGCAAGAGGGGGTGGAAGCGTTCGCCGACTTTGATAGGCAACGCATTGCAAGAAAATAGAGCAGAGAGCTGACCCTTTGTTTCTATTAGAGTCGCGAGCTTGTTGTAGTCGGTTGTAACAGCCCAAAGTTCGGAAACCGAAAAACCCGAATAAAATTTTCGCTTTTGATTGCATTGCATCATGGCATGGTCATTTAATTTGCTTAAGTTGAATAAAGCAACACATGGAAATTTAAAACAAAGGAAGCAAATCCTTCCCAAAAAATTGCAAACCAAATACGTTACTCAAATTGGCAAAACCAATTGTTCTTGAATTCCCAAATTGTCCAGGAAGCTCCAAGAGTTCCAAATAAAATAATTGCAAACTATTTGGATTTGCAAAATAAAAGAATTGGAGAGAAACTAAAATTGCCTGTGGGCAATTTCTATTTTATTTTCCTAACAAATGAGTTTCAAATATTATGGAAAAATTAGGGGAGCTTCATATCAATATAAGGAGGCTACCCAAAAATTTACATAATTTTTGGAAAAGTATAAGTGCCTCAAATAATTCAGAAACCGTGCTGGGTATTTTAATCCAGTGCAGAAAAGGACCTCTCGGTGAATAGGAAAATGTAGCCAGGGGCTAGTCTATGATGGAAAAGAACTGCCAGGGGCCTTTTTGTAAAACCATCTTCATCTTCCCCACTGTTGCGACCGAGCCCGCCGAGCTCGCGCCGCTCCCGCCGGACCAGCACCGCGCCGTGCCCTCACCTGCTCCCCCTGGACCGCGTGAAGAGAGAGGAACACGACCCCGAGCCCCACCTGCTCGCTCACTGCTCCCCTGCTTCTCTCACGCTCCCCTTCCTTTTCCCCACCACGGCCGGACCGAGCTCGCCGTTGACGTCGTCATCGCCGTCGACCTGCGCCTCCCCGAGCCACGCCAGGAGCCCCCGCACCTCCGCCGCGTCGCCAGCTCCACCTACGCCCAAGGAATCGGCCGGGGACGCGAGGAATCACCGCCGCCGTGTCCAACTCCCTCGCGGCCACCCGAGTTCCGCCGCGGACGGATTCATCGCCGCCGCTGCACCCCCGCCGTCGCCGACTGTCCCGTCGTCTGGAGGGTGAGCTCCCATCGCCGTAGCACCCTCCCCCTCTCCTCTTAGCTCTCCCCCTTGCTCGGCATCGTCGAGCGCGTGCGTCCAGCACGGCGCTGCCGCCTAGCTCGCGTTTGACCGGTCGCGAGACCGGCTAAACCGGCCCCCGTGCCAATCCTCTCTAGACAGTGCCTGGCTCCTGGGCCGGCCCAAACCGGCCAAGAGGCCGGAGCCCTCTGGAGACTGCCCGGACTAGAAACCGGCCCAGCCGGGCTGGGAACCAGCTAAACTGTTTTCTTTTCTCTGCTGCTTTCCTTTTTCTAATTTCCCTCGATAGCGATTGTTTCCCCGCTCCTCTCTCGCAACGTAGGACATCGACTCAATGATTCCAACATGTCCATCTCGTTCTTCGAGTCGAGTAACTAATTTAATTATCGTTGGAATTAAAAATAGTTAAAAGTAAACAATTAAAAAGAGGAAATTCTAAAATTAATAACTTATTCTCTGGACTTCAAAAATTGTGTTCCTTATACCAAAATGTTCAGAAAAATATAAATCATCCAGAATCATCATCATCATCATGCATAATTGATCACAATTACAATAATGTGCTCTAGTAGTAATTATAATCACTAAGTTTAAATATGGGGTTTATTCCAAATAATGCCATAAATATTGCGGGGACCCCATTTAACTTGTTGCTCTTGTTCAATGCTTCTAGGGTGCATTCAAAATGTCATATCATCATTTTTGTATGCATTGCACATTTGCCATGTGTTGATTGTTGTTTCTGCTTTCCGGTGTTGTTTGCTCTCCGGTAGATCACGAGTTCGGAGTTGAGCACCATTACTCCGACGAGCAGTTTGACTCCTCCGCTCAACAAGGCAAGCGTAATCCCCCTCTGAGCATATCTTATTCTATTTTCCGCAAATATTTTCTCCACTATAATATTGCATGCGGTTCCAAATGTCAATTTGCTTGGATTAGAGTATCCTATAGTTGCATTAAGATTCCGATGCCAATTACCTGTTTCCCCTCCTATTATCCATAGGTTTGTGTTGTTGGCCTAAGATACTTAACTATGCTATGTTGATGCTTAGCCATGCTTAGTTAAATGCTTAGCCGTCCGATGGATACTTCATGTTGGAAACAGGTTGTTGAAGTGTTCAGATGATGGTGGAGAAATTGTGGTGACAGGTAATAAAATGCTTAAAGGTGGGGATGAGAGGCCACTTTGGTATGGTGGTGCTTTGTCTTGTTCCCGTCGCCTAGGTGCGAGTTCTTTACCTCTTGAACCAAGACTGAGCGCGCTTCCTTTCGGTGGGCTATATGGAACCCGCGTCGACCAACTAACTTGAGCGGGACTAGCCAGTGTCCTCTAGTTTGAGCTTCCATTTGCGTGTGCGTGAAGATGGTGGCCAAGACTGGGATGAGGATGGTTGTGTTAGGAAAATGAGTGGCCACGGGGCACGGTGTCGATGATCCGTGCTTTGTCCTCACTGATGATCCTGGGTTAGTCCTTAACGAGGTAAAGGTTGTAACCGTTCCCACTCAGCCGGCTTTCCCCGGAAGAGAGCTAAGCGTAGGCAATGAGCCGGGCGGTACCGAAGGTAAACACAGTGCACCCCTGCAGGGTTAAATCTTTTCGAAAAGCCGTGTCCACGGTTACGGACAACTTGGGAAAGGACAATAAGATCATAGAATAACTTTAACGGAATGATTAAAAACTGGGTACTAGAGGTACCACTCACGAATGCAAGGTGAGCTTCCTCGAGGGTGATTCGGGGAGGTGCCTTTGATGAACAGGTACAATGGTTGATGATGGTTGATCTTTGAGAAAGGTGATCAAAGAAAAGAGTTACTTCTTACCCCTTTTCAAAATAATCTGATTAGTCGATGCCATGGAGTTATGTCTTTCTAAAATAAAATCAGCTTTATGCAGAACAGCCATAAAACCTTGAAAGCCAATCATCGAGCATATATTAGCTCTTAATCTTGCGAGTTCGTCGAACTCAACGTCGTTTGCTTATTTTCAGGAGAGTACTTCACCGCCCTCGAAGGTGGGTTCTTTATGGACGTCGACGAGTAGTCTGGGGTTCCCAGGTGGCAGCTTGGGACATCCCGGAACAGCTGGCGCTGGATGTTTATTTGCAGGCCTCTTAGGCCATAATTTGGTTCTTGTTGTTTAGAACAACACACTTCGCTTCCGCATGTTGTAATGTTGGGTCTGTGGCCTCTGATTGTCATTTGCTATCTTTCTCTATTATAAGAGTTGAACTATATGATTTGTGTCGTAGAGTCTGTGATGTGCCAGTTGTTCCACAAGTCTTGATCTCTCTATTATGCTTTGATAGTGTGTCTGGTGGTATCGGATAACCGGAGACACAGTATCACTGTATAACAGTTGGGTCGGGGCGCCACAAGTTGGTATCAGAGCAGTACTGCCTGTAGGAAAACCCTTCTACTGGTCGATGTTGAGTCTAGTGTTTGTGAAAACATTTTTAACCTAAAATGAGTTATGAAAACCATCTTAGGATTCTTTTTACTCCTTATCTGGTTCCTCTCTAATCTCGGAGCAATCTTACCTCGATTTGAGTTAAAGGTTTTTCTTCTCATCTGTTACTTCAAAATGATTAGAAACGGGGTTGGGTTCGACCTTTAGTGTTATGTGTCACGTTGCTCCCGCCGCGCTACAATCCGAAGCTTCATGTGCCGAGAAACCATCTGGAGTACGACAAAAATTCCTATCAAGTTTAATCTCTTAATCCTTTCTTTTGGGTTTTAACCCATGGACTTGAACATAAGGTCCCGGATTGTGCTAACTAGAGTGTGTTAAGTGTGTTTCTTAACTCTCGCTAGTAGCACATGAAGCTGACCTTTAACCCAAGTCCCTCATGTAGTCTGTGTGGTAAATGGTTGAACCTTAATTGACCATACCTCTGTTGGCTATGTAACTTTAACTCTGTCATAGCTGGAGATTCTGTCTTGGAATCATCTGGGTTATGACCAGAATTCTTCTTGTGAATCCCCCATCTATGTTCATGACTCTGCTGCATCTCTCCTTTCTGGGCATGGTTATCACAATTGAGTAATAATCGGTGCATCTTCAACATCTTAGGATTCCTCCTGAGCATGTTTCTTACTCTGATCTGCTTTCCGACCTTGTCTGTCTGTTGATAGTAAAGTTTTATCGTGCGTTGGTATCTTCCGATGCAAGTTACTCTTGTGGTCCGTCAAGATCTTCCCCTTCGTCTTGTTTGGAGAAATAACTCCCGTACCTTGTCCATTTCTCGGACCAGGTCAAAGTAATTAAATCTGCGGAATAAGGGGCTTGTCCAGCTTTTGGTTCTGCTCCACCTTAGAGTGTCACACTCTTTGATATCAGGGTATCGAGCTAAGTGTCATGATCCTCTTGATGAAGTGATGCTCTTACTCCTCGTTACCCTCTGTTTTCCGAGTGACTTGTTACTCGACAAGGTTAAGTCGTGAGCATATATTCTTAGCAGTCCTTACTGTGCGGAAATCCAGGGATGTCCATTGCCCTCCTTAGCAGGATTGGTTAGCCGATCAATAAGTTGAGTTGGACTGTGTTCCCAAGTTCGTTTTCTCTGTTGCTCTTTCTCGGTCAAAGAGCTAGGTTCGTGCCGAAGCTCCCAAGACCACCACGTTGTGCCTTGAAAGGCATGATCCTACCTTGAACTCAAGATCCACCGCTATGTCGTGATATCCCATATGTGGATCGTGACATTCTGGAGGTCTTTCCGGAAATATCGCCAGCTTGTCACCTGACCGTGATGTTCAGCTTATGAGTAAGCTGGCTCTCTGAACAACTCCCTTCTCCAAGAAAATCGTGCTGGATGTCCAGAATTATTCGGTTGAGCTTAAACAACTTGGAGAGTTAGAAGATAAAAGCTCTATCTGATATAGTTCAGTTCCAATGGGATGTCTAGTCAGTCCATGTTGAAGTGAGGTGGTATCTCCTCTCTGGATATTCTAACCTCCAAATCTTTTGATTTGAATTGGGCTATCGTCAAATCAAACTCAGACCTACCTACCTGAATGTGTAGCCTGACCAATCCTTATGCCCGTTCATGTGATACCTCCAGAACACATACCTCGTGAGGTCGACCGTCTTGGACTATCTAGATAAGTTTGTTGTTGAGCCCATCCACTACATTCTTTTTTCCTCCATGTTTGATTGGAAACTTGTTAGAACTAACCTTGTGTCGTCACAAGACAAGGTTCTGGGAGTTAGAAGTGACTTTCCTTGGTTCACGTGCAATTGCTGAAAGATGTCGCCGTGAATCTGAGTGAATTGTCTGGTTTCCTCCGAATCATTCCAACTCGATCATCCACGTGTAGAATATTCTCAGAATGGTATGTTGTTACCTCCTATCATTGGGAATTTCATATATGCATCCAAGCCACTAATTGAATTGTTCCAAAAAGAGAGGAAGCCTGAGAACTTCTTTGTCTCCTATGGTGTTTCCCATCAAGAACTAAATCGTGTCTCGCTGCAAGATATTCAAATGGGGCAGCTGTCTCCTGACAAGTTGCTAATACTTGAGTTCCTCAATCTCGTTCCTCCTTTGGAGTTAGACCTTCTAGTCCAGCTCCTGGGGTTCTAGCAAAAGTAATCCGGTGGTATCTGTGGCATGCCCTATGCTATCTACGAGTCATTGGTTACAGATAAACCATGGTGTTTAACGTAACTAAATTTGCACTTTTTTCACATACATTTTAATAACCGAGGCCACCTGGCCTAAAGGAGTGAGAAAATGTTCCGAGGAGGGAACATGAGAATCTCTATTTTATTCAATAATAAAAGGGAGTGGTCTTCTATCTTCTCGGCTTCTTCTTGACTGGCTGAGAGTGGATAGAAAGTCGGGAATCTTTCCCTTTTTTATCCCTATAGGTTTTCGTTGATCCAAGCTTCCTCTGTTCGTACGAAAGGAAAGGATCAATGTGGAGTGCGCGGCTATTTGCTTATATCTTCATTTGGCCAAGTCCGTTCATTCCTCACCCTTCGTGATAAAGTTCTTGCTTGATGTCCTTCCTCCCACTCCCAATTGATTCATAGATTCCGGATTTTTAGCTCGCTCGTATCAACTGGAAGACTCAGACTCCTGTTCTATCCCCCGTCACCACTCTCTTTCCACTGATGACTTCCCCGCACTCAAAATCATCCTGCTTTGTAGAACCCTTCAGAAGGGATAGGACAGCCGCAACAAAGAGGGCCTTTCTCGCTGGGCGGCTAGCGCATCAGATTCGAAAGTGCTTTGCTAAATCTGTTGCTTAAATATATAGATAAGTTTTCTAAATGAGATTGAGTTCCATCGGTACTGGTGGTACTGGACAAGCTCTAAGGGAATAATCTCCAGTTTATACCCTTTAGAAAAAGAGGTACCCCTCCTTCACAACATAAAAAAACCGGCAAGGAATCGCTATCGCTACTCCCTCTATCCAAACCATACCTGTTGTTAATTGCTGTGTATCAAACCGAGCCGGTACCTTACGTGGAGGCAGCTTTCGAAAAAGCCTCCAGGGGGGGTCCCGGCCCATACCTACCAAGTTTCACTGACCGCCCTAGCGAACTAAGTCCTTCCGTAGTAGGCCTAGTTTCACCTTCAAGAGAGTAACTAGCAAGATCCACAAAAAAGACGGAACTACGGGTGAGAGAAGGAACTATGATAAAGCTTTAGTGGAGGTGCGCCTTCTTCCCTTCCGGCGAACAGAAAAGAGAGATACGAAGGAGTAATGACGAAAGGTTGATTGTTCGTATGTTCAGTGATGGCGAGCCTTCAACCAATAAAAAATACCTGAAAGAAGATGCGTAGGCCTTCAATCATGGTGCAATGAATATCGTAGATAGAGTGATTTCGATCTCATATAGCTAGCTTTCCTTTCAAAGTGAAACGATTTTCCAGATATTTGAATTGGATTTTCTTTCACCACTACTATCGTAACGCACAGAAAACACTGACGTTTCCGCTCGCTTTCAACCACTGCCACTTTACCTGAGCACTGTGACGCAGTCGGTCAAGTATTGAGTTTCTGCTAGTATATCAAGGACTTATGAGAACTGAAAAGCAAAAAAACTAGGCAAAGGAATTAGCATAGTTCATTGAATTAAGGGAGGACCATTCGTGGGGGTTCGTGGAAGAGTTGGGTTCGATTCCCTTTATACGCGATGTGGCGAAAAAGACTGATTCAACGAAATATGCCATGCCAGCTTTAAGATTTAAAACGTGTCGTCTACTTCCAGGAAATGTTCGGAACAGAGAACTTTCTCTAATCCAACGCCGCATTCTCCGAAGATTGAGGAACAAGAGGAGATCCATTAAAAGAAATCTTTCTCAGAGAGAAAATCTAAACAGTAACATCAAATCACAAACTACACGAAAGTTGTCCATTTATTATGGGGATTTACCCATAAGGGAGATGCACAGAGGAAGAGAACGAACTTCATATATCCCTTTTTTACTCAATCAAGAAACAAGATCGGACGTGATTCCGGTTCGTCTCCATTTTAGCGACACTCTTCCTCAAGCAAGGCAGCCGATAAGTCATCGAAGGGTTTGTTTGAATAATGGACTGGTAACCATTACTCATTTGAAAGTTTCCCACGGTGATCTAATATCTTTTAAAGAAAATGACGCGAGAACCCGCGGTGAAGAAATAAGGAGATCTTTCTATATCGACATATCAGTTGGAAAAATCATAGGCAAATTCCTACCGGCCAAAATCTGGAGAAGAACAAAAACGGAATTGTTCCGCTTACTCATCACAACTCAGAGGGGATGCCGCTTACTACTCCAATCCTTGTTTTTGCAAGAGTTGCGTTCTTATATGCAAGAGGAAGACTTTGAAAGAACAAAGAAGTTTGGATCCGCAAAAGTATGCTTAGGCAGTTCCTTCGCTGAGCACAACAGAATGAAGAGGAATTTGTTTCATTTCAAATACTTCTTCTTATTGAAAAGAGGGAAGGAGAAAAACCGAAATCTTCCTACTCGAACAATAAGTCCTTTTGTTTACAAGTCTTCTTTATGTCCTTTTGTTTACAAGTCTTCTTTATATAGTAATTCGACCTATTGCTCCGGATCCCCGTTTACTAGGAAGATAAGAATCAAAAGGATCGAACTACCTACTCATTATTCGGAGGTGAATCATAGAACACTAAAAGCTGTGGTATCTTATGGACCTAACATAGGTCACATCCCTCACGACATAAGATTGAAAGATCCAAACCTTCCTCTTCGGAGCGGAAACGGACGTGGCCAAAACATATAAAAAAACATCGGCCTAGTCGCTCATAGGGACATATCTATCCGGATAGAGGATAGTCTAGATCAATTTTGATCCAAATCTCTATCTATATAGATAGGTATCTCTGTGGATAGAGATAAAGATAGGGATCCCTATAAATCGAAATATATGGAAAAAGTGCACTTTTTGACTACTACTACTATTTATTATACTTTTTAAAGGAAACATCGTTTTTCGATTTTGACTGAATTGGTCGGAGCGTAGACGAGCAAGCAGAGCCCAGGAAAGAGGTCAGATCGTCATAGAGCAGTCGACTATAAGTATAAGACTGCTGGCCTGAGAGAAGGCAGTCTCTCTCGGGAAACATGGCCCAATTTCTCTTCTTTCTTTTCACACGGGCAACAATTGGGAATAAAACTGACCATGAACATGAGTTTCAAATGTAAAAAAAAAGGTCTGAAAGACTTATTCTTTTTTTTAAGGAGGATAATAAAATGTAAAGATTATTTGTTGATGTTATTATGTGTTATTTAGTACCTTTGGGAAAAGTTTTCTACTTTGGAAGTTCTTGACAAGTCCCAAGTGGAGGAGATTAAGAGGTCATTAAAGAATTCTTCCTTTTAGTTCTCTTCGATGTATCGATCATGCATTCCTAAACCACATAAGCCGGGGAGATGCGCCCCATTAGACAGCCTCATAAGGCAGACATCATTGTCATGGATACGGCTTTTGAACATCGTTTTTGAAGACATCTTTCTAACGTACTCCCATGGGTTTCGAAAAGGGAGAGGAGTCATCCCCTTTTTCGCTCATGTTCCCAAATTGGGAAAGGTTGATAGACTCATTCAAGCAGATATAGTAGGTTCTTTTTTGAATATTAATATTCATATTTGCATTTCAACATTAAGCGCGCATATTGGGCAAGGTAATGATGCCTTTTGTAATATGATTGAAGCTAGTGATATCAAAGATCAGAATCGATCAAGTTATGCATTCTTTTTTTAAGGAATACATCGGGTAAGCCCCTTATCTCCAGTTCTTTTTAATATCTTCTTACATCAACATATCATGTTGATTCATATTTTGAGTAAAAAGAAGGAATTTCTTTTATATATGCAGATAACTTTGTATTTGCTATTAAGAAGGGGCCAGAGTCATAAAGAGTAAGCCAAAGCTTCCAACAGATGTTGATCAAGTCTTTGGCCGAGCTCAAACTCTTTTAAAAAGCTTGGAACTCATTCGCGAAGTCAGTCAACCCTGCTATACTATATTTGGAGTACTTGTCTCCATTCACTCAGACGGACTTATGAAGGCACCCACGAATAAATTCCTCTTAATGCCTTAAAAACGAAATAGAAAATCAATTACAAAAGAAAATGCTCAACCTTGAGGAAGTACTTCTCCCTAAGATACAGACATATCTAGCTCTATATTGTTTTAGTCAAAATGAGAATGACGTCATTGCATACTTAAAAGACTTTTTTAGATACAAAGTTATATAACATTTTGGCAGTTCAAAAAGCAAAATATAAGAATCAAAGGAAGAAAGACAAAATCCGGAATCTTTCCCTAGACCAGAAAAAAGAGTAGTAGCTTCTCAGCGGTCAAGGCGGAATTCATACATCAACTACCGTAGTCGCTACACCTCTGATGTCTTGCCCATTTTGAAAAGAAAGAGGACCAAGAAGAAGCGCTTTCTTGTCCACGTGAGTTCCCCCATGGATCCTGCCTTGCAGACGATTGTAGCCTTTAGAAAAGTGATTCTCCTGCTCTTGACTCATCAAGCCCTGGATGGATGGCAGTTCTAGCCGATCACGGGACCGCCTCTTTGTCCAATGAAAAGTGAGAGAATTCCCTCTCTGACGACTTCGGTGAACAATGGGCAACTCCTACTACTGAAGCCAGTGGATACTGAGCCTCTTCCTCTCATCTCTGGGCTGCTCTTGGTGACAGCAACAAACGGTTTTTCTACGCCTCCATTCATGCTAGGAGAGCCCATCATACTATCCGCTGTCTTAGAGACGGGGGATACCACACAGAATCTTTTTTATATGAAAAACATCACGGAGACATTCTTCTTTCGGTTGGGGACTGACCCTGAGACCAATCCCTCATCTTCACCTTTTTTATTCCATAAAAATACTGACTCCCGAGGCCAGCTCTTGGCTCACTAGAAAGGTATCTTTTTAGGAGGTGGAGAGCATTGTGAAAGAAGCTATGATCTCATTTTTCTAAGGCCCCGGGCCAGATAGATTCCCCGCTGCCTTCTTCCAGACCTGTTGGGATGTCATTTAGTTTGATGTGTGGGCCGCCATCCGAAACTTCTTTCGATCAGGAAGACTGATTAAGGAGGATCATCATACTATCATTACTCTAATCCCCAAGACTGAGACTGCTGATAGGATGGGAACATTTAGACCCATTTTTCTTTGTCACTTTTTTTTTCATCATTTCTATATAAAATCCTCACTCTGCGCTTGCTGGCTGATATCATCTCCGGAAGCCAATCAAGCCTTCATTAAGGGCCGAAGAATAACTGACAACATTCTTATTGCCAATGAGCTGGTTCGGAACTTTCATCTTTCTTCTGGTGCTGCCAAGACCTGCCTCAAAGTAGATCTTCGGAAAGCCTACGACAGCGTGAACCGGCAATTTATCTACAATCAAAAAACAAATCTTCCCTTCCGGCGACTTCTAGATTCCATCTAAATCTACAAACGTGTCTTTTTTTTTAAACCTCGATTGAGTCTAGGAGACAGGCAAAAAAAAATCCAAACAGGTTGGAGCTGCTTTTGCTTACTCCTTTCCTTGGTACTGCCCAGCAGGAAGGAAAAAGACTAGATCTCGAACCGTTGCCAGCAGCTTAGAATTCTACAGTGGAAAAGTATGATTCGTTCATCCGGAAGAAAGGAAACACAAAGCTACAGCACCGAAACCTACAAAGGAAAACGGAACAACAGACACCAAACTCAAGCCTGAAAAACCAGGGCTTCACAAACTTCAGTTCATCGCCAACGCTGCACCATTAAGATCTCCTTCCGGGTTCGATGCACGAGCTCTTAGGAGAATCACCTCCAAGCAATCCGGAGGAATTCCCCGCAAAGGTGGTTTAGCTTCAACAGATTCATATCCAGCAGTTGTGAATGTTTGTCCAGGCCCAAAATCTTCTAGCTTTTGACCATGCAGTAAATTCTTTGAAGTGGTACCTTGATATTTTGCCAGCTTAAGCCCTGAAAACACAACTCGTTTCTCAGTTTCCAAATGCACCACAGAGTAGCAGATGAAAACATATTAATCACAGAATTTTTATTTTCACTGATCCACCATCTGGTCACCGATTCAAAAGAAAAACCAATAGAAACACCCAGGCAGTTAGAGATAAAACCCCAGATTGTTTTAGCTACCACACAGTCAAAAAACAAGTGTTGGATAGTTTCCTCTTCAGAACAAAATAAGCAAGTTTTATCTTCAACATGCCGGCGTTTATTAAGGTTATTCCTAGTCAGTAGTCTATTGTTGGCCAGCAACCACAGAAAAATATGGATTCTAGGGGGAATATGAAGATTCCAAACCACAGGTGTATGGATGGGAATCATCCCCCGATTGTTAACAATACCATAAAAGGATTTAACAGAATACTGCCCAGAAGGGTGGAACATCCAAATGGGGCTATCCTCCTCATTATTGAGTGATAAACCTTCCATCAGAGACAGCAACTCTAACCACCTATCATACAACCGAGTAGACACTGTTCGTCTAAAGGAAAATCTTAGAGTGGTGCCATCCCAGGCCTCTGCTACAGTATAGCACTGTTCGTTAACAACAACGTACAAGTCCCAATACAGTGTTGCAAGAGAGCAATGGCCCATCCAAATATCCTCCCAAAACATCACTTTTCTGCCATTGCCCACATTCCACCGATATCCTATTTTTGCTGCAGAAGCAGCTCACACCACCCCTTTCCAAAAAGGGGAGCATTGGGTAGGATTCGCTCTTAGCATATTAGGGGACAAATCATATTTATAATCTACAATTTCCCTCCAAATTTTATTTTGATCCATGTGGTATCTTTTAATCCAAGAAGCAGGTAAACAAAGATTAAATTCCCTGAGATTATGAATTCCTAGCCCTCCAAACTCTTTCTTTTGGCAAATCATGTCCCAATTCGCAAGATGGTATTTTCGGGCATCTTCATCATCATTCCAAAAGAAATGACTCATCTGGGAGTTAATAGCACTAATAGCCCATTTTGGAAATTTTAAGAACGACAATAAGTACATCGGTATACTCGCAATACAGGCTTGCAGCAAAACCAGCCTAGCCCTATAGGATAGCAGTTTCCCCATCCATCCAGAAATTTTCTTGAAAATCTTATCTATTATGGGTTGAAGGTCCTCTTTTCTTAATTTATGAAAGTGAAGAGGAACACCCAAATAGATAAAAGGGAACTGACCCTGTTTACAACCAAAAACTTGAGCAAGGAGGTTAGCCTCCTCCTCTGTAACATTAATCGTGAGTAAATCACTCTTGTGATAGTTTATTCTCATGCCAGACATATTTTCAAAACAGGTCAGAATCCACTTCAGGTTCCTAGCCATATCAATATTATTTTCTAGAAATAGAATCGTGTCGTCCGCATACTGAAGGCTAATCACTCCTCCAGGAATAACAGGAGAAAGTAGACCTCTAATCAAACCATGCGAGGCAGCTTTAAAGAGCATTTTTGTAAAAACATGTGCTACCAGATTAAAAAGAATAGGGGATAATGGATCCCCCTGTTTCAAGCCTTTACCCGCAACAAAGTAAGGACCATTGACATCATTGATACGAACACAGAAGGATCCATTCACAAAATGGATTTGATCCTCGATCGCCAAACTGGGCCAAAGCCTCTGGATTCTAACATCCTATCCAAGAAGTCCCAATCAATTCTATCATAAGCTTTTTCGTAGTCTAGTTTCAAAACCAGGCCAGAGAGATTTTTTGAATGGGCTTCATGAATAACCTCATGCGCCGCCACCACACTTTCCAAAATAAAATGGCCTTTGATAAAAGCAGTTTGATTTTTAGCAATTATCCTATTAGCTACAGGAGAAATCCTGTTAGTCGTTGCTTTATTAATGATCTTCAGACTACAGTTACCCAGGCTAATGGGGCGGAATTTCTTCATATCTCTCGCATTGGCTTCTTTAGGAATCAAAGTAATAATAGCATAATTAAGTCTAGCAACATCAAGTTTACCAGACTCAAAATCTCTGACTAAAGCCATAAAATCGTCTTTAATAATGTGCCAGTAGGTTTGGTAGAAAAGGAAAGGGAATCCATCCGGGCCAGGAGCTCCAGCTCCATAAGAACCCATGATAGCTTCAAAAATTTCCTTTTCCGAAAACGGGCTATCAAGCATCTCAGTCTCCTCAGCAGTGAGGAGATCTTGATGGTCCCAAAAGTTAGGTCCTAAGTCAATATTAGGTCTCTCCTCTCTAGCAAATAAATTTTTATAAAAGTTTTTAGCAATATCCAACATCCCCATGGTATCTTCGATTGGACCATCTGGGCCATCAAGGACTGCTAACCGTTTCTTTCGACGCCGCTGACTGGCAATAGCATGGAAGTACGCAGTATTGCGATCTCCCTCTACTATGTTACGGTCTCTTGACCTCTGCCAGGCTTTAGTTTCCTCAACAGACCAGATAGTATCCGATTCCTTTTTAATTTGTTTCATCCTCTCAACATCAGTGTCAGAGAGACGGTTTTGTTCAGAGAAAACATCCAGGATATCAAACTCTTGTAAAAGAGTTTTCTTCCTTTTTTTCATTTCTGCTTCAATATTTGTATTCCACCCTTTCGTCTTTTTTCTCAATAATCTAAGTTTAAATTGCCAAATGTCGATTGCATCAATGCAATTACATTTTGAATTCCAAATTTTCGCCACCAACTCAGAGAACCCCTCCTTTTTAATCCACCATTTCTCAAAACGATATAATCTAGGAGGTGGAGGAACATTATCTCCCGTATCCAAGAGCAAAGGAGTGTGATCACTACCTGCCCTGGTAAGCGCATTTACTGTGGAAAGAGGAAATTTATTCTCCCAATTAGTTGTAGCGAAGACTCTATCTAAAGTGGCAAGAATCAAGTTATCTTGATTGTTTGCCCAAGTATACAACCGGTTAGCAGTTTTCAACTCAATAAGCGCCCATTTATTAATCCAGTCGTTAAACAGGAACGACCATTGAGAGTTAATATTCACATTACTTTTCTCATACGCAAAGCGAACTAAATTAAAATCACCTCCGATTAAGGTCGGAAGGCAAGATTTTTCCATAACATCATGAAGTTCAGCAAAAAAATCGAGTTTAAAGTCAGCATAGGCAGTCCCGTAAACCACGACCAGTTGCCAGGCAAAACTAGTAGAAATCTTTAGGATATTAACAGCAACAAAATATTTACCAACATAGGAAGAGAGAAGTTCAAAGAGATCTTCTCGCAAACCAACCAAAATACCCCCAGCTGATCCCTTCGCAGGAAGAGAGCACCAGGAAAACTTGTGTCTACCAGAAATATAAGCAAGAAAACTATCATCAATCTTTTCTTTTTTAGTTTCTGTTCAGTAGTAGATAAATTGAAATGTTTGTACTTCTTACCCCCTTTTCAGTAAAGCATGTTGGCCCTGGTGTACTAAGCATGGCCAATGCTGGCCCCGACACAAACGGAAGTCAGTTTTTCATTTGCACTGTGAAGGTAAGAAATCCTTAATACTCAATATGACACAAGCATTATTAGATCACTATCTGCCAAACCATATCTGCCTTGAAAGTCATATTTACTTGTTCAATAAAGTAACGGCTTTATTTTTTTGTTCTTTAAAAATACATGCAAATTAGGAACACAAGGGTGCCTTTCTATCCCTATATTTTATTCGATCAATACCGTTGAGGTATATTTACTTGTTTTAGGAATTACTTCAGACATTTCAAAAATGCGATCTATTTAATATTGACATAGTAGCTTAATCAATGTTATTCTACCCCATTAACAATTAGTGCCTTCAGTATACTAGAAAGGGGGTATTGTGGGCTTTAGGTTCCTGATTTTGACATAAAACTTTAATCCTCTAATGCAAGTTTCTTTTGAAGAGTATTTGTGCACACAAATGCATGTACACTGAATTATCAGTTGAATATACTTAAATTTTTGTTTCTAAAGTAGCGTGTCCCCATCAGAGAGCCGTAAACTCGTAATTATTTCAATAGTCTCAATTGTAAATATTGTTTCATCTTATTATTTTTGGAACTTCGGTTTATATTACCAATTGGTTTTCTTTACGGCTGTTGGGTCTACTAAAAAGTGCACCTTCCACATTCTTCCTATGATTTTACAAATGTTCGTCTATATTCTTTGATTCATCACATTTTCAAGTCATCAACATGTCATTTTCAACTTAATATTCACCTGGGATTGGTAGGGTGTTGATCCATGTGTAAACAAGACAAACTGCAAGAGATTAGATCGGATAGGATAAACTTATCAGGAATAAATTATCCCTAACCCAAACAAATTACCTCCCGATTTGTTTTCTCCGCAAGAACCTGATGTTAAGATTTTCTTTTGTGTTTCTGATTCCAATAATGGGGTGCTTTCTCAGACACCATGGTTGGACAACCTTCACGTCGTGTTTGGACATGTCTTGGAGGGCATGGACGTTGTGAGGGAGCTTGAGTCGCAAGAAACCAGCAGGTCTAGTACTCCCAAGCAGCCATGTCGAATTGTGAATTGTGGTGAGCTGCCCTTGGACGGCTGAATAGAATAGGTCGATGGCTCAGGATTATTTTTTAGGGGTGTACCCACGTATCCTCCTTCCTTTCTTTGTGCGGTTTTAATCTCTTGAAAAAGGGTTACTTCTTACTTGAATCTCCAGCTAGCTAGTCAACTACGAGCATATTGGAATCTTACGAGGCTTGTGTCATGAGTGTAATGTTGGTACAGGAAACTGAAATAACGATGATGCTTACCCTTTAAACATGATTTTACTCATTGTCCCCCCAAAGATTATGAAAAAGTATTTTCTTATGTCGAAATTGGAGCATAAAGTCCGTTTGGAGGAAACTTTTGCGTTGACGTACACAGTAGAGCAGGTGATGCTTTATCGTCATATGTGCGCGGTGCAATGAAATAAGGGCGTCGGGTGTACCTCTTCCCCACTCCTCGGAGCGTACCGGAGAAACCCTAGGACCAATCTGGGCAGCAGCGTCGTCATCGTCGCTTTCCTTCTTGGAGTTGTTGTTTGGTACGCGGCGATTTAGAGCGTTAGGATTGTGGTGGGAATACGCTGGAGAGGACGCAGCGGTTGCGAGTCACTTTCGTTTTCGTTGATCCGCCGATGTCGGCGTTGTTTTCTCTTCTTTTTTCTCTTTCTTTCCTTTTGGGCATGTTTGTGTTGTTTGCCCCAGCGGTGGTCTCATAGTTGTATCGGGTGGTTGCTATATTAATATAGCGGGGGCGAAAGCCTATTTCTTCAATAAAGGCCATGTAAAATTAAGAACCAGTATTTTTTTCCTCCTACTTCTGACAAATTGATAGATTAGTTTTTTGTTTGTTTGTTTGCAAACATATAGAGATACAAGTTTATATTACTCTACGCATTTTAGCCATGTAAAGTAAAAATAACTTGATCCATCTGATACACGATACATTTGAGCTTGAAAGTGCGAAATATGCAAACTATAGAGAACATAAAAAAGGTGTTACATATTATTAATTCTTCTATAAAGGTTTTGCCTGAATCATTTCCTCTTTCTATTTTCTCCTCTTCTCTTGTCAGTAGTCACTACACAAAGAGTGACGCCTTGAGTTCTTTTCATCTCTTTTTCTTCATCTGCACTCTTGCAAAGTTGCAATCATGGCAGGCAAACACACATTCGTACCGCCGGTGGACCGCCCCCTGCCGGCCGGCCAGCTACGGCAAAAACCGAATCCATAACGACCACACGTGCCACCAGCAGGCGACACGTGTGACCTGTAAAAAAAGGGCAGAGCCCAGAACGACGTACATATGAACTCTACACACTAAATGATTAAGCTATATACATCCAACCAAACCATGTAGACAAGTGTAATTCTGTGTTTTCTTTTCGATGCTAATGTTATATGAACACAATGCTTATTTCTGGAAGAAAAAAATTTAAAAAAAAACTTATTTCTGGACGAGTGCGTGTAATGTGACGCACGACTAGCTGGTTACTTGGAAGGAAAATTGTGGTGATTCTGCACAGTGACTTTGGTTGCTGTCTGGAGGTGATGACATACAGCTCCCAGCTGGATCAAGAGCCGAGCCGGGAGGCAGAGGTGAGCGCCACTGCTTGCGCCCAAACCTTGAGCCTCGCCTTCACCTCCTTGGGATCATCTCCTGTTCCAAAGTTTATGGAGAGCATGCACACGTGTTAGCCTCATTCTCATGCGAGATAAAGGAAGAACTAATAAGTCTGTGTGGACAGTGGCCGTGTTCTTGGTTGTTTGCCTGTAATCTCCTCGTTAATTAGCCATATTTCTTGTGTGTACTGTGAGCAGGGTTTGGTTGTATGCTGGGTTCAGCATATTAAACGTTGGGGCTTTGACCTTTTATATATCTAAAAAAAGATAAAGGAAGAAATACTAAGAGCGAGAGAAACTTTGCAACAGAGCATATCTAATGATGCTCCCCGGCCGATAGTGCTTTGCACGTCCTTTGTGTTTTGTGGCACAAAATGGCCGGCAAAGATAGCATATATATAGTGACCATTACTAACGAATGTGAATGCACGAGTTAGCAAAAGTGCCTGGCATGATCTTGAGCAGCAATGGAACCTGCTGCAAACGTGGCGAGCAGACACTAGTGAGCACAGCGGGTCATCCAGGGAACTGCATATCCGTCCGTCGCCATCGGCAAACCCAGAGCACGGCACGCATGCGGCCGGCCTCGGACTCGGTTCATGGCCTCAAATCAACAAAGGCCGAGGATGAAGGAAGTGCCCAATGCTGGCGGCCGGGATCCGAAAGCAACAGAAGTGCCGCTAATAAATTCCGTGCACGCGCGCGCAGAAAAGACTTGCGAATCATGAAGGTACGCTGATGGGGAGCAGGCGCAGTGCAGTGCCCGGTAAGTCAGGCAAACCGGCGGCAAAATTCAGTTTCAGCTTCAATGCCGCGCGCATGCATGGTGAATTGGTGCGCATTGCCAAATGAACGTATGACGAGCTAGCCGATCGAGGAAATTAACTGATCGACCGATCAAGTCACCGTAGCAAAAATGGGTGATGGAATGCTTCGAGCTCTCCGAGTTCATGGTCACGGAACGAGCACGTCGGTCACTTAGGATGTGTTCGGTTCTGGAACCGGAGGGGACGGAACGGAATGGTTCCATTCCGAGGTCATGGGACGGTTCTGACCCCGTGTTCGGTTCGGACAAAATCGAGGAACGGAATGGTTCCGTTTTTTGTTCGGTTGGAGGAATCGGGACCGGAACCGAACAACCATAATCATGCTTAAAATTTTAGTAATTTGAGTTTTAACTTAATCATCTTGCAAAATCACAGAGGCTAAAAACAAGAAAAATTCGGATTTAATCCACCAAATCGCCATTGGCTGAAGCCGCCATCGCTTGGCTGCCGACGTCGCCCGCGCGCCGCCCGCGCGCGTGCTGGTCCTCCCCGCCGTCGCTCCCGCCCGTGCTGGGCCTCCCCGCCGTCGCCCCTGCGCGTGCTGGGCTGCCCCGCCGCCGCCGCCCATGCTTGGCCGTCGCCGCCGCCGTGCTTGGCTGCCGACGTCGCCCGCGCGCCGCCCGCGCGCGTGCTGGTCCTCCCCGCCGTTGCTCCCGCCCGTGCTGGGCCTCCCCGCCGTCGCCCCTGCGCGTGCTGGGCTGCCCCGCCGCCGCCGCCCATGCTTGACCGTCGCCGCCGCCGGGCGCTTGGCCGCTGCCGCCGCGCGAGCTCCTCCAGGCCCACTTCCCGCCGGTCCGCCCCGACCTCCTCCAGGTCCACTTCCCACCGGTGAGCCGCCTGGCCGAGTCCATGGAGGAGAGAAACTGGTTGGAGCCTAATCGGGTGGGTTAGTTGCCTGCATTAGCGAGCCGTTCCGCGCCATCCGGCCGATTTGGCCGGACGAGTCGATCCCGCATATCGTAGGAATATTCCGTTCCGAGGAACCACTCGGTTCCATTCCTTTCGCCCAACCGAACACAGGAACGGGTCCTAGGGACGGAACCGACCCGTTCCGTTCCTCCTAATTCTAGAACCGAACGCATCCTTAGGGTCTGTTCGTTTTTCGGACGGGTGGAATGGAATGGAATGGTTCCATTCCATTCCATCCCATCTCATTTTCGTGTTCGGTTGATTTGAGAAAGAGTGGAATGGAACCGAATGTAATTAATCTAAACATGCAATTAATTAGCCTAACTTAAGGGATTAGCAATTAATTAGCCTAATTTGGAATGGCTTCGTCTCCGCCATGGCCTGGAGGAGGGGGACCCCGCCGGCCGCTGGCCCCTGCCGGCCACCGCGCTTGGAGGAGTGCGGCCATGGCGGCGAGCTCGACGTCGATCTTGGAGGAGTGCGGCCATGGCGGCGAGCTCGGGGGAGGGCGGCCCTTGCTCCGTCCGTGGCCGTCCGGCGCCGCCGTGGCCACCGCCGACGCCCTAGCTCGGAGGAGGACGAGGACGTGAGGGCGGACACCTCGGAGACGATGCGGCGACGGCGATGCGGCGACCCAAGGCAGCGCAGCGACGATGGCCTCCTCAGAGGCGATGCGGCGACGACGTTGACCAGATCCGGCCCACGCTTCCGCGTCGGCGACCTCGCGCCCACGACCTCCCGCCCGCGTCGCGACCTCCCGCCCCCGCGACCTCGCGCCCGCGTCGCGACCTCCGGCCGCCACTGGCCGTCGCGCGCCGTCCCTGCTAGCACGGCCGCCCCGCGCCGTCCCTGCCTTGGGAGAGAGGAGGGAGAGATGCCGGAGGTGAGAGAGATGGAGAGAGAGACGCGAGGAGAGAGATGACGCTGGTGATTAGCAACGCGTTCCACTCGGTCCGGTCGATTTGGCCCGACGGGTTGGTTCCGCATATTACGAGAATATTCCATATCGAGAAACGGGTGCGTTCCATTCCACCACAAAAACGAACACAAGAATGGACTCTGGGTGCGGAACGGTGACATTCCGTTCCACCCCGTCCGAAAAACGAACAGACCCTTACTGTTTCTCAACTGTGACGGGCTATTCCGCCAATGTTTGCTCGTTCGCGTACGGCTAGCTGGTACGAGCAACACCGCCATAGAAAATTAATCAGGCAGCTGGTGGTCACAGACTCACAGCTGGTAGTAGTGGTTGTTGTTGTGCTTCGTAACTCGCAATGATTGGATCGGAGGGCTTACCGGGGCTGGAGATGCGCCAGCTGCCGGAGCCGGCCGGCGAGTTGCCGCCGCTGCTGCCGGTGTCGGGGACGGCGGCGTAGGAGGGGATCTCCACCGTCCAGTCGCACGGCAGGTCGAAGCCGAGGTCCTTGCACGCGCGCACCTCGTCCAAGTCCATGGCCACAACGGGGGACTCGCCGCCGCCGCCCTTCCCGACCAGCACCGTCACCTCGCCCAGCTCCCGCTGCTGCTTGCGCATCTGCCACGCGCGGTCCAGCCACACCTCGCGCATCATCCGCTGGCGACGGTGCTGCTGCCGGCGCATGTCCTGGGGGCCGCCCGGCCACCACGCCGCCTCCGTCTCGCTCGCGTAGTCCTTGGAGCCGTAGCCCCACGGCGACTGCGACGGAGCCCCGCGCTCCGGCGTGCCCGGTAGGGACGCCGAGGACGGGGGATTCAGGTTTCCTGGGCTCCCGTACGGATGCCACGGCTGGCTCCCGTACTCACCGGCCTGGGCACCACCATCCGACCTCACCTCTTCTTTCTCGTCCTCATCCTCGTCGTCGTCGCCGCACCCGTCATCCTCGTCGTCGGCGTCGGATCCCGCGACGGAGAGGCGGGACATGCGCTTGCCCACGTCCCAGTCCTCCTCGTCGTCATCCTCCTCCTCGACAAGGTCATCGTCTTCTTCGTCGTCGTGCTCGATGAGGTCCCGGAGCCTCGGTAGAGCGAACGTCGTCGTCTTCACGGACGTTGACGGGGACGCCATTTTCGATCCAAACAAGAGTCGAGGAGAGGGAGAGGGAGGGAGAGAGGACTCGGTGAGCAAGAACCTGACAAGTAAACGTTTGTTTGCTTGCTTGTTCGTTAGGTATGTGTGGAAGGAGGCAGACTGACAGAGGTATGCTCGCTGGCTGCGACGTCGATCGCGTGATGGATGGGTTTATATATTGGGCGGAAGTGGCCGGAGAGCCGAGCTACGCAGTTAGCCCCGCCCTTTTCGGGTTCGACTAGAACGGCCGTCTCCATCGAAATTTCAGCGACCGAGCATGGCGCGCATGTAAGTTTGTACATTTCCAAGGCAGTGATCAGGATGCAGTTGACGGCAGATTTTCTTTGTACATTCATAATCAACAAACTATTATTGCTGCGATTAATGCTGCCAAAAAGCAGATGCAGATCCAATTCAAACTACTAGTGCTGTGAAATTACTCAGCCAAGCCAGCCGACGGAGTACTGTACCTCCTTGACGATGGTCAAGTTTGTCTCGCTTTCATCTCGAATTCTCGATGATTGCCACATGCATGCTTCTCACGCATGCGTTTCCTTAACCAGAGGGAACAAAGTTACTAACCGCGATGCAAGAACTATTGCCCCCTCGATCGTGATTAATTCACTTTGGTCCCGCGATGCAGGAACAAAGTTAACCGTAATTACAAATCGCTTGACCATCGTCACAAAGCCCCAAAAGATCGATCGAGTTGATACTGAACTGCAACTAGGCATAGAAAACTGGATGAATAGAACATGTTCTAGAACAATTCGCAAGAAAAACACCCAGACGACAGGATCGATCGTCTCGCGCAGGAGATCGATCGGAATCCCGAGCTGGACCCACCGGAGGTGCAGACGTAGCGCGCGACAAGAGGGCAGGAGTCCCTGTCGGCAGGGGAGGCCGGCACGACGGGTCCCGCACCAACACGTGGCGCTCGTTCTGCTCTGCCAGGTCAATGGCCGCCCCGAGAGCCAGGGTCAGAGGGCGGTGGGTTCGGCTGCTCGTTGTCTTGTCAGCGGCAAAAGCGTGGTTAGACTAGTCACAATGGGGAGTAACAAAGAAGTAACATCAGTGCCACATAGGCAAAAAATCTGATGTGGCGGGTAATTAATGAGGAGATAGATGGTTGTGGTATAACATCACACATTTCAAGACAAGATAAGTGTAGAACCTATTAAATATGATACTATATACATGTTACTCCCCACTATGGAGGTAGTAACTTCGAGTAGTAACATATGCATGTTACTACTCTAAGTTACTCCCCATTGTGACTAGTCTTAGCTTCCGGCATAAGATTGCGCTAGGACAAGATAAGCATTATTGATAGTCGGGAATTAATTAGGTTTGAACGATCAGCGGGTAATGATGTTTCGATCGAGATCGTGTACGAACGATCGGCTGATTGTAGGCCCCCTTCCACGCACGCACTGGCCCTGCAGTTTTGGGGTGCCCCACGCCCCCGCCATTCGATCATCCATTCAGATGAAATGCCCGGTGAAAAGAAATACTCCCTCCGTTCCAAATTATTTAGATGAATTCCATTTGTCTACATGCGGATGTATCTAGATAAATGGAAAGTCGTCTATTTTGGAACGGAGAGAGTAGTTTTCTTCTTTTTGATCCGTGTTATTTGTTATCTCAGATTTGCTAGGAACTCCTAATCTTCATCAGAAAAGATAATAATGGCGGTGAGACTTGGATGTGATGTGTATGCAGCCGCCAATTGATGTTTCTATACGCTATCGGCTATCCCTTGAAAACGGCAAAACTGTTTATGTATCCCTTCTAGAGCCAATAATGTGTGTACACTCCCTTCTAGAGCCAACTATCATTAGTTGTCTTCGTGGTTTGCATATCAAAATGCGGCGCATGCTGTACATTGGACTTCTTTTTTTTAGATGTTTGAATCAATCTCACATGAAGCGATCCAGATTGCCTTTAGAGAAGGGGCGTTATTAAATAATGTTGGGAAATGCTATGTACAACTACAAGTGAATTATTGGGTCACAAGGCTGAAATATATTTAGACGGAAGGCTCGAAATGAGCCCGATTTTGAATTAACGAAGCCAACAACCGACCAAAGATCATACACACGAACACGCTGGGAGACCAGCCACACCACACAAGCACACACCACACACACCTCAGTACAACAGAGAAAAACCGAAGGAGACTAAGCCAAGCAACACTAAATGAAGTACAAAACCAAAGGAAATTGCTTGAACCAGCTGAAGGCGCCTTCACTTCTGTTGCACGGAGACGACGCCGAAAATGTCCAAACCAACAGACCTCCACCGCACTAGCATTGCCACCACCAAGACACGACGTCGGGGAAGAGACCAGGAGGGGATTGGGAATCCAAAGGAGGGGGGCTTGCAGCAACGCTTCCAAGAAGGTGAACGGCGTTTCAAGACGTCGTCGTTGCCGGCAGAGACAAAGGTCCTGCAAAGCTTTCACCAAAACCCCCGGCACCAACCCTAGATCATGACCTTGTCGCAGACCAAACAACCAACATTCACCAATGGCATAAGGAAGATAACATCGGTATCAACTGTGGCTTGACGCCGGCCTAACAAAGCCCCCTAAGGCTTAGGTCAGCCGCTAAAACCAAAGGGAACACCGTTTAACGGTTGCCAGGCTACCACTGTTTGTGGACTGCAACAAAGGAGAGATTGTCGGGCGATTCACAAGCCACTACAAGGAAAGCATACACCGGACAGAAGCACCGGGGAGAGCAAGACAGGACGGAGGGGCGGAATCCAGCAGCTCAGAAAAAGGAGGGGCCTTCATGGCGACGCCTTCAACAAGGAGAACTACACCCGTATGTGTTGTCATCGCCAGCAATGGCACAGCCCTTGCGGGGGTTTTCACCATGTCCCATCCAAAAGCCAGAAGCTGGCCGCCGCCATGAGGTCGTGGAGAAGACAGAGCAGACGCCGCCACCTGCCTACGAACCTCGGGAGCCCGGTACACCAGCCCCAACTCGGAGCACCGGCAACAACATGCAAGGTCGGAACCTGCACCTGCAAAGGCCGGCCCGGCCCAGCCCAGCCCAGATCCAGCTCTCTAGATCTAGCAGCCACATGGTGCCGGAGCACCACGAAGAGCTCCGCCCGTGCCGCCCTCGGGAGAGCGACGCGGGGAAGGGGGTTCTTGGTGGTAGTCTGGTAGAGGCACGCTTTTGGCCGTTAAAAATATATTTAAAACAGTATTTTTGTTCAATAATGTTCACTCTGGCTTTAGTACCGTATGTGTGAGTCAGCTCCCAAGAAAAAATAAGGATGAGAAATGATAATTTCAATGGTTGACGAAAACAACAACCGTCTGGATTTTTTTATCTCAATGTATAATAGGCACACGGACCTCGTCCTACATTATGGTAGGAATTATCTCCACTAGGATGTAAACTTTAAACAATGATTAAAATGATACATATTTGATACTGTATTAAAATATACATACACGAACAAATATTGTGTACTTGTACTAGAGGGAGTTAACATGTATGTGGATTAAAATGTACACACCGACTCAGCATTCAATATTGTGTATTTGTTCAACATCAATATTGGTAGGAGAAGAACCCGACTCAGCATTCTTAAAAAAAAGAAGCACATTCATTTTTTTTTTTGAAAGGGGTAGGGTCCCGAAGGACCGAGAACTTCCATTAACATAGAGCAGTGGAGGTACAATACACAAAAAGGACCTCAAGAGAAATAAAAATTACAACCAAGTCCTTGATTTTTTGCACAGAGGACCCTAAATCTAAGTTGACAACGCGATCAGGTCCAGCTCCATCTCCACCTTGCTCGATCTGCATCCGGCCATGGTCAACCACGGCGACACCGGGGACAAGACCACTTGGGTCGTCGCAGCGGGAGCCCACCATGGCGGAGCTGTAGGGCCTCCAATGAAGGAGGTTGAAGAAACCCTCGCGCCAGCCATCTGATGCCAGCAACCAAGGGAGGAGTGGCCGCCCTTCGGCCAGCGAAATCGACGATGAACACATCGTCGATGATGTACTCCGATTAGCTGCATCGATGCGGAGATAGCAGCAAAATGCTGCTGTAGAATCGATCCCTGTTGACACAGCGCAGAAGCCTCCCCCGAGCGACTCCAGTCGACGCCGATCGAAGAACTCCCCAGCCATAGCTCTCCCTGTCTCCATGACAGCAAGAACAGAGCCCAGGGCTTCTAGATCGACCCGCACAGGAGCCAGGAAACCGAGCTTATTAGGGAAATCGCCTTCAGATCCGCTCCTCTGTGCTGCCGCCCACCATGAACGCACACCGAAGAAGAGCTTCTCCAAGCTGCGACCGCCGCCGGAGAGCAGCCGCAACCAGCGACGAGGAAGAGGAGACAACATATAGCCACGACGACATAGCGGCAAACACCTAAAAGTACTAGGGAACCTAGATCTACTATATACAAGGGTGGCCCGACCTCCTACTCCATCCTCACGCCGGCCAGCTAGCTCGCCGGAGCAAAGAAAGGAGAGGGGCGGCGGCGAGAAGCAAGAGACGACTCTCAAGGCGCAGGCGAGAGCGAGAGGATAAGAAAGAGAGAGTGAGCCCCAAAAAGGAAGCACATTCAAGTCAAGGTGATACGACGCACATTCTTCTTGTGTCAAAGATCTTACTATTTGTCAATTTCCATTTAAAAATTTCTATCTGTTTCCACGCCCTTTCTTTGAGACCTCGAAACATAAGAAAAAATTACTTCTTTTGGGAACACATAGAAGAAAAGGGCAATTGTAGCCCTCCCCTTGACTACTTCATTTTCATTTATGAATTTCATAATAACAGAAATCTATGTCCTATCAAGACATAATTTAGACCTTGCTATCATTTTACCTAATAGGCAAAGATTGGCCTCTATAGAAAGACTGCTTAGATGTGTTGTAATAAGAGATACATCATTGCACAGACAGCTATTTCCCTCCAAGTTTCCACCGACTATGTGAGAAGGGAGAGGTCGGAGGGATTTTACATGAGAGCCTAACCTCTGGTTGGCCTCTGCTCTTAAATGCCTCCGAGAACTGATAGATTTGATATAAAAAAATTGTCAGGTCCCGCTAGGATCAAGAAGGGAATCGACATCTAAATCTCAAAGAGACGGCATAATCGATAAGATCTAGCGGTTGTGATGGGAAATTACTCCATCTATAGCTCAGTTATTGTATATGAGTATACAATATAAGAGTTAGGGTTTTGATTTGAGCAAATGAATCTGTTATTGGGAAAGTCCTATGTGCAGCTGGGCTTATAACAGGAAAGTGAAGTATTATAGTAAAACCAACAACGATAATAACTGGAGCAGTAATAACTCCTTAGGCCCCAATTGGATTGTTGAAAAATAGGCAATACAATAGGAGAAATTCCACGGATCTAGTCAGGTGTCGCTAAAAATACGTTGTGTGGGGGCAAAATTTCCGCTACGTAATCTCTTCGATGAACCAATCGCGCCCTCAGGACATGTAAAATGGTAGAGAAGGTATGTCTTCTTTTAACTCTCCACGTCATTTATAGAAGGCAATAAATATCATTTTTACAATGCGTTATCTTTTATTGTCATCTCTAGCAATCAATGAGAATTAATTAAATTTTAGTGTGAAATTATGTCAACAAGTGATGGCATATGATACAATGAACAAAATAGACTTCTTTTAATTTAGGTCATCCGTTAGAAGGAAAGACAACTCTCTCGGTTCATTCTCTTGCCTTCGACTAAACAAAAATTTGATGTGAAATCTTTAAATTGTCCCTTGTTAGTTGTTGTTGTCGGATGCCGGTTGTTGCTCAGGACGAGCGGGAGCCATCCAATTTGATGCACTTTGCTGATATTTTGAGGGACACTTCACTGATATATCTTGAGAGGGACTCAACTTCAGTGACTTCACGTTCCTAAGTCTCACGATGACTTAGCCCCATTATCTGCCCTCCATTTTAGATCTGATGCACCAGATTGACCCAGTTTCAAACTAAAAAACTAAAAGTGTTCAGAAAAATTTGAAAAAATTCTCACAAATAAGAAATGTTGCGTTTTCTATTCTATGAAAGTTACAAATTATTTAGATATATAGTTTATGAGTAAAGATTTTTTATGTATTCGACCTTAAAAGACTATTTAATCCCAAACCATACATCTAAATGGTTTGAAACTTTATCAGAATATATAACGTAACATTTCTTGTTTATGAGAATTTTTTCAATTTTTTTGAACACTTTTAATTTTTTTAATCCGAATCTGGTTCAATCTAAAGTGTCGAATCTCAAATGGAGGGCAGATAATGGACTAAGTCACCGTGAGACTTGGGAGTTACGACCATGAAGTCACTGAAGCTGAGTCGAGAGGGTGTGTGCGTCTGACAGCCCCTCCATCCACCTCCCACGTCGGCACGCCTCTGGCTCGGGCCCGACTAGGCCCAGATCAGACCACGCACGGCTGCTCGAACCGTCCCGTGCAAATTTCGGCCACCGCGCAGATGACACCACGGCCAGCAGATCCACACAGCGCTCCGCCGGATGATGGCGCGGCACGCCGCCCAGGTCGTTGCCGCGAGCTCCCCTGCTCGCCGCGAAGCTCCCAACGCCGAAGCAAAACAATGCCCGGCCGCGGCCTGCTCCGCTTGTTGGGCTGTTGTTGGGCTGCAGCGCCGCCCGTGCGCCCCTGGGGAGAGAGCGACGCGGGGGCTGAGTGGCTGACTTCACTTGTCTGTTCGATCTCAATTCGATCTAGGTTTTCCCAGGCATCCCAGCTCAAAGCAACACCATGTTTTCTGTTTAATAACTGTTATATCCATTGAGTAACCTGTGATACTGGTTGTCCCCTTGTTTCATCTTTCATCCTCCTCTGGTGATGTTTTATTTGACAGTTTACTACTGTACCTCTTTATGATTATACCAAAGTTACATCAGAGATCAACATAGGTGATATAAAAACAAAGTGGATCGTCCAGACAAACAGCCTGACTCGGACCGAGCAAGCTCATGAGCTTCTGAATTTGTCTCCCTCGGTTCATATTCAAAATGGATCTTCACAAAATCAGTCGCTAGATAGTAGCAGTCGTCAAATATTGCCGCTGCACTGCTACACCATGTGAGTGTGCTCCATTTCTCATCGTTTCCACCACATCCATACAATAAGAACTGACAACGAGTCTGTTGCATCCCAGGGACTGAGCAAGCAAGAGGCCATTCTTCAATACATGAGCTTCCTGTGTTAGTTCATCATCACCAAAGTCAACAGTTGAATTACACGCACCAATGAAGGTCCCAGCTGAATCTCTGACTACATCCCCTGTAGTACCCCTGAGAGAGTCCTCATCAAAGGAAGCGTCCACGTTTACCTTCACCTGATCATGTGGATGTTTTATCCAGAGCACTCGCTTCACTTTAGGCTTTCTCTAAAATTCTCTGTCAGTGCCTTGATCGAAGTGGCTGATCTGCTTGGTGGCTGCACCTTCTCACCATGAACAAATTGTCTTCTTTCCAACCAGAGATACCAGCAGGTTACTACTATAGTCTCACTTGTAGTTTGTTCTCCCAGAACCAAACAAGGGGTCAGATGCTCCTCTGGTGATGTTAGGTGATAATAGTTGCACCACTCTCAGTTATATTAGTAGTGTACCCAAAATATATTATTACAAGTATTTTTTGTCTGGGTTAGTACTAGTGTCTTGCGCTCATGCATTTCTCTCCGTCTAACTGACGCACTAAATTTTCTATATGCAGACAAATCCAGTATATGTCCAAGCAGCCATATCATATGGCGCCCCTTTACCACCACTTGCTCTGCATCTATCAATTTATAAATATGAAGGTACGTCCCACAATAGATACTGAGTTCACATTGCCGAATAAGTCCTAATGGTCCTGCTTGATAATCAAGCTCCTGGGTTGTGCAATTTTCTTTTTGCCAGCAACTGCAAATAAGTGAGTAGGCTTTTAGTTGGACTATTCTGGAACCGTTTGTTTTGATTACTTTCTCAAGGCTATTGGTCCTAGTCTGTATTATTTGGTCCCATTGCATTGATATATCACTCTAGTTGCAGATTACTTTATATCAATATATTTGTACACATGAACCATTCATATTCGTTTGTACCATGTGGGAAAACCCTCTAGCATCTATAGCTATGCTGTGGGAACTTAAGGATAGAAAGTTGCTAAGGACAGCTGCATCATGTTGAATTTATACTTATCTTTTTTGATACTACGATGGATCTATATAACAAAAGGCAGCCTACTAGGCCAGACTAAATTGGGTTGGAGAATTATTTATGCTATGCAACATATGCTAGAAAGTAGAAACACCTTTGTATCCGTCAAACCATCATCATTAGCCATATCCTTTTAGTTTGGCAGGGTTTGTAGTTTTATCTGATTTGTTTCGTGATTAGATCGTGTTATATATATCATTCAAATCAACATCTTTATCTATTTCATTTAATTTTGGAAAGAATGCTACTATGACTTATAGTTATTAGTGTATACATGACGCGCTACACTGTGTAGCTGGGACTTGTGCAGTAAATTTAGGCTTCAGGCGCCCCACTGGTCCTGTATGAGTAGGACTCATCAGAATCATCACCCACCTACTTTGTAGGTAATACACGTAATTAGTTTCTTTATTCTTTAATCAATATGCCTTTACTTATTTGGACCATATCAAATCAAACAGTCCTTTTCCATGCTGATACTCAAGCGGAAAGCCATTAGCTTGCTCCAGATTCTCCTTGGCAAAAGGTGAACAAAGAAAACACAAAAGTGAAGGCAAATAAAACTCGCACTCGGGTCAACATCCAAAGGTCTACCGTCATCGATATATAAGCAATTACGTGGTGAACATCTCAAAAGTAACAAAATAAATGATAAAGATACACCATGCAATAATTGAATTTGTTCGACCTGCATGGCGATAGTTGAAAAGTCTGATGTTACTTGTATGGTCTTGACTCTTGAGAACCTACCGACACATGCAATATTCTGTCTGTATTTATTTGATAAATATCGATCACACCAAAACTCATGTATATAAAAATTCGAGCTGCATGCATGTTCAGATGAAGACAGCAAATTTCAAGACAAAGAAAGGTGGACTCAGAAATGTACTTTTCTACACATTGTGCTGCAGTTTAAGAACACAACTTTTTTCCCATCGCACTGCAGTATCTTTAAAACTTGAACAGCTATTGATGTTGATTTATGCGTCATCACAAAAGTATCTATACGAATAACTCCTCTTAACCTGTAAACCAATCTATGAAGAAACTCCCAACTTTGTGCGACTGCTCTGTTCCCTGCATTCTGGAACATGGTTCCTAGATATTCTCAAAAGGCGAGGACATTCTTTGCAAATCCTTGTCATACATATCTGTTATTCCTTGGAGATGTTGTTGTGGCTGCAGAGACCAGGCTGCACAGAGCCCCTCCATGCTGAATTGACTCTCCGCCTTCACCACGTCTTCATACAGTGATTGGCTAAAGTTGTGCATTGGTGTTGATGTCTCTGAGAAGGTACCGTGGAGCAAGTCAGGCCACTTGAGTTCTTCCTCTAAGTGCACTTGGCTATCTTTATCTTGTGCTAAATCTGTCCATGGGAAAACGCTGTTCTCTACAAGCGAGCTTGTACTTTGCAGCTCGAATCCCAAATTGTTGTTTCCACTGCTTCTAGTACTGCAACTGCTGCTAGGATTAGCAGCATCCCAGTAGAATTGAGCCTGTGGATGCTAGAATGTGGATTTTCTGGTGACGGATTGAGCACCGTGGATGTTGAGAGAGTTGATGGTGAAACTGGTGGCATCGCGGTGGAAATCCCGCTGCCAGTGCCACTGGACTCGTTCTGGTTAAACCAGAGTGAGTTCGTGCTTCCACCATCTCTGCTGCTGAGTTCACTGTTGTAGCAAAGCAGCTGCTGGAAAGGGAAATTAGGAACTGGGAGTGATGAATGGCCTCTGGGGAGGTTCTCATGATCAGAAGCAAGCTGGTCGAGGAAAAATTCCTTGGGTGGCACCTTCACCCCTGCTAAGCTTGCAGTTTTTGTGCGATGCTTACCAGGCAGTGCGAAGAGCTCTGGCGATTGCGCTGTCTCGGTGAGAAGGTGGCTCAAGGGTCTAAGACTTGACTGGTCCACATCACTGGACTGGGAAGTTCTTTCGGTGCTACTGATCGTGGGAGCTGCCTTGCTGCGATCAGCCTCGGTGAGGGGCTTGTGGGTGTTGGGGTCGAGGCCTTTCTGCCGAAGCTTCTTCTTGATGCATGAGTTCCATAGATTCTTGATCTCGTTGTCAGTTCTTCCTGGCAGCCGTGTTGCAATCTGAGACCACCTGCTCATTGGTGTGAAAAAGGCGCGCCAAAGTTAAAAGCTTGCTCCGTTGAATTAACTACTCTAGCAGTGCAACTTGGGTCAAATTTTACCTGTTCCCAAGGGCAGCGTGGAGTTCAATGATGAGGTCTTCTTCCTCCTGATCAAATGCACCTCGTTTCAGGTCAGGCCTCAGGTAGTTCATCCACCGCAGCCTACAGCTCTTGCCACACCTCTGAAGCCCTGAATCCATTCATCAGGAGATTTTGGATTCAGAAAGGAGAAACAATTGTCTTGGAAAAAGAAGATAATCAAAAGGAAGGAACGATTGACAAGAATAGAGAGCAGAATATTTCGATACTACATACCTGCAAGTCTTGGGACAGTGCTCCAGCAGCCGTGCCCGTGCTTGGTTATATGGTTGAGGAGTTTCTCATCCTCCTCAGGTGACCAGAGCCCCTTCCTCAGCTTCTGCTTGTAGCAGCAGGAATGCCTCCCCATTGAAGTCACTGCACAAGATGAAGCTCAGCGCTGCAGTGTGCACAACTCACACTGTGAGGGATTCTCAGAGCACACGATTCTGCACTGGTAAGCCTCTAGATGGTTTACGGCTCTAGCCAGAGTGAGAGCGCTACAAACAGTCCATAGTAACTTATATAAAGGTGTCTGGCGATTAAAGTGGAGCTTGTGGCAGCAACTAGTGGCTGCAGATATCAGGATTTGGAGGAAGGCAGCATTGCAGGCTTCCCTCCCCATTTGCCCCTTCTTTTAAAGCTGGTGCTTGTCAAGTTTTAGCCATTCTCTTTGTTGCCTCTCTGTAAGCGTGTGTGGGTTCCTGTCCTATCACACTCTATGTCCGTTGCAACTGTCGGTGGGGTTGTACCCGCCCCCCTTGTCCCTGAGAGTCTAATTACCGCAACCTATTAAAAGAAACTCCACATTTTTCATCCTTTCTATGTCAGGTATGTTACTTCATATGCAAGCCAGTTAAAGCAAAATATGGAAAAGGATTGATGCTCTATCTCCTGTGGTGAGTGAATGCGACCTGGAGAAGCTGGTTTGTCGCTGTTATTTTGAAATTTATCCCCAGCAAACTCTTCTTCACATGTATTTCTACGAAGGAAAAATACTCTCTTGTGGAATTTTCCCTTTTCCGGGATGCTCACTAGTTCCCTACTTGCTTACATCTATCCTAGATTTCTAGTGTATCCACATGGTTATTATGCAGTCCTGGATCATCTTATCTGCAATGTTTCTCTTCACCTTTTGTTTTACAGGTAACGCACTGCATGTCTGCATCACATCTTGCCTGGAGGAAGCTTCCATCATCCTTTGCGGGACCGCCTCAAATGTTTGTATCCCAGCACAGAGAGAATCTTCTCTTTTGATTAACTCAAGCAGCCAGCAATGCAAAATTTTCTTTGGGACCTCCAAGTTCCAATCAGAAAATTTATGCTCCAGTCCAAGAGAAAGCATGTTGGAACCTCTGGAGATGTTAGCAATCAGTTGGGAGCATCAGACTTTCTGTGCAGATGATTGCTCTCATGAGGTGCAAATATTATGAGTTCTTCACTGGTTGTGTCCTCAAGCTACACCAAGCTCAACTGTACCAGGCACATGTTTAGTAATCTTGGTCTAGAACGCTGTTGGTGGTTGATTTGTTTATGGTTCCAAGGCAGAAAACTCCAGATGATGCCCTGTTTGTAGACAAAACATATGAGGTACAATAATATCAATGAGTTGTCTAACCCAAGCACTTTTTATTCGTTATCCTTACTTGTCTGCTAAAACAAAAGGCTTAGAGTCTTAGCTTGATTGGATGATACAGTAGCATGCTCTTAGCGCCCATGTGACCGTGGACACTGTCTTGATTAAACAAGCATGGAAGCTATTATTATTGATTGAACATTTTATAATCTTCTTGATTTGTACAATTCAACTTTTCCTGATACTTAGTGATGTAGCCCAACCTAGGACCATCACCATGTCAAGACCTTCAACACATCCCAAGGTGAACTCCTTCCTCGATGAGAGCCCATTTCGTGCACCATTGGATGGTATACTACTTGAGCATCTACCCCTGGCTATGCTAGGTATCACTTGACGAGTACGGACATTCGGGGAGATGCCAAGGAAGACCAAGACTCAAAATCATCCAAGGCGTACGCGTGGAAGAGGAGGAGAAAGCAACAAGATGAAGTTGAAGAAGATGGCAAAAAACTGTCAGGCCAGCCTCCAGCCCGGCCTACAGCCCGGCCTAGGCCGGTTTCCTGGCCGGCCACCTTCCAGAGCCTGCCGGCCTCCAGGCCGGCCGAAGCCGGCTCCCAGATTACACATGTCCTGCACCCGTTTTGTACTAAGACTATAAATACCTCTTGGCTGCCTAGGGTTAGGGATAGACTTGGTTTTGAGATTAGAGTAGAGCTAGACTCCTTCTCAAAGGTCTCCTTCCTCCCCTTGTGGGGATGGTTCCTCCCCTTGTGGAGAAGATCCCCTTGTGGATTCAAGACCTCTACTTGTAGTTTAACTACTTGCCAATCTTTCATCCTCGGGTGACTTTATTGGATCGGTTTGGTTGACCGTTAGAGAAACAACCGTCCAAGATCCCTTCTTGCCGATCTCACACCTTCGTGTGGATTCTATTGGGCCGGTTGGACCGACCGGTAAGGGAAACGGTTCTAGTATCGTGTGTGTTCTTGTGTTCTTGGTGTTCTTCCTCGCGTTCTTCGTGTTCTTACGTGAGTTCGTCCACTCGTTCGTCAATCCGTAAAGATCGGGCCACCCTAGTAGTCCCGTATTACATCATATGGTATCAGAGCTCTAGGTTGACACGGATTTGATTTGTGTTCCCACCGATTTCCACCAAAATTTCTTGTTCTTGGTCAAAATTCGAAAATCCCCACAAAAATAGCCATACCATGTTCTTGATCTGATCCCATACTACACCATATGGTATCAGAGCTCTAGGTTGCCACGGATTTGACATGTGTTTCCACCCCAAATCCCCTTAATTTTTCTTTGATTTTGAGAAATTCGAAAAATTTCACCAAAAATAGCCCAAAATTGTTTTTGGATCGATCTGTGAATCTTGTGCGTTTTGGTAAGTTTTGATCCGTGGATCTATTGCTAAACTTGTTGATCTTGCTTCCTTTGCGTTTCCATGGCCAAATTCCATTTATTTCCCCTCCGATTTGACATTTTTCCGCCAAAATCGCGGATTTTCGAGGGTCAACGTCGCGGGGGTCAACCGGCCTTCAAACCAGCCTCAAACCGGCCTAGGCCGGACCCCATCCCGACCCCGCCGGCCTCCAGGCCGGCCTGGGCCGGCCCCACGGCCGGCCTCCCGAAAACTGAAAATTTCAGATTTTGTTTTGGTCATATCTTTTGACTTTGGACTCCGTTTTTGGTGTTCTTTGGCTCGTTTCGAAGCTACGATCAAGGCCTTCATCACCATTGCGGTTGATCCATCATCCACCATCACCAAAATTCATGGGCAAGCACAAAGCTTCTACAACAAAGGGTGAAGAACATCGACGAAAGGTATAACATCGCCAATCTTTACCCCTTGCCATTCCGTTGAAAGCCACACTATATTTTGCGATTATCATGTCCTATTGAGGCTAGCTCTTGATGATTGCTTGGGCTTTGCACATTGCACCGTGTAGTTTCCGAGCAAAAGTTGTGCGCTAGTTTACATATATTATCATATCTTGTGTTGGCATAAAAAAGAAGTGGGTGTGCAAAATAGAAAAGAATCAAAAGAGACAAGAAGCAAAAGTGCCAAATCAAAAGAAGAGAAAAGAAAAGAAGAAACACCACTTGCCATATCTTATAGGAAGCGCAAGCTCGATGAACATCTAGTAGGTGGTACATTGTTGTGCAAATCTTGTAGCCCACCAAATAAATTGCAATCGAGCTAGTAGCTCTCCTTGTACTTGTGCAACACGAGCTTATAGTCTTCGCTAGGATCATCTGGTTCTTTAGCTCACTTCTTGGTTGCATGAGTCCCATTTATCTCTCCGCGTGTGTGTTTCCTTGAACTATATTCCTATCTTTTGAGATTGACTTGTATTTGCTTTGTGATCATCGTGGTTCTCTACTTGCTTTGACAATATCTTGGTTTCCGGTTGGTTCAATTTGCTTTCCACCTACCATACCTTCCTACCAACTTTTAAGCCGTGTGTGTTTTGGAGTTTGCTTTGGATACTTGAACACAAGCATTTTACTTTGTGATCGTTTCCCTTGGTTGTCCACGACGTCCAATACTATCTACAAGGTGAGAGGTTGTGTTCTAGTTCCTTTCCACTCCACATATATACACTTGTCTTGTGAGTTGACATGTCTAGGAGAGCGAATACACTATGGAGGCCAAGATGATAGACTACATGATGAGTCACATGGACTATGATGCCTCAAACTTTGAGGACATGGGGACTACTACGACTACGCCGACAACGACCCCCATGACATGATGGATCATCACCAAGACTTCCGCTACAACTACTCCGACTACGACTCCGACTATTCGAGCGTCCACGACAAGGAGCGGTACCATGACTTCGAGCAACCTTCATCATATGGTATCGACTCCAAGTACATACGAATCTACCACGACTCCGACTACACAAGCTCCAACGACAATGAGGCGCAAGTGTCTTCACATGCCTCATCACATGGTACCAACTTCGACTACAACGACATGGTGGACGCCACTACAACTACAACTCCGATGACATGGTGGAGAACGTCTACGACTACTACTCTTGTAGCATGTGCGACGACTTCGACAACATGCAAGAGGAGAGGACTCCCATCACCACCATGTTCAAGAGCGGCACCACCAAGCGTCATGGCACAACCTACTTCTATGGTTCAAGCTCAAGACGGTGCTCCGACAAGAAGACCACCATGAGTTCATCTATGGAGCTCCATCTACTTCCAAGAGTGCCAAGCTTCGCCATTCGCCATCAACTTCAAGAAGGTGCCATGAGAAGGACAACGCCAAGAGCGACAAGCTTCGACACTCTACTCGACAACAAGAAGGCGTCCAAGAAGTGCATCGACAAGGCCAAGCTCCAAAATCTCAAGGATGCCATGGACAAGTTTGCCAAGAGCCTACATCCTTCATCAGCTCATCAAGGCGCCACAAGAAAGATGCCAAGGTGGACCACAACATGTCACCAAGCTCTAGTGGAAGCTCCAAGGAAAGGTCGCCAAGGCAACAAGCACGCCGTCGTCAACATGAGGAGAAGCATCCAAATGACTTTCGCGACACCCTCCTCAAGAGCGTCAACGTCGACATGAAAGAAGATGGCGACAAAGGCGCATCCTATGGTGTCCCTAGTGCTACCACTCAAGTGCGCCAACGAAAGCTACAAGTCCCATCTTTGACGAGATCATGGCCGACATCGACAATTTCTTCGAGAATTTCATACGTCGACGCCGGAAGAAACATGGTCACAAACGTGAGGCCACAACATTGGCGCCCTTCTCAAGCACTTCTCATGATATGGCCTCTACACCAAGTGCCATCACCACATTGGCCCCCATATGGGAAAATGAAGACCTTCTATGTGACAATTGCCAAGGCAAGACCATGATCCACGAGAATGTCCCAATCTCTTGTGCCCACTATGCAATAGAAGAGGTCACATGATGTGGGAATGCCAAGTTGGTGAACAAGACGGTGACCAAGATGGTGAAAGACGGTCGAGCATGGGATTTTCCCTTCGACCAAGGAGGCGAGCATGGAGAATGCTATCACCTATGACCATGGGTCAAGTGATGATGATGCCGAGCATGGGATTTTCCCTTCGGCAAAGGAGTCGAGTGATGATGCCTACACTATGGCATTGACCTTTGGAGGCGATGAGGTCGAGAAGGTTGAGCATGGGAGTTTCCCTTCAACCTTGGAGGCGTGTGGAGATGAGGAAACCGAGCCTATCCCTATGAGCTTGAGTTATGAGATGGTACCAATCCCATGTGAGAATGAGAGCCACTTAGCCCACTTGAGTGAGAGTGAGAGTGAGTTGAGTGCCTCCACCATATGTGAGTTTGAGTGCTTTCACTTTGAGGGAATGAGTGATACACCACTTGAGTTGAGAGAGGTAGTTGATAGGTCTTGTGAGGCCATTTCGATTTCTAACAACTTAACCTTCCTCTAGTGTGTTTTCTCATTGTGTGCTAGGTTCCATGGATGATGAGACGCCACTCCTCGACATGACGGTGCCTCAAATGGAGAAGATGTACATGGAGGATGATGATGATGCCACCCCATGTCTACTTCAAGATGGACAAGTCGGCTACATGGAAGCCCCTACTACTTCAACACCTACTTCACATGAGCGGGACTACAAGGTATGGGTGTTGATGTGACCATGATCCCGCTAGTGGACATGATGAATATGATTGCTTGCATGCTATGGATGATTCTTTTGAGGTCACATATGATTCGTTCTTATTCCCTTGTGATACTTTGTTTGAAACCAATGTTGATCAAGTGGAATTACTATTTGTGATGATTTTGCCATAAGCATGCCTTGTTATGAATGTTTCCATTTCTCCCATTGTGCTTGCAACATGTTGAACAATTTCTCTTTCACATGTGTTGCTTGCAATAATGTTGAAATGCTTGATAATGAGATTGCCCCCATAGCTTTCTCACTTTTTGGAGATGTTTCGTTTTCTCTTATGGACCTTGTTCCATCCTTCACTTTGCATAGTGACCATCCACATATGTCATATTTTCCAATTGATTTTTGTGTGGTTGGTGATGTGCAAATGAAGAGACGCGTCATGATGGATGATGTGTTCATATACCGTGCACATAATTTCTTCATATGGTGTCTTGTGTGTGCCGGTAAACGCATGATAATGTCAACCTCAATTGAGCATGAGTTGACAATACGAGCTCTTGAGAGCATACATGTGAGTTGTGGATCGAATCCAACCCGAAATTCTTTCCATGTTTTGCATCAAACAAGTTGAACAATTCTCTTGCTTTTGGTTTGTTTGCAAACATGTTTGTGATATTGGTCTCCCTATGACAAGAATGTTTCATTGATCTTTCATATGAATGATTTATGTGTTGCAAAAATATGATGAACACTTGTTCTTTCCAATGGCTTGTTTGCAACCATAATGACATTTTAAGCATGTCTTGTCATGAGTTTATTGGTTTCTACCAATTTGGTGTTGCAACAAATATGTTGAAAACTTGCTCTTTCATGTGCTTTGTTTGTCACCATGATGATATTTTGGACATTCTTCATTGTGTGTTTTTGCCAAACTCTTCACTTATTGCATCAAGGATGATGACAACTTGTTCTTTCCAATGCCTTGTGTGCAATAATGATCATATGATTCCAAATGAGATACCTAGATGGCCTCCTCATATTTTTATGGAGTTTTTGTGTTCTCACATTTTGAAGATGTTGCATTGGATTGCTTGCACTTTGACCTTGCACTTGCACTACATTTTATATTATTGTGTTGTGCTAACGGTGGTATGACAAAGAATGGACATGTAATTGTTGATATGCTTCTCTTTCTTGCACACACATGTTTTGCTTGGTCTTTAGTGTTTGTAGGCATGGTGAATTCCATTCTTCGACAACACATCTACCTCCTTTGCATGGTAATGAAGAGCAAGAGTCGAGGACGACTCTTTTTAAAGGGGGGGAGATGATGTAGCCCAACCTAGGACCATCACCATGTCAAGACCTTCAACACATCCCAAGGTGAACTCCTTCCTCGATGAGAGCCCATTTCGTGCACCATTGGATGGTATACTACTTGAGCATCTACCCCCTGGCTATGCTAGGTATCACTTGACGAGTACGGACATTCGGGGAGATGCCAAGGAAGCCCAAGACTCAAGATCATCCAAGGCGTACGCGTGAAAGAGGAGGAGAAAGCGACAAGATGAAGTTGAAAAAGATGTCAAGAACTGTCAGGCCGGCCTCCAGCCCGGCCCCCAGCCTGGCCTAGGCCAGTTTCCTGGCCGGCCACCTTCTAGAGCCTGCCGGCCTCCAGGCCGGCCTAGGCCGGCTCCCAGGCCGGTCTCCCAGATTACACATGTCCTGCACCCGTTTTGTACTAAGACTATAAATACCCCTTGGCTGCCTAGGGTTAGGGATAGACTTGTTTTTGAGATTAGAGTAGAGCTAGACTCCTTCTCAAAGGTCTCCTTCCTCCCCTTGTGGGGATGGTTCCTCCCCTTGTGGAGAAGATCCCCTTGTGGATTCAAGACCTCTACTTGTAGTTTGACTACTTGCCAATATTTCATTCTCGGGTGACTTTATTGGATCGGTTTGGTTGACCGTTAGAGAAACAACCGTCCAAGATCCCTTCTTGCCGATCTCCCACCTTCGTGTGGATTCTATTGGGCCGGTTGGACCGACCGGTAAGGGAAACGGTTATTGTATCGTGTGTGTTCTTGTGTTCTTGGTGTTCTTCCTCACGTTCTTCGTGTTCTTGCGTGAGTTCGTCCACTCGTTCGTCAATCCGTGAAGATCGGGCCACCCTAGTAGTCCCGTACTACATTACTCAGAAGCTTCATTTGTTCCTTGTTAAGATTTTCTGGGGTTTTAGAGGGAGAAAAAGGGTGTGGGGGAGGGGGAGAATATATGACTGTTTCCAGATGGTTTCAGTAGATACTGCATTGTCAGGATCACCACGCAATTAGAAAACAGATATGCATGGGCTTGCTCATTATCTTGACAAAGCATTCCCTTAACTGGGGTAATTTAGTCATTCGAAAATTTTGTCATCACTCAATATGACAATTCGCTTAGTAACTTCCTTCTCTTGCTCCGCAAAAAGTTGAATCAGAAGAATATCTCCATCGAAAGGATCTTCCATTTATTTTTCTTTGGTGCTGAATCCTTCGAATCAAGTTTTTGTTGGATTCTTCTGTCACATTTATAAGAGGATGCCAATAATTGAAGGCGTAGTTAGACAAATTAATAGGCACCGTGAAAAGCAAAGACATTTGCAAGCGTCCCATTGGCATGAGCGTCAGAAGAAAAAGCAGGTTGACAAACAGGGCATCTTTTGTGGGGTCGCTCGTGTGGGCCTATTGTTATTTTTTTAATTTTTCATATATATTAAACCAACAAAGAGTACACGATTATATCGATTACAAAAACAATACTAAAAGAGACGAATAAATTTATGAGATCTTCAAACCCTTTCTTTTTTCATGACACAATCTTATACTTTTCTGAAGGCAGCCGTAGAACAACGCCGAATACACCAAACCACAGACCTGTGAATACCAACGAAGGTTCTTCCCTTTTAATTTTGAGCCGCAATGTCAAGACTTTGTGCACGCACGCAACCATTAAATTAATCAAGCAAAATCGACAAGAGCACCACCACTGATATTTCAGGGACAAATAACCGAACCAATTTGTCGACATCGTTGGGAGCCGAGAGAACAAATCACCATTGCCAAAGACGTAGTAGCCGGGATAGATAATGCGAGGACAAACCTCCTCGCGACAACCATGAGAAACAATCCAAGATTGATCCGGCGAAACAAGATCTAAAGAATCATACCTAAACAAACTTAATCTTCCACATCCACCATTGACGTCGGGAAGGAGATCCCGCCGACGAACGAAGCGCGGAAGATCACTTATTGCAGACGATGCCATCTCCATTGACGAAGAAGATAACAACCAAAACCAAGATCTAACATTAAAGACCTTTGTGTAGCGTCCTACGCAGGTCCGAGGTCCCCGTCCCTCCTAGTGCCAGCGGTACATAGAGAAGGTGAGGACCCGTCAATTCTTAGACGAAGGCGACGATGAAAATGCAGATGGCGCCGGCGGCGACAGCTAGGATTGAAACCTAGGCCGCCGCCTCTCTTTCTTTCTTTCTACGAAACCGACTGAGCTGGTTGCGTCTGTGGGCCTATTGCTACTTAATGTAAGCTGTCAATGATTAGCCAACGCTTACTGTGCTCACCTAGCATTTCGATGCCTTGTGCTTCAAACTTGTTTACTCCTACCCCTGTAATTTAGAAAACAGTAATAAGCGTAATCAGGCCAAACACCTACCCCTGTTGAAGCACTTTGGAAAACAGGAGTACTTTGGAAAACCGAACCTTTTATCCATTTCGGTTCATAGCCATAGGTAGTCCACGCTAAAATATCTAAACCATTTAATTAAACATCTTATAATTTTGAACAGAAGGAGCAGTCTCGAAAATCCCAAACCATTTGTGGACACGCGTTGACATCAAGGTCCTTTTGCACACGTCAAAGCGTGTGCGCCGTGTCCTCCCTGTGCCTTGTCACGTGGTGGGGCCTGGCGAGCTTTCAAGCGAGTCGAAAAAATATTCAGTGTTCGACGAGCTACTCATGACATTTTCCCCTTATAACCTTCTAATACTTGTCAAGTCGCCAACATTGGCAACTAACAAAATTAGAGCCTTATCCAGCATAACTAAGGCTCCTAATATACAATAAATTATCAACTTCCTATGCTAGTATAGATGAAATTGTTAGATTTCTGCTCGCACTTCTACCTAAATTGAATGGAAAACTATTGTTGATCTCGAAATTTTGGACTAGTAATTAGGCCAAAAAAGACTACTAATTCTGCGAGCAATTTTACTAGGCTTGACAATACTGTATGCACGTGCTCAACAACAACTGATCAAATATGTGTAGAATTACCGGCGTACCTCTAGATTGAATATTTGACCAGGTATAACTCAGTCGGCATCCTGTACAATGGCAAGGCGCCCAACAGTCGGCATGATAAACAGTTCAACACACAGGTTGGGGAGATTTTGCTAGCGGATAGCTCTTTGCATAGTTTGCTAGCGAATAGTTCTTTGCATAGTTTGCTAGCTGCCGCAGGCACCATGGCAGATCAATCTGAGATTAGGACCGCTCAGCCGCCGTAAACAAAACTAAAGTTACGGTAAAACCTATGGAGCACCAGACGATGGCCTAAACTGGCCGATCGAGCTCCAAGAGGATGGTCTGAACTGGGCTGGGCCTCAGTGCGTACTGTGTAGACGTGGGCATCCTACCCCCTGCTAGCACCCCCTGTCTCCGCCCCTGCTCTCACCCCCTCATTATACACGAGCCCCTAGGGCCAACACCGTGTGAGGTCAGCTCTCCTAATGTACACTTCGTGCAGGCACACATACTTCACATGATGCTCTTCTCCTGGAAGAGGCCACCCACCGCATGGCTTTGTTCTACACTTCTCCGCCCCTGACAACGCTCGCGTCCCTGCACAACACACTCGCGGAGATGTCTCACTTCCTCTCGTGAGACACGTAGAGAAAGCTCAGTCCGGGTATCGAAAAAGATGCTTCAACGGTCATGCCGAGCCAAATTTTACGGTCACCATCTTCCATTTTTCGCTTGAAATCCCTCAAGCCAGACCAGACTGAGAAGTTGCAAGCAAAAAAGGAAATCTTCCTTAACATGTGTGGCCTTCTATGTATGCCAAAACGCAGACATTTGGGAATGGTGAACTTGTTATGTCTGCAAGAATGATATTGAACCCTCAAATGCTTCTTTTAGGATGAATGAACATGATTCTTATGACATTGACCAAGATGATGACGTGTTGTTTTTGTAATAGCTAGTGCGGTTTATTACATTATTGGTAAAAAAGATGACGAAATGATTGAAATTTGGTTGTTAGATAGCCTTTACATCTGGAGAGGCCGTCATAGCCCTGCATGCGTCCCAACATGGGCGGCCTACGCGTCTAGCCAAGCCATTGCCGACTTAGTTGCATCCCGTGTCGACCCCCCTCATGTCACCGTGTCTCGTCCAAATATAGGATGCCATGTTTGCCCCAAGTGTTGCTACCGTAACAGAAGGCGCCGCGAACTACATCGTTCTACATGACTCCTACACACGAAGTCAAGTCTCTTAACCACTGATTATTGTGTCGTCGAAGAGTATAGGAGTGCACAGAACCAATCAAGTCTATGAGTCTAGACATGCCATGGACAGTGATTTTACACCTCACGTATATCCCCTCCACGTCAGTGTCCCCCGCCCCATTGGAGCAAGCCCATGCAAGTTGCTATAGTATGCTCATCGCCGTGGACATCGGGTCCGTGTAGTTCATATGCGAACGAACTAACATTGTGTTCAATTAATGGAGTGCCTCGAGGCGTCTACCTATGATTCTCTCATGTGCAACTCTGTCTACCGTGGACTGTCAAGCCGGCTCATACACTGCACATTACGTCATTCTGCCAGTGGGTCCACATCGTGTTCCACACGTCCATACAGTGTTCAATGGTAAGCCTTGAGGTGTTTGGCGACTACATTCATATCCAAGTAGACATGTCGTAGCGAATGGGTACAAACATAGATACAAACATAGATGACATAGTGGCGAAGCCGGAACGCGATCGACAAGCATGTGGGCTGCTCGGCATGCCTAGCATGACTGCATGAGCGCGTCACGACATGGTCATGGATAGACTTAGTTATTCGTCTATGCAAATGTATTTGCTTTATATCCGTTAACGTTGAAGGGTATGTCCCATTTATAGGAAAATGATTCAACCTGACAGTAAATAATTGGCCAGACCCAACGAAAGTCAGCGTCATGTTCGCCTAGTGGCCTAGAAGCAACAAAGTCGCGAGAGTTGCTGGCATTTTTACAATTCAGCTAAAACTAGTGGCCCAACTCGAATAGTGGCAAAAATTAGTGACACGGGGGTACTTGACCCTTAACCATGCATGTATTCCTCTTCTTGTTCAAAAAGTTGTGTTGGAAAATACCAAGACTCTCGAAAATTAATGCATTTTGACCTTAACTTGTTGGGCCTGGCTTTGAACCTTACTAGTAATGCCATGGGCGTTTGTACTTCATTGTTTTGGTTATAATGGCTCAACCAAAACTGGTCACATTTTGACAAAAAGCTTGTTAATATATTTTCTAAAAAAAATGTTAATCGTTTTGTGGGGCTTGGATAATTTTGACAACACTTATAATAAATTTGAAGCTTATGGTTTTGTCGATGAAGAGATCAAGGAAGAAAAATGGTTGATGTGGCAAATAATTAAAGAGAACATAAATAAATAGAGTAACATATTTGTTACCAACACATGACGCTTCTAAAAAATGACTCTACAAAGTAATAAATGAAGCTCTCCATATCATCACAGATATGACACTACCCAATATGAAAGTACTAACACAAACATTATTAACATATGCATGTTCTTACTCTATGGGCATGCACAACGTATTCCTAAATAGCGATGCCAAATGATTGTTTGGTGTTTGACGCCAATGCATAACAGTGTGGAGGCATGTGTAGGCATTACCAAAAAAAATTAGGGAGCCGCCGACACCAGATCCATCAAACAAATAAAAGAAAAGAACTTTCGCTCATGTCTCCAATATTTCTCGTGCAACCTCTGACATGATTTGGCTAGTGTGTTATACTCCATTAGTCTACATCAGGATGAGCCCACACAGCAGAAATTTATTCATAAACTCTGTTGGGAGAAATCAAACAATTCTGGCATCGGCTCCCGTCTATGCTCATGTAGCAAATTTAGTTTTTGACAATGCTATCAACGTGCTAAGCTACTCCTGGCAATTAGCATTGCTATTGCAGCTGATTTTCTGTCCGGATCCCACTGATCTTTTAAGGGACCGTTTGAGAGTGTCGGTGGAGATGCTTTTACTCCCCACTATAACCGCTGCAATACTCGGCAATGAGCATTGATGTTGCAGCTACGACTAAGCCCATCGACATGGTAAGGCTGCATGCACATTTATCTGCTCCGCTGCTCGTTTAGACCGTTTAATCATCCATGTCGTGTATTGCTTATTTAGGCCGTGAAAATCGTCGCGCATCAACTATTGATGATTCGAACGATATCCCATTTTGTTCGACGTCGCAAGCTATTGGCCCCCTCGTCTATACCGTTCTCGTTCCGTAGTTAGCGACGGATTTTAAAAAAAATGAGGCCCTAGGACTAGCCCATGGTGGCATATTTTTATAGAAGAAATAGCTCTTAGTGAGAATACCAGGAAATTCGTCCCCGATGGGGATCGAACCTCAGATCGCTGGGTGCGCCACTGCGACCACAACCGCTGGGCCACTGCCCCGTTCTCGTTAGCGACGGATTTAGGCTTGGTCCGGGACCATGCTATACGTGCGCATGCCAACTAACTCGATGTGACGCGTGCCTGGCCTTGTCGCGAATTTAAGTATCTCGCTGTCTTTGTTGTTATTACGGCATTAACTATTAGTCTGCGCTTAAACAGGTTTGCTTCTTTTTGGTGGTAGGTTTATTCGTGTGGTGGAGACGAGTGTAAAAGATCCATCCATGGCTGGAGAGTGAGACACGGGATATGACACATAAGTCGCCGTGCGTCGCTTTCGCTTGGGTTTTGTCACTAGTCTTCGCTGCGAGCTGGCCATGTGGTGGTCTATATCTATATGTACGTATGTGTGGGCATGCATACGTGCATGCGTTTTCCATGAGTGACACTTCTGTTGCTACGTTTGGACTACTTTGTCTCTTGGAGCATCTGTTTTAATTTGGTGGTTCTTCTGTACCTACCAAGAAAAAACTTTCAGGACCCCTTTGATTCAAAGGAATGGTATAGGAATTTTGAATGATTGGTTCTCTAGGAAATTTTCCTATAGATGTTGCTTGATTCATCGGATCACATCCTATAGGAATTATTCCTATAGGAATCTTGTAGTGTAAATCCTATAGGAAAAAGCATGAGGTCCAACCTCATAGAAAATTCCTTTGCCACAATCAAAGAGAATCCCTCTTCCTATAGGATTCACTTAGACATGCCATGCTAATCCTATAAGATTCCTATCCTATGATTCAAAGGAGCCATCATCGTGCTGAGAGCATCATCTCCATTCGGAAGCCTGAGATAATGTCCGACACACCCAGAGAATATCCGCTTTGGGTGTTGCCTAGGGCTCTCGTCCGAACCATCGTCATGCCGGTTTGGAGCGTGTCCAAGCAAGACCCGACCTCCATGGCCTTCTTCCGGATCGCCGCCATCGTCGGCCTCCAGCTCATGAGACAGCACCAGCGCGGAGACCTCATCCGGAAAGTTAAGTTACGCTGGCCTCCCGCGCAAGTAGAACACGTTCGTTGCTCCATTGGGCAGGCAGGGCCGGTCCTGAAATTTCGGGGGCCTGGGGCGAAACTAAAACTTGGGGCACTTAATGTAGACATCATCATAATAATAATGAATATACGTGCAAAAGATATTTTTCAATAAAACTTGAATGTATCCAAAACAATACATATATCAAATAAATTATATAAATTACCTTAAAATTTTCATCTAACATTTCTTGGTGCTAATTCGCTTATGATGGGGTCGATGTCAATGCTGTCCAATAATTACTTTTTGATGCATAATGTTGCCAACTAGTTTAACCTCTCTTGAGTCATTGTAGACCGCAAGTAGTTCTTCAATAATTTCAACTTTGAAAAACTTCTTTCAGCCGAGGCGACAGTCATCGCCAATATTGGCGTCGACATTTTCTTCTTGCTGGTCAGATTCAAAATTCTCATTACTTGGTTGTTCTTCCTCCATGGCAACAATCGCCCACTCATCTGGGTTTATCGAAGCACTAGTATTACCCCTGAAAAATTTAAGAATATCTCCTCTCCGTGATTGTACCAAATCATCCCCACGTTGTGCTCTTTTCCTCTTAGCACTACCAGATTGATACCTTCTAGACGACATGATCCCACAGAATGCTGGAAATAGAATTACATCAAAATTAATGTTACTGATTACTTGATTAGAGAACATCACGGCATCACGCATCACATACGGATACAGATTACAGAAGAAGAGTACAAACAATTTACCGTAGCTAGGGCCTGACGGTGGCGACAACGGCCGGGTGTGGCGGTATCTTGGGGATCCTGCTGGGATGGCCGGATGGGATCGCCGCTGCTCACGCTAGATGGCCAGATCCGCCGTGATCAGGTGCGGAGAGCAGACTGCAGAGAGGGAAATCACAGTCAAGAAGGGCAGAAGGCGAACAGAACTAGAGCCGAGGTGTCGCGGTCGTGCGTTTGCGAATTGCGAGCGAACAGGTGAACAACGATGCGATCGATCGAGTCGACCTAGGCCCTATGCGTGAGAATAGCTGCGATCTGCCTCCTTTCATATGGATCACGTTCTTATAGCCTGCCGGCCCATTTCCTTTTTGTTCTGGTAAATACGTTTTGCGTATCTCACTAGTAAGAAAACAGTTATAGATATAATCACTTTTTGCGGCGCACCAAATAGCCATGCGCCACAGAAATATTTCTGCATGTGCCACATAAATTTTGCAATTCTGTGGCACACGAAAATCACATGCGCCACAACACATTTCTGTGGCGCATATAGCTGTATGCGCCACAAAATTTTCAAAAAATCCAAAAAAAAACTCAGCAAATCCAGAAAACTTCAAAAAATCCAGAAAAAATCAACAATCTTCTTTGTTATACATTTATGTGGCTTTTTTTTGGATTTTTTGCTATTTTTTGAACTTCTAAGTATTTTTTGAATTTTTTTTGATTTTGTAGAAAAAAATCTTCTTTTTAAAATAACTTTTTACTCTTTTGGAATTTCTAGGATCTGAGAAAAGTTCACCGGGTAACCCGGGTGAAATCAAACTCCAATTTTTCTCTAGTTTTTTTGATATATTAAACGTATTTTTTCGACGTCGTATGCAAAAGTTATGACCGTTCTATTTTTTTTCTATTTTTTGCAAAAATTTCAAAATTCATATCTAAAAATTTCTATACCAACTAGACACTAGAACCTAACTACATCTCAAAAGATTTTATTTTTTGAGGATTTTATCATTTTCTTTTTATTTTTACAAAACAAAACAAGGCGATCCGGGGGGGGGGGGGGGGGGCTAGGCATGCATGAGATGATGAGAGGTAAAAAAAACCTAGAATTTTTTATTTTTTAGATTTTTTTTGTCATTTTTAAAAAATTACATTTTTTCTTAAATTTTTGAATTTGTTGATTTTTTATTGGATTTTTTGAAATTTTCGGGATTTTTTGAATTTTTTTATTGTTTTGGATTTTTTGAAACTTTTGAAGTTTTTGAAACTTTTGAAATTAAAAAATACACATATATACCACACATAAACTACGCACATATATACACATACAAGGCTTAAGAGGGTTGATATGATACTTATATCAATAAGAACTTTAGTAGCATAAGCGTGGCTGAGTTGAATAGAACTTAGAAGTTAAGCGTGCTTGGGTTGGAGCAATTTCAGAATGGGTGACCTAGCGGGAAGTCATCATTTGAGATAGGTTAAAAAATTAAAAAAATTCAGGAAAAAACGCCTATACTACAACATACCTGCAGGCGTCATGGAGAGGGAGTTGAGAGTTTGCCCACGCAGCTTGTGCAGGCCACCAATGTGGACTTCCCCGAGCCCCCCCCCCCCCCCCCCTAGCGGTGATGAGCATCTCGTGCTTTTGCCCATAGGTACAGTACCACGCACTGGAGGTCTGGGCCTTGAGGTGCCGCACCTCGCCGGTGGCGCTCTGTAGGTACTACTTCGTGCTCTATACTGTAGAGGCAGAGGCGTGTCGCGGCAGCCGAGAGGGCCTCCAAATTCGGGAGATTCATCGGGCTGTCGGACAGCCGTTGGAATGTTTCTTTTCACGACCGAGCCCTTCCGAGTTTGTGTGACGACCGTCTTTAAGTTTGGACATCCACGATTCACGTATTTTGAGTTTGATTTTTGTTACTAGTACGCGAGTTAAACCCTGTCGTAACCCCCTCTTGATATTTCCGGCGAGTCAAAGAGGCAGATGATACAACCTCCATCCCTCCTTTATGGCTGCAAAGGTGGACCAGAGCAGAGCTTGTCCCAGAACCAGCGGATGACGCCCAAGATCAGCCGGATACAACTCATGTGGCACACGATGCGGCGCATCCAACAAAAAATAACCTAACCCGGAAAGTCCCTGCACCAAGCCAGTGGGCGACCTACACCCGCGCCGTGGCCCACATCCATCAGCCATCGCAGCCGTCTGGTCGATAAGCCGCGTCGTGACGAGAGCAGTCAGCCCCAACGACAGCCAGTCGGAAGGAGGAGAAAAGCGTAATCACAAGTTCACAGCGATGCCGAAAAACGATGTTCGTGAGGATTAAGGCCCAGTTCTTTTGTTGACTTATTTTATAAGCTGCCCCTCCCCAGCTTATTCTATAAGCAAGCAGAATTACTTGCGGCTTCTACATTAGTCTTATGAGATGACGATTTTAGAGGGCCCAACCAATAAGCTAGATAGCTTATGAGAAAACCTGGGGAGGGGGTACATTATCTATACTATTATTAAAAGAGCAAATATGTAGGGATACATTAAATCTATAGCGTTAAATTGCCAATCAACGATACATATTATCCCAATGTCGAGCAGCAAACAATTTTGACCAGCCAAACCGTTTTGTTTATCCTTATGTTCCATCGTTCGATCATTATGTTTTTTTATCCGTATGGTCTATCCAGTATACGTGGAGGTTTGTGAGAAGAAGTGCAAATGCTGCTGCTCAATGTTGAACAAATATGATGTAATCCGTGCTTTCTTGATTGCCGCTGTGCAGTCGGACGTTATTCCGCCTAATTAATAAAGTGCCCTGGTGGCGGTTCTAAAAAAAATCAAACAACATGATAGCAAAACTGATCAAACATCGGCGAACCTAACGATGAATTCAGTCATCTCTGTAGACTGATGTCTGGTTTGCTATCATGTTGTTTGATTTTTTTTTAGAACCACCACCAGGGCACTTTATTAACTAGGCGGAATAACGTCCGATTGCACAATGGGCAATCAAGAAAGCAGGGATTACATCATATCTTTTCTTTAGAAATAGCTGCTTGAGCACAACAGTGAGCATCTGCACTTCTTCTCACAAAACTCAACGTATACTGGATAGAACATATGGATAAAAGAAACATAAGGATCGAACGATGAAACATAAGGATAAACAAAATGGTTTGACTGGTCAAAGTTGTTTGGCGGGACAATATGGATCGATTGATTGACAATTTAATTCTATAAATTTAAGGTATGCCACATGTTTGCTCTAGTAGTAGTGTAGATTCAGCCCTGAAAGCCCAAAGCCTTTTTCTTTGGCTGGGGTGCCAACCTGGGCTTGGTAGCCTGCTCGATGATTAGTGGGCCGTATTTTCTCGCCGCGAATTAGTCGTCGCGGCGCCGTCGTTTCTTGCTCTCCTTGCTCTCTTTTGCAGTTCGTTCCGCTTACCGGCGAGACCACGGGCGAAGCGTCGTCTCCTGCGCGTACCGCCGAGGCGCGGCGCGGGCGTTTGTTTATGGCCTCCGGCGAGGGCGACGGGGGAGAAGGATGGGAGGCAGCGGTCCGTGCGGAGGTGGGCGCTGGCTGGTGGGACGATCCCGACGGCGCCGACCTCCATGCCAAGTTCAAGGCCTTCACGGGGCAGCGCCGCGACTGGCCCCTGCCCACGCTCCTCTTCTGGAAGGACCTCATCCTCCGCGTAGCCCGCCGCCTCCGCCTTTGCTCTGCCCCAGCCCACCTCGTAAGTCACCCCCACCTCACCTGCCTGCGAGGGTTCGTCTGCTTTCTCTTCTGACAGACACCATGACGCAGGTGACCAGCGTTTGGTTCGCCCGCCCCGGAGGCATCACGCCGCTCTGCTTGGCGCAAGTTCTGGTAAGTTTCGTCAGCAAGAAGCACACGACATTAGTGCAATCGCAGTGAGATAGTTACCAAAATAAGAACTGGACATTTTCAGGAAGAGATGCGTGCTGATGGGGAAATCCTGCTGAAATCCGAGTTAATTGACCCGACCGCAGGGAGCTTGTATCAGCTCCTCTCGAGGGTGAACCACATGGCCATCTCAAAGCGTCCGATTGTGCAGGAGGACATCCTGGTGTTTACATCTTTGGTCGAGGTATGCAGTTTTTTTTTTGTTTGCTCTCGAACTCTGACTGCTGCTATAGTGCTGGTATGCTTATCGATGCCCCTGCTAGCCAATCGCAGGAACGGGTTCAGGACATTGCTTTGCAGCTGAGTGGTTCCCATTGGACGTCGAATTGTGTTGTTACTATTAGCAAATTCAATAGCTTCTTTGACGGACATCGGGAGGATGCTCATGCAGCGCTATGTTACTTGACGCAACATGGGAAAGCACACTATCTTGTGGTCAGGAAGGCAGACCCCGTTGAGGTTCATGATTTTTCTTATCCATTTGTGATTTTGTTGCAGCACTTTCCCTATTGTGTATGTGTTCTTACCTAAATTGGGTTGCTATATTCAGGGTGTGAAGTTGCCACTTGTGTCTACTCAAGCTCCTGCAATTTCGAAGCTTGACTGTGACATATTGCACTTAATTTGGGCAGAAGATAAATTGCAGCAGCAGCTTGATGTGCTTGATCGCCGGTGGGAAATGTTAGTGTACTTGTAAACTTTTTTCATCTTAGAGAAAGTATACTTATCGATTTTCCATCTATAATTTTTATGTAACTCTTATGTGTTATAGCAGAACGCCTTTGTAGATTGCAGAGACCCAGGCCTACTAATTTTAACAGTTGCTATTGTAGGGTATTTTTACACCTACATCAAGGTTTCCTTGAATGTAAGGGGTTGTTACCGTAGTTATTGTGATGGAAATTTGTTCCAATATTTACATGATTGATGATTGAACCTTTACTACGTAATTGTAAACTTTATTCCTACATGCTATAGTCCTGGCATTGCCGCTGAATGCAATACTATGCAGAATTAAATGTTGCTAGTTGACAAACATGATCAACCATTTTTCAGATGCCGGATTTTGTATCACTTGCTGCATTGTTGCTTAGCTTCTGCATGTTTTTTTGTGATTTAAGAGACTGGCTGCTAGACACCATCTGTTCCACTGTATGGTGTTATATTCTTGTTTTTGGTTCTAGATGAATTGCTTGTCCACATTGTTGAAAATAATGTCGTAAACTACAGGTATTGTTGATAATTTAGCATCAGAGAGGTCTAGAATTAAACAAGAATTTGAGAAGTCTATCCATAACCATGTTTTTATTCTAAGCTTCTCTTTCTTTATTTTGGTTGAGTTACTTGCCAATAACACTGGAATTTGTTATAGATAACCATATTTGTTTTTCAGTTCAAGGAGAAGGGTGTTGATGTCCTTCAAAGCCGGAAACAAAAATGCAGCTTCTCGATATGTGAGGCAGTCTAAATTGTTCTCAGAAAGCAGGAACAGATGCACTCCATTATTAGAGAGGGTTGAAGAAGTTATAAGCCTGATTGCTGATGCTGAGTCAACCGAACAGGTATAGTAACATTACGAAAAGGGTAATTCTCAGTCGCAGATAGACATATTACAAATAATGGAGATGTTATATAAATAATTAACTCTTTACATATTGTTATCTTCAATTAGGTTTGTGAGGCAATCCAAATTGGTATTAAGGCGATGAAGGAGCATAATGCCAGCATGGAGGACGTTAACACCCACCTTAAGGAGGTCGATGAACTTGTTGCAGCACAAAGAGAAATTGATGCTGCCTTAGGTAAGTTTCCAACTTTGAAATTCGAGCTTGCAGTCGAGGAAGTTTATCTTGCAGATATCAGGTAGTGTTTTCTATTGCTTATTTTTTTTTTATACATGAGTAATATACTGTTTGTGTATAGTTCTGACCAATTAAGCTCGACCTAGTTCCAAACTTGATCCATCCCAAGTCCCAATCTAACATAGCCAGGCCGACTCAACCCCAACTAGACGATAAGTTTGCAGCAAGCGCAACCCATGTGAATGACTTCAAAACTTAGTTTGGAACTTTATGTTTTCATCTGACCATCTGATGATATGGCACATATTGAGTTCCACAGGCTGTCAGGCGCTCAGCTTTAGCCTTCAGAGATTGCCGATGATTAAGTTACCGCCGATCTTTTGATTGTACAGAAAGCCGTGAAGACACTAGAGGTGGTGGGGGAGGGGGGGGGGTGCATCTCGTCGGAGACAACAACTACACGTGTTTTACCTAGGTTTAGCAAGCTAGATTGGATCTACAAAGCTAGGTCTTGAGAGTGGCGGCCTGGCAAGGGTTCTGGGACGGGATGGGCTCAATCTTCAGTGAGGGTCTTCGGCTCCTTTATATAGAGGCATCTTCTTCGGCTCCAAATCTCCGATCTTCGGTGCAATACGATATGTTCCGTTTCCAACCGGAAAATATCTCCATATTACGACCAGATCCTGGATTAGCGTGCCCATCCGTTTCCCCTCCAAATGCTTGCCTTTGCACGACGGGGTGCAGGTCTTGGGAGACTCACACACGTTAGTCGGACTTGGCCTGTCCACGCCCACACCCCACATGGGTATGTATGTCCGATAGCTCCGTGACTACTCACCATCAGAGATGAAAGCACTATCATAATCTTGTTTCTACTGTAAAGCATGCATAGGATTATTTTAATGATAACTTTTATCTAGGTTTAGCCTCTGCATGCTCTACATGTGGTTCTTTGGGGCAACAGAAGCAACATAATTTTTATCTTTAATTTGTAATGGATTAATGGGTGTTTTATTAGTAGGGTTGTGCTTGTATATAAGATTCTGATCCAGTTTTTATGCAGAGTCAGTACCGCTGCAGTCATTGGCTGGTGAAGAAGATATAGAAGAAGAATTCAGAAACCTCGAAGCAGAATTGCAGGATAAGATTCCCCATGTGCATGTTGCGGAACCAGAACAAGTTATAGTCTTATAGATGCAACTGACGATTCACCTGATGAAACGGCTGAATCACTTAGCAATCACCTGTCAAAGATTAAACTTGGGGCCATTTAGATGCTCCTTTTTTCACTTGTTGAATGTCACAATTTGCGATTTAGTGAGATCCTTTTGCCCATCATTATGTGTTGTATGCCTTTTGGCAATATCCTTATGATAAGTGGTAGTTTCATCAAAGAAATTTTCCTGATAAGTAATACGAGTGCTATTAACTTTATGAGGTCGTGTAGATGGCGTTTGAGCTTTGGTAGATCTTTTATTATTTTTCTGTAGGTTGTTACAGGTTCAGACTCATCTTTTAATGAAGTTACTTATCATAAGTTTTTTCTTTAATTGCCAGATCTTCAATCATCGTTGCTTCTTGAAGGGTGTGAAAGAAACATATGTATTTGAAGTCCAACAAGGCATTTTGGGTATCAGTCTTGCTCCTTATGGGAAAGGCCATCAACACTTACTCTCAGAGATACTGAAGAAACTATTTCGATCGGTGAGTATGGGTTTAAGTCTTCTATTAAGATTTAATAGAACTATTTTTCTGTGCAATTATTGTTTTCATACGATGCCAGTGCTCGAACATATGCCCTGAAACTGACTCATGATTTTCTTTCTTAGAATAATTGATGAGTGGATGATTAGTAAAAATTAAGTAGTCATGGAAGGAATGATGCTGGTCCATACTTCTCTTGCTAATCAAGTTAGTTGGCTACAAAACTCCATGTAGTGCTATTAACCAAATACCACATTAACTCCATGTGCTGCAACCTTTCCTATCATAAGGTTGTTGCAGGGTTTCAACACAGTTTAGAAATAAAATTATTTCTACGTTTACACCTTCTACCAATTGCCTGACTGTTTGATTATGCTCGATTGTCAGGGGCAAACTTGTGCTCATGTTATATGTAGTTTGATGCATATCTCAACACCCAGATGGATTTAGTGTTTAACACGTCGAACACAAATGAAGAGAACATTGCTTGATGCATAGTTTTGAAATCTCACAAAAAGGTAATTTTTCTCAAACACTTGTAACCCTCCTAGGAGGCTGTAAAAGAAACTCTATCTTTTCAATGAAATGAAACGCAAAGAATCCTTTGCATTTTCTCGAAAGAAAATATCAAAAAAATAGACAACACTATAAATATCACGCTGAAGTGATTCTGACGATCTATTCTATTGAACTACAACTATATCATTCATTTTAAACAGTTTTGTTAATCGAAGTCAAAACAAGAGTCCTACTAAAATGTCATATACCGGAGTTCATAATGTGCATCTGACATGACATATTGACATGTTTGGATTCAGATATCCAATTATCCAAATCGTACAATATAAGTTTTGCAGAAATGTTTGAGCAACCAGGCTACCCACGTAGTTCCGGAAACCCACAGTATGATGCCGAGCCCGGCAGAACATGTGTTCGCATCAGAGACCCTACCGCATCTCCCGGGTCGCGTGCGCATGCCCCTATGCACGTCCGACTCACTCCGGGCAATGACTGGTTTACACTTACAGCTATCGGCCCCACAGGTCATTGACTCTGATGTACGTGAGAGGATCCACGCTCCCGTGTGAACCCAGAGTCATGGCGCGAGGTCAGCTCTCCTCCAAGCCTCCCGTATGCACGCGTGTATCCATGCACGACGCTCGCCTCATGGGAGAGGCCACTCCTCCTGCACCCCTTGGGCGAGAGGCTGCGCGCCGCACGGCTCTGCACATGGTTCGCCCATCCCTTCTAGTTCAGGTTTCAAGTGGCGCGGGACGTCCCGCAGCGCCGCGACGCCGCCCCGCAATTCTATCCCGCAAAACCGTTAGCGGGCCGCCCGTGTCAAGCCTAGCGGGCCTAAGTGGTCAAGCCTAGCGATCCACCAAGCTGCCGCATACCTGCATCGCTCCTCATTTCCTCTCCCTCGGAATACCTGAATGCTCTCCACCGACGGCGGCGATGGGGCTCCCGGCGGCGCATCCCACGTGAGTACTCCGCATCCGCCGCATCCATCTCCACATCCACGTGAGTACTCCCGGCGGCGTGGAGATGTTGGGGTCGACGACTGAGCCGCCGCCATCTGTACATCCGCCCCCCGCCCATGCCCATGTCCCTGATGCTGGGGTCGACGTCGTCACCGCTTCCCTCGCCACCACTCGCCGTCACTGCTCCTCCTCCATCCCCCGCCTCTGTCTCTGTCCCGGCTGCTGAAGGTAACCACTCTTCTTGGCTTCTTTCTAGGGCAGTTCTTAAGGATGAAGTAGTCATGTGGTTAGATCTGAAGGTCTCCCGTGGACTGTGCAATGCTGTGGTCAGAGAACTATGAACGACATGAATTAATTTGATACGTTAACTGCAATGTTACAATTTTAGTATGGCATCAAGTCCTTGGGTAAATCTGATAACTAGTCCAGGTTGTATTATTTTCTTTCTCTGATGTTAAATCTGTACATGTTCCTGCTAAGCATTACCCAGCATGTTCCTGCTAAGAAAAGACTCTAATGTTGATGGAAGAAATATTGATATATTTGGGGATTGATTGAACCATTAGGTAAGCATAAAATTGATTCCATGGAATACATGAATGTACATTACTGCTCCACTTGTACAAATCAGTTATGATGCAAACTGGTTTAAGTAATGTGACAAAATGTAGGGAAAGGGGCTGAAATTGTATCTTTTGTTTCTGGTTGTATTTATTACAGGTTGATTCAGGAAATGCAAGTAAAAGGTGTACAAGTTAGCTTCCTGCTAGGTAAGTTGGATCGGTTGTCACAACTCAATAAAAGATGGTGCGTGTTAACCTGAAATTGGTCTCTGGAGTTGCTAGCTAGGAGAAGTCTGGATGGATTTGATAGTATCCTTTTTATTTCTGGCTTGGTGCCTTCGTGGGGGATAATTTAAACATGGATTTTGCTAATTTTGCTGGTTAATCTGAACTTTCAGAGTGGGTCTCTGAAATTGTGCTAGTTTTGGAATGAATAGTGCAAACTAGCTGTGCATGTTCTAGTTTTAGTTGCAACTTCAGTTCTTCAATATAACTTTTGTGCATTCCTGCTCAGGTGTATGAACTAGAGCTCTGAAGCCATTGTTCATAAGCTGCACACATTTCACATTGTTTTTACTTCATTGAACCATGATTAACCCTCTTCACAAACATCTGTGACCTTGGTGTTACTTTTGAACAGGTAGACGCAGTTCAGATAGCAAAAAGCAGTCTATGCGTATAGATAAAACACTTGTCAGTGGTATACTGTCATATATCAACCTGTAAGGCTGTAGCAATGAACTGAAAGTGTGCCTAACTAGTATGAATGTCCACCTGGTGACCACTGTATTAAAACATGAAAGATATCTAGCTTTGTCATCATGATGAGCATTTTCTTTTCCTTTTCCTGATATTGTTTGTCTTCGAAAAATCGTATGCTTACCTAATATTGTTTCTTCAGGTTCTGGCGCACAAAAGTATTGCCACTTGCCTGAAGATGTGATGATTCCTTATGATGACAACATTGGGTGCTTTCCTGAAGATATGATGATTCCTGAATCTGTTTGTACCCGTAGTTCATTTGTGCTTACCTGTATTGGGTGCTTTCATGAAGATGACGACAACATTGGGTGCTTTCCTGAAGATGTGATGATTCCTGAAACTGTTTGCACCTGTAGTTCATGTGTGCTTACCTGTAGTTCATGTGTGGCCTGAAATCTATTTGAGACAGTCTCTAGTTCATGTGTGATTTTTGTACAGGTCTAATCTAGATTCATGTTTGCACCTGTAGTCCATGTGTCTCTTATAAATCGTGACAAGTTTGTAATGGTCACAAAGTTTAATAGGCATAGCCCATGTCACCCGAGAAGAGAAAATAGAAAAACTGAAACGCCAGGAAGCCACTCAAAAAAAAAGGAAACGCCAGGAAGCCACATGCCCACAGCTACGAGCCTACGACCACAAGCTGCCTCGTAGCGTGGGCCGATGCGGGCTGCCGCACTGTCCCGCTTCGAGCCTAGCGGCGCGTTGCGGCCAGCCACACACGCCTGCAACTAGCGCAAGATCCCGCTTCGCTATGTAGCGACTGGTCGCATCCCGCCCCGCTTGAAACCTGACTTCTAGTGCTCGTGTGCGGCCCCGCCTCACGCGCCTCACCTATAAAATCTGCCTCCCGCTGCACTTTCTTCTACATCGCATATGCTCTCCGATTCTCATCCGATGTCTCCTACTTTACTCACCCACAGGCTCATCGACCATCCGAGGTCATTGAGCCCGCCCAGGGCATGTTCACGCAAAACCACCACGTTTCCGGGCGCAGTTCCGTGCTGCTGACAAGACTTCCGTGCCGTATTAACACGTTCTAGCACAAAAAAGTTGACCTTGGTTTACCGGCTTACCGCTGCATTGCCTAGCCGCACGGGAAAAGGCGAAACTTGATGGCACAGCGGCAATCGTAATGCCTAAACCATTTGACACCCACATGCTACTACTGTGCACCACACCTGGACCATCAACGATCTGCCATCTGCCTCGTCTTAGTGACAACATGGGTGGAACCCTAGTCGTGACTGATCTGACTAACGAGTACACATCATGAGACTAGGAACGGTAACTCCAGACGAAATTAACTTAGGATGTATCAGGCAATTTTTATGAGTGCTACTGCTCATTTCCATGTTCTTAGAATACACTTGTGCAATGATTTTTTTTCGAAAAGGGAAAAAAACTCAGCCCTGCATCGATTGATGCATACGACCTTTATTAATCTTATTGAGGTTCAATCATTACAGAGAATACATCATGGGTCGCACATGGTCGATACATGAATCAACCATCTAAACAAAAAGGACAACAAAGTGTGACTCTGCGTCAACATGCTATCCTGAGATCAAAACGCCAGTTGCACCGGGTATATAGCTCCCGCGCAACCAAAAGGAGCTGGCTGCACCCAGAATCCAGAACGGCTCGCTTGTCCGTTGGTTGTAGGTAGGACCACGTACGGATCCAATGAATAGCCTTCGGTATAACCTGCATAAATGAAGAAATATTTGCACTATTAAAAATTACATCGTTGCGTGCGTTCCAAATAGCCCAGAGCAGAGCGCAGACTCCTACTCGAATTTGCACTTTCTCTTTCTTATCAACACCCCTTAGCCAATTCCCAAACAAATTGGCAACACTAGTTGGAGGATGAATATTAAGGGCCATAAAAACCACACACCAAACCATTTTAGCGAATGGACAAGATATAAACATATGCTGAATTGTTTCCTCTTGATCACAAAAACAACACTTTTTACATCCATTCCAATTACGCTTGGCTAGATTGTCTTTAGTAAGAATCTCATTTCGATACAGGAACCACATAAAAATCTTTATTTTAAGTGAAACCTTCATCTTCCAAATATATTTGCGAAGAAATCTAGTATTATCACTCAAATAATCTAGATATAGAGACTTTACTGTGAACATACCAGATGTGGTCAAGGTCCATTTGAACACATCGGCAGAGTCAGAGAGATGCACATCCATTAATCTGCTAACGAGATGCAGCCATCTATCCCAACGATTACCAGTCAGAGCCCTCCTAAAACCTAAGTTCATCGGAGGGGCTTGTGCTAACACGTCAGCAACCGAAACATTTTTTCGTTGTGCTATATTGAATAGGGACAGATATTGAATGGCCAGGGGCTTATCCCCCAGCCATGTATCTTCCCAAAAACGGGTACTCTCCCCATTACCCACAGTAAAAGAACCACGGTCAAAGAAATCATCCTTAACCTTCATCAGCCCTTTCCAAAACGGAGAATCGTGGGGTTGAACTTTAACTTGGGATAAAGATTTAGAGTGCAAATACTTATTCACTATTAACTCATGCCAAACTCCCACCTCTGATAAAATTTTGAACAGCCATTTGCATAAAAGACTCTTGTTCTTTACCTCTAAAACCTCTACCCCGAGTCCCCCCTGATGTTCCACTTAGAAAGTATGTACTTCCTCTTGTGGCCACCGCTTTGCCAAAAAAAATCTAGACCGAAAATAGTCCATACGTTTTCGTACCCCTTTAGGCAACTCGAAGAAGGAAAGCATGAACATAGTAGACTTGTTAGGACCGAGTTTATCAATATGAGCCTATCACCATATGGCAAAAGCTTCCCGGCCCAATTTGCTAACTTTTTTTCGAACCGGTCCTCCACCGTTTCCACTCCCCATTTTCAGCTTTCTGAAATGAATAGGGATACCCAAGTATTTAAAAGGAAAAGAACCAGACTCACAGCCGAATAGGTTCTTATATTGTTCCTCAACCTCCTTTGCCTTGCCAAAACAAAAGAGCTCACTCTTAAGATAATTAATTTTCAGTCTTAATAACTGTTCAAACATATATAAGATGAGTTTCATGTTTAAAGCCTTTGCTATATCATGAGACATACAAAGGATAGTATCATTAGCGTATTGGAGGATAGACACTCCACCCTCTACTAGGTGGGTACAAGACCCTCCACTTGACCATCCTATTAGCCCTTGCAATTAAAATTGCCAACATGTCTGCCACAATATTAAACAACAATGGTGATAACGGATCCCCGTCTTAACCCTTTGTGAGTCTGGTAGCAAGGACCTAGGTCATCATTAACTTTAATACCCACCATACCACGGCACACAAAATTCTCTACCCATCGACACCACTTGGCAACAAAACCCTTCATTCGCAACACTTGTTGTAAAAAGGGCCATTGTACCTTGTCGTATGCTTTCTCGAAATCTATTTTCAAAAAAAACGCCGTCCATTTTCTTCCTATGAAGTTCGTGGACAGTTTCATGTAGAATAAGCACACCTTCAAGAATATGCCTCCCTGGCATGAATGTTGTTTGGGTTGGGCGTATCACCTTCTGTGCTACCGCCGTCACCCTGTTCGTTCCAACTTGTGCAATGATGTACTTGAGTGAATTTGTAGCATACTAAATCATCAAATCTTGGCATAAATTTTGCCTGAGTTAAACATGCTCGTGGTTTATGAAGTTGCCCCGCATGAGTACATTGGTAACGTACACAAAAACTGTAGTACATTGGTCACCAAGTTGTGGAAATGTAGCAATCGTCAATCCATCACGGTGTCTATTAAGATGCTGACACGGCTAGCTGTATGTTTTTGAAAAATACCCCCTAAATTTTTGTTTCTTCTCATCCTTTTGTCCCTATGGGTAAAAATTTGAGAGGCATTTCATCAAACACGTGACATGCACCCCGAGCCCGACATTATTCACATTCTTCTCTTCTCCATTCTCTCCCTCTCCCTCGTATTTCTCCTCCCCATCGCGCCACCAGGTCCACGCCGTTGCGCTGCGTTGATCCCTGACAAAATCTTGCCTCGCCGACGCTCCGAGGTATAGGATGGTGCAGCTGCTCGCCACGGTGCCATGCAGCCCCGACCGACGCCGTCGTGACCCATCCGTCATTTGGGTGCGTGTCCTCAAGCTTCGCATGGCCTCCCTTGGCTCGCTGGTGCCTTCGATGGTCGTTGTGGTGCAGCACTTGAGCGGCACCGCCTTCGTCTTCCATCCAGCCCCGTTCCTCCAGGTAACCATGGCGAGAAGTTGGGTTCCGGCCACATCCCCTGCAGAAAGCAGCTGAGCGAGGGGTCCCTGCCTTCTGTTCCCCGAGCATGCCATCGATGTCGGCCCCATTGACGAAGCTCGAGCTGTATCCTGCCGACGTCCGTGGCCGCATTCATCTTTCCCGAGACGTGAAGGGTTCGCCTCGCTTACGAAAGTTGCAGACGCCATCCTCGTTCATTTTGGTCTTCCTCGTCGCCGCGACGTCGGTCCCCAATGCCCCGGAGCATGTCTACCCATCACAACCACCGTGAACGAGTAGTACCTGGCTACCAATGCCACCAACGCAAAATAACTGCTAAAGATGTAACTTGAAATCAAGAAATAACTCTTAAGAGATTTATAACTGCTAAAGTTGACTAACAATAATTAAGGAAGCCAATAAAGATAAAATGGGGACTTTCCCTGCCGTGGCCCTTCCATGGTGGCTGCCTTACGCCAAATGACACTTAGACTGAACAGGTTTGCTTAAAAACAACAAATCTTTCTATTGTGGCTCAGCTTGAGCTTAAAATATCTTGAATTGCAGTATATCAGTTCGATTAACTGTGCAAATTTGATTATGATAGTTGAGCCCATCGGCCTTCTTTAATATATCTAGAATGAAGACAACAGAGTTCGCTTATGATGTGCACACACACCACATGAAATGTTTTCACGGGACATTTTGATTGCTGGACCCACTTCAGCCCATCGAATATATGAATTTTTGTGTAGCTTTCTGAGATATCGATGTATGTGACTTCCCATACCGTAGTTGTTTAGTTGTTGACCTATACTTAAATTTACTCCCTCCGTTCAGAAAATGATGTCACAAAAATGGTCTATCTATAGTTCATTTTTGTGACATCTTTTTGTGAACGGAGGGAGTACTTGATACAGAAAGCTAATTGTACCATTCACAAGAAGTAAAATACAGATCATTGAAAAGAGAGGAGGCAAAGAAAAGATAAACGTAAGATAAGCTGGCAAAAGTGAATAGTCTCGCAACGTAAAGCATTTCTCGTTTTGAGGTAGCAACGCCCATGAATGGACGATCTGAAGATAGGCCTGAAAACTGATGACATAACACATAGGCCTGAAAATTCACGATAGGCTTGAATTATCGGAAGGCGCTTTGCTTGTGCTTGCTCCGAGGAAATTGCAGTTTCCACCATGTCCTTCTCCATGTGTTGCAGAAAACACCACTTGTACCCATTTTTTGCAGCTTCCACCAGGACGTGTCTAATCCGTTGCGTTTTCCACCACTTGGTTATCTAATCAATCTATTAACTCCACTGCAAGCAAAACACTTGGCTCTGCGTGTCAATGCTTCAATTGTTCTATTTTTATGTGGGGACAATGCTTCAATTGTGTTTAATATATAGAATCTTCAAAAACCATAAATGGATTGTTCATAAAAATAACTTTTTGGTGTACACTGTAGGATGTCATTGACGAATTTGATATATGGAGCATCATCTTATATAGTATACATATCAAATGTACGCGACACAATTAGCAAATCACAAAAAAATTGTATGTCAATAAATCATGATTTTCTTGTCAATTCCTTATAAGGTCTAAAGAAAAAAAAAATGAACATTAACTGTCTAGACGAAGTATTGAATAAAAAACTTGGGTAGAAAATTTATAAATTCATTTTTATGTGAATTTTCCTATGATATTCTTAGTGTATCACGGGTATTTCTTTTAAAATATAAGCATTTAAAACGTTTAAAGTAAAAATTGTTGCTAGTGCACAAAACGTTCATAATTTTTGGATGAACAATCAACCCTTTAGGAATTTTTAAGTTTTTCTAAATGAAAAACATAATTGAAGCTCTGATATGCGGGGACGAGATGTGGTTAGATCACCTGGTAGTGAAAAGTGCAACTGATTAGGCCACCACATGGTGGGAACTGCAAAAGATCCCTCCAAGTGGTGTTTTCTGCAACATAAGGAGAAGGACCTAGTGGAAGCTGCAATTTCCTCTGCTTGCTCCACATGCATAGATGCATGAATCTATCAGATGCCAGTCCACACCAGTCTTCAGTGTTACGTCATATCAGGAATAGAATAGGATGAAAAAGCAATCCTGTTCCTCCATTAAGTGATATACAATAATGCTAGATACCACAGCTGGCTTATCATCTTACAGATGATACTGTACAATGATGTTATTGTGCAATAGAAACATATAATTTAAAATTTCATGGCAAATGAACCAGTATCGTCTCAATCTGGTTGTACAACGAGATTGAGGGCTACTATACTTTAAGACTGTCGATTCATGAGCAACATTTCAGATAAAATTTCGCCGCATTTTTTCCATTCCTGCACTATACGGGCTACATGTTGGCTCCTTAACCTATATTATAATACTGCTTAGGTGTACTATAATAATAACATGGTCACTAATAATTTAATGATTGTTTCCTGATTGACTAACAAACTAAGCTGAGAGTTCAAGTCAGCATGTTGATGCAAACGTATAACCAACCGCAGGTAAAATATTCTCATGAATCATGATTGCCTTTTGCATGTCCTGGAGTAGCATGATTCCTTATAACTGAACAACATTTTTTTTTAAAGAAAATATATCCCATCGAACAGCGTACTGGTTATATCTTGTTGGCAAGCTGTATCTTCTCTGCAATGTGTGTTGCAGTTATGCATGATTTGCGCCTCATTCACACTGATTTAAAGCCTGAGAACATTCTTCTTGTTTCTGCGGAGTACACTAAAGTGCCTGATTACAAAGTATACTTGTTCATTTACGAATTTGATCTTGCAGTTTTATATTTTACTATCCTTGTTATTCCTGGTATATACCATATGTGCTAATTCTTTGATATAAACTGATAGGTTTCATCCCGTTCCCAAAGGAGGGATCCTATTACAAACGTCTGCCCAAGTCCAGTGCAATAAAGGTGATTGATTTTGGGAGCACAACATATGATCAGCAGGACCAGACCTATGTGGTTTCTACTAGGCACTATCGGGCCCCCGAAGTTATCTTGGGTATCTTTCTTCTCCAGTGCAAAACCTATGCCTTCAGCGAGATTTTTGGCGTATGTTCTTATATTTGCCATGGGCGATGTTCTGTTCAGGACTTGGATGGAGTTACCCATGTGATATCTGGAGTGCTGGTTGTATACTGACAGCGTAATTCTTAGGCGAACAGTGTACTGACTGTAACATCTTTTGTGATAAATATGCTTATCTATTTGGACATTGAGTAATTGCTTCAAATCAGTTCCCTGTCGTTCCAATGATACTCAAACTAAAGATTCGCTATCGCTACAGCTTCCGGGTAGTGATCATTTGAGTCCAAGTTCATATTGGCAGAATAAAGTGCTGGGAAGTATGCTCCTTACGCTGCTAATAATCTGACTGAACCTGACGGACTTACGAGCCTAAACAACTCGGGATCATGTTAGTTTATTGTTTGCACGAGAAAGCAGTATATTATAGTACAGCAAGGGCAAGTAAATCACGAGCAAAAATAAAAAAAACAGTTTTGCCATGCATCTGATAATACAACAAAGGGGCAGTAATATACATCGATCCAAGAAGGCTCCAGAGAAATAAAGAAAGACTACTCAAGGGAAACTGCACTGGCTATCAAGAATTACAGTTCATAACCTGGTAGCATCTACCAACTACGTTTGCACAAAATTTTAGGAGCATCTTGGCTGATACATGAGACATCTGCTTCGTGGATTAGGATACTTGGTAAGTTCTCACTGAACAACTTGCTATTTTTTATGTCTAGATCTTGTTAATTGCTACTTGAAATTGATCAGCTGTTTACTTCATTGGGACGAGAACTTTGCACCTAGATGATCTCTTTCAAGCTTAGCGTGAAATTCACGTTACACATCCAGGACACTCTATGTTTCAGCTCACCTCTCCCTGTTGTATTGTAACGGTCCCCTTGCATCCAAAAATTGACTGGATGCCAGTTGTCAACCTGCAAGAATGCATAAAATTGGAGATGACTGATTCACACAAGAACTGAGGAAATCACATTATCTGTTTGAAAATTTTGTGAGTTGTTACCTGAATAATGATCTGCCTATGTGATCACATTGTGTTTGCTCACTATTTAGCTTCCTTGTTCAGATTTTGTTGATGCTGATTCGCTATCCCTTGTTGTTGCTCCTGCACCATGTTAGGCATGGCTCCTGACACTTGAGGGGCTAGGTTTGGCCTAACAGGAAGACCGGCCAAAGATGTAAACGGTGGTACACTGGACCCTGACGAAGGGATTGCTTGTCCTGGGACTCCAAACATTTGCATGGCGTTTACACCAGGGATGCCAATACCTTGTGGGGCTGCGCCTGGGATCATTTGGCAAGGAAAGTGAGCACCAGGCATGGGTGGAATCGGAATCGATCCTGTGCTGTTCATGTCGAAGACACCCATCCCGTATCCCAGTCCCATGCCAAGATGAGGGAAGTGAGCCATTGAGAAAGTTGCAAGTGTTGCATGGCTGGTGGTAGAAGCATAGGAGGAATGCACATCCCAGTTCCCATGGACATCATCTGTGTGAAGATAACCATATATTTTCAGTTCATCTCATCCACCTTGCATAATCATGCTGCATTTGGCATGAGGCAGTTAGTATTGGTATACCTGAACTTGAAGCTGAAGAGTTTTGAGGTACTCTATAGCTTCATCTAACATTGAGGCCTTGTCGATCTGCACAACATAACATGCGAAATGTCCTTAATATGTGAACGCTCCTAAGGAAGCAAGATAATAGAATAGCTTATGTACCTTGTTGCAGTTGGGAATGAGCTCTTGGAGAGCGCGCATTTTTTCATTGATCCTGTCTCTTCTCCTCTGAAGGTTATTGCATTACAATACAATCAATAGACTGAAGGATGATATTGAAAGAATGAAACATAAGGTGATCAACGAACTGGGATGGCTTACCCTTTCTGACAAATTGTGGACCTCGGCGGTGCGGCTGCGTTTCATGCTTCTGCTGGCAGATCTTGTCAATGCTCCGGACTCATCGTCAAGATCCTGAAGATATTCAGTTTCACCATAAGTAAGCACTATAATATATTGAATTTCACTAGAAGTACTATAAGTTATATCAGCTCACATTCCCATATAGTGCATCACATAACGCTTACTTACTTCATCTTGACTAGCTGAGCACTCTGCCTGGATCTTTCGCTTCTGCTGGTGCCAGCGTTCATCGGTTGCAGCACCGTTGGCAGAGCACACCGAGGAAGTCGCAACCGTTGCCTCTGGTGCCTTTCTTGTTGCCGCATCCTTGTGCACAGCCCTATTATTGCAAACTTTTTCACGGGCATCATCTCTTGCAGGTTACCGCCGCGTCTGGGGGCAGCTGCCGACGCAAACCCGCGTCCTTTGGATGCGGCCACATCGCCCTCTGATCAGCGAACACAGGGCCACTCCTTTGCCCGCTGCTCGTCTGGAAAACTGTGGACTCCATGGGGTTGCTTGTGGTGATGTTGGACACCACCTTGTCGGTGCCTTGTGGCCTCTGCACGCTCTGCAGGGTTGCCCTTGCCAGGGCTGCTGGTCGAGAGAAGAGCGAGAAGTTCATCACGCCCTCTGGGCTGCCGCTTGGCCGAGGCTGCTTGGCAACAGCAAGATCTGGCGCCTGTTGTGGCTGGGAAGTCCGGGTGCTAGGAGCCGATAAGCCATGGATTTCCTTGAAGGGTGCTCTGCTGCTGCTTGCAACCGGATTACCTCTGTTGTTGGTGGCGTTGGGATTGAAGGTGGCAGAGAGCCGAGGTTGGCCGCTGCCGCCTCCTGGAGCTCCGAGAAGAAGTCTGAGCAGTAGTCAGCCGTCGTGAGAGCAGGGGCGGTGTCGTCATCCTCGATGATGGGGTAATGGATCCATGGGACGGTGTCATCGTCCCCATTCTCGTGGCTGGCGTGTAAGCCGGAAGAGAAGTCATGGAGTGATGGAGCCATGCCCATGGCGCCAAAGACGCTGCTGGCCTTGGTGAACGCCATCATGTTGTCGCCAGCAGGGTGCTTTTCTTGGACTCCGCTGCTGCCGTGCCGAATGGCTGGAAGGCGGGCTGCTGGGTGCTTCCTCCGCCGTGCACCACCGCTTGCCCGTTCTCCCACAGCAACTCGGCGAACTCGTTGCCGTCGGACCTACAACCAATGACGACACATGCATCAGCATCATTGTGCTAAGGAATCAATCAAAAACGTCAACAACTATCGAATAAGAACTGAGCAGCGTACTCACATCTCCGGGCAGGAGGCGATCGAGAAGTGAATAGATGGAGGGCCGTCAGTGAGTAGAAGAGACCAGCTACCGGTGCAGCCCTTGCGCCGCTTCTTGGAGTTTGCAGGGTGAAGAAGGAGAGGGGGAGCTCTTGTGGAGTCCGGAGGTTGAAGAAGTAAACCGATGGCAGCTGCACTGTTGCCCTGCGTGGGAGATAAGAAGCGGGCAGGGGCGGTGGGGGACCAAGCCGAGTGATGACGGAAATGGACAAGCAGATACGACGTGCAAATGTGCAGCAGCATCAGCTAACGGGGTTCTCTGCACCCGCGCCACGGTAATGTATGCGTATCCGTGGTCCGTGCACTGTATACTCTGCTAGTATAGCTTGTTTGTATTTTTCTCCCGTTGGATGTATGCTCTCCTCTAGTTTTATGGACGCGGCTAGGGAGTGCCCGGGCACCGGTTTGCGCTACAGGGTGCCCCACCCCGAAATGGTAAGTTCGTATCCACCTTTCAAAAAGGGAAAGTTCGGTCCCCAGGCCAGATTTGGCGCGGCGCAAGCACGCGGACCGCGCACCGGCCGCCGCCCGTCCTCCGGCTGGTCGCCGCCGCCGCCGCTGCTGCACACTCACTCCGCCGCCGCCGGCCGCTGCTCTTCCTCCGGGCGCTGCCTCATCCGATGGTTCGGCCCTGCCCGATCCAGGTCGACGCGCCCCATCTGGCCGTTTCCGGCGAAGGTCGGCTGATTCCGGCGAGGGCCGGCTGATTCCGGCCCATCCTCGCCGGATTTGGCCCCTGCCAGCTTGATTTGACCCCAGTTGGCCGCTGGCGCTCGGGATAAGCCTACCTGCTACCTCTTCCCAAACCTGCTTGCTTTTCTTCTTCCTCGAGCAGCCGCCATGGAGAGATAACTTCGGCTCGAGGGAAATCTCAGCTGAAACAGAATAGCAAGCCAAAATACATCAGGAACTGCAGTTACACCCCACGGTAGGAAAACACCCAACTCTCCAGTAGTTCCATCGGTTATCTGCACATTTACGCCCATAACTGCAGGAACTACATCAACTAAAAAGTTCCAGGAAAAATCACAAGAAATCCATCAGGTAGACCTCCAGGAAACATCCAGGTAAGAAACGTTGTAGAATTCTCAACATTTAGATGTAAGAAATATCAGGAAGCTAAACATATGAAAGAAGCATTGATGAAAATCATGGCAGAAAAAAGAAGTACCGAACCTATCATGGAGTTTTCATCTAACTTATACATTGTGGGTGGATAAACTACATACAACAAAAATCAGAAGACTTCGAACTCCTCTGATAATGCTTTGTATTTTAATTCAAAAAATACATTTAAAGGACATGTTAAAAACATGTATCGACACGGATAAATACATGTAGTATGTACACATGTACATGTGCACATAACAGACAAGAGGTAAAAGTACATCCAGCATTATAGAACATTTTTGTTCATGATTATTGTCCAAACCATACAGAACAAAAACAAAATCAGGCACATGGTGATATATTGCAAGCACCAACAGAACACAAAAACTAACTTACATGCTAACACATAACACAGGTGCGACAGTCCAATCAGTTCAGTAACTACTCAAATAGGAAGCAACATCCACTACGAAATCTCTATCAGTGTTCATAAGCAAGGTTCAAGGAAATTTTGTTGATTTGGTGCAACATATGGAAGGACGCATGTGAGTATAAAAGTACATCAAGAATTTGATTACTTACATCAATTCTGAAAATGAAAACTTACATGATAGCTAAGTCTGATATATCATACATGCTACCAAAAAATACAAGTAAAAATAACAGTACTAACTAACAAAGCTACAACTACGGACCAAAAAAATTTGTGGTTAATCTCCTAAACAACCACAGACAAAAAGATCGGACACATAGTTAAGTACCCTTGAATATCTGTAGGAAACTACATGTGATACACACCCAGACCATCCAAACTAGTCATAAAAATGTAATACATAACTAGTTATGGGACTGCATAAAATTGATGTTCCTCATGCCCTAGATAACTACATCACTATAAACAACACGCCAAAATGGTGTAGAACATAAAAACAACATGTAGCTAAGTCACTAATCGGCAAAAATACATCTATCGGACTAAAATCAGGAGGGCTTGCAACTACTTAGATGAATATATAAATGTAGATCTTGACATGCAGCAGATAAAATCACAGATGGGACCTTGACATGGAGTTTTTATCTAATTCATACATTATGGGTGAGGGAACTACATTTTTAATCAAAAGATTTTGAAAATAATAATGGATTCATCAAAAATATACATGCAACAGATAAAATCACAGATGGGACCTTGACATGAAGTTTTTATCTACTTTATACATTATGTCTGAGAGAACTACATTTTTAATCAAAAGCTTCTGAACAAAATATAGTGGATTGATAAAAAATACATGCATCATATAAAATCACATATGGGACCTTGACACGGAGATTTTATCTAATTTATACATTATGTGTGAGGGAACTACATTTTTAATCAAAAGATTCTGAAGAAAATAATGGATTCATCAAAATAAATACATGTAGCATATAAAATCACAGATGGAAACTGACATGGAGTTTTAATCTAATTTAAACAATATGGGTGAGGAAACAACATTGTGCTTTACAAAATTCAGAATAAAAGAGATGGTCTCTTGCATCTTCAGTGTGGTCGCCCGAGACATGTGTTTTAATGAACATGTCCAGAGCTGACGGTCCTATGGAGAATATAATGTCATCTTATTCATGCAACATGGCTTCAACTATAACAAGAAAAAAGCGAGAAAAAAGTAAACAAAGTCAGGTATTAATTTTGAAAAGCTTGATGTTTAGCTTGACCAATACATCTATCAAGTTGTCTGATAGTGCTATGTATTTTAAACAAATACATCTACATGCCAAGTTAAAACATCTATCGATACAGAACTAAAATTCAACAAAATATCAAGTTGTAATAGGCTATATATTTTAACCAAAAACATACATCTACATGCCAAGTTAAAAATCTAACGACACCGGAAACTACAAAACTATCAAGTTGTCTGATAGTGCTATGTATTTTAAACAGAAAAATACATCTACATGCCAAGCTAAAACATCTAACGACACCGGAAACTACATGTAGGCTGTATACATGTACATGTGCATCATATACCAAAAATTAGCTCAGATCCAATATTCCATGAGCTACATCAATTATGGACGAGAACTTACATGCTACCCAACAAAAAAACTGAGCAACAATATAGTAACTTACATGCTACCAGAACAAAAAAACAGAGTGACAAGTAGAAACGTGAACAAAATATCTATGGTTTTTCTCCGAAAAATCAGGCACATAGTGACAATTACATGCACAAAAAATTGTGACAACTTACATGCTAACAAAAAACACAGGTGTCCTAGTTGAAGCAGGTCAGCAACTACTCAAAACAAAAAGCAACATCCAGTACGTATTATTTGTCCAGTGTTCATAAGCAAGTTTCGAGGGAGCAGGGATGATTTGGTGCTAACCGATAGATCTAGGGAGCGTGAAGTAGACCTTGCACATGATCCTCTGGATACCTAAAACATCAAATCAACGCAAGAGATCAGAAACGCAACTACAAACCCATAAGCACCATCGCCGCAGGGACGCATGAATGAGAAAACGGGACAGAGAGTATAGGGTTTACTGACCTTGCGGGAGAAGCACAGAGATAATCCTCCGTTCGCTTCCTCGGATGATCGAGATGGTGGTAGAGGTAGCCTAGCCCCCGCTCCCCGTCCCTTCCGCCGATACTTACTTCCCTCGATTTCCCGGTGCAAGCTGAAGCGCACCGTCAAATCACACACACCTTGTCGACGGCGAGGACTCTGCGCGCAAACGCGTCGCTGGATTTGTCTCCTCGCCGGAGAAATCGCCGGCGATTTGCTGGCGCTTCTCCTCCGCACGGGGGCGGACTGGATAGAGGAGAGATGTGCGGGGAAGAGAACTGAGAGGAAGCGACACACAACCAGTCGACGGCGAGGACTCTGCGCGCAAAACGTGTCACTGGATTTGTTCCTCGCCGAGAAATCGCCGGCGATTTGGTGGCGCTTCTCCTCCGCAAGGGGTCGGAGAGGATAGAGGAGAGAGATGCGGGAAATGAACTGAGAAGAATCGCGGTGGAGTTTTGTCGGGACGTGGCAAAACGGTCCGAGCGAGTCTCCGTCCCTCGATTCCGATCGGACGACGCGACGAGTGAGCACGGCGAAGAGATAAGGGAGTGCCCACGCACGAATTAGATTTCTCGTTTAGTAATACTCCAAGTTAGCTAGGGGTTGTTGGGTACCACAATTGCTCCATGATCCACGCAGCAGCTGGTTGACATATTTCAATACTACTAGGTTCTCATGATCTCATCCCATGCTGCATAGCAACATATTCAAACCCTTGCCATTTATGGCAATCAATGTTTTCTGTATGAATGAAACCATAAAAGTATATAGATTAAGGGTGTTTATCATGCAAGGACATGGGTAAATATATATATATATATGGTATAATCCGAATGTATACATGATGGTTTACATATGGATAAAGTATTAGTCTCCAAGATGAAACTTTTACCATTGTCTTATTAATTAAGAGCACGCTTCCTGTAACATACTGTATTATTTTGGGGCAAACGCGTGTCAGTCGGGTGTAGCGAGCCCTCGCTACAGCCGCCTCCGCAGCCGTCGGATCTACTTAAGTGAAATGATCTCGCACGTCCGATCTATGTAGCAAAAATGTTTCCCGTGTAGCACCATTTGTCTACGTATGCAACATCGAATGTAACAAAGAAATTTCAGAAAATGCTACGTCCGATCTATGTAGCAAAAAAAGTCAAACACAACATTTTTTTGTCGCATGTAGCAAAAAAATATCAGATCCATAAAACTTGTGACGTGTAGCAAAAACGAATGTAACATTTTAAACACAGCCATGTAGCAAAAATCAACCAGCCATGTAGCAAAAATCAACAAGCAATGTAGCAAAACCAATTTGTTGTACCAAAATGTTTGAAATGTCACTTTTGAAGAAAATCAATGTAGCACTTTGCCTGTGCTTATCCAACAAAAACCATGCTCATATGTAGCAAAATCAATAAGAACATGTAGCATCGAAAAAATCCCCAGGATATACTAACCTCCACCAGCGGTAATGGAGCCACAGCCATGGCCAATTCGAGCTCTTCAGCCACACATCACACTTACCCATGGGGACCTCCGCCATGGCGTCCATGGTGCCTAGTTGCGGTGATGCGGTGGGCTCAAATCACACAACGCCGGAGGTCCATTGAAGCCAGATCGAGTGAATCCCTGACCTATCCCCTCGCAGGACGTCGTCTTCTTTGGATCCGGCGGCATGTGACGAGCTCGCCATGGCCGATTTGAACTTGCTGGCGGACGTGCGGACGACCAGTGTGGAGGAGCTCGCCCACGACAGCGCTGTCGTGGAGGGCATCGGCACGGCCGGAGCAGTCGGCACGGGAAGGGATCGCCGACCGGAGCAGCGGCCGGTGCTGGGGATCGACGTTGGTGGCGCGATGCGCTGAAGGATGAGGACGACGCGGTGCTGGGGATCGGTGTTGTAGGCATGATGCGCTGAAGGAGATGGATGGGGAACGACCGAAGCGAGCGACTCACGTCCGCGTAAAGAGCGACTCGCACGCGACCGACTGTACGTACAGTCGGCTGTCAAATAGCATTGCCCATTATTTTGTGACGGATATAGTAAGCACATATCACCAACTTTTCGGGTCATTCATTCTTTTTACCTCAAGTTGCAACTTCTATGTAGTATACTCCATGAATGATTGGGTGACTGGAGGGGCCCCAAATCAATCAAGGGAACACTGCTTGAGCTCGTGACCTGCAGTGGACAGCTGCACGGGAGACTGCACACGAACATGTACTTCCGGCTGATACCGATCCATCTGTGTCTGAGACTCACGCGTGATCTGAGACCATGATAACTAACCCAACACCTGCAGTCCAGTTAGTGGTGCATGGCCGAGACTGCTTCTGCAAAGCTAAAAAGAGCAAAAGGAAAGAGATAGAAAGGAAAGAGCAAAAGGGAGCAAAGGAGCAACTTTGGTGACCAGATCCAGCCCAGATGTGTTTATGTGGGGGTTCGGTGGCAGATGATGAGAGTACTACTCAACCAACGATACTCCCCTGTGAAGAGGTCTAACCGATAAAGAACAAAGACGAGAGTGAGGATGTGCGGCTGGAAAGCTGCATGCTCCCTCACGTCACACATGTACTCCTACATACCACCACTAATCATTGGCAGAGAAGATTTAAATATGCATGTTTTGACTTGGTGCTAGCTTAGTTAATTGCCCATGACCATTTAGATCCATGGTCTTAAGATAATCCTTTTCCCGCTAATGACATCACCAATTTTTTTTGGTTACGAAAGCAGAAACAGGATACGGCATCCGTGGATCACACTCCCGGTGGCTTCCTCAGGGAGCCGGGCATGTGTAGTGTTGGAGGCATGCATTAAACAAATGACATGTTGAGCTACACAGAGTATGGCGCCTTCTCGTCGGCTAGCCAAATCTCCATTTTTTCAGTTGTAGGAAGCTCGGCACTCGGGCTATCAGCAACCAGGTACGCATGATTCTTTACGACTTTCTATGCTAATCCTGCTGGAGTATGCATGTATCACACGGTGGTTGGTAGCTGTACGCATCACAAGAGATTTGCACGAACATGCATGTATTTCCCACTTGGTAGCCTTGTTCCCACTGCCCCAGTACTCCTACTATGGGAAAATTTCCCACTATGATTTTCCTTATTTTCTAAGTATACATAGAATATTTACATAGGGTTAAAAAAAATTACATCTAAAGGGATAACCAATTTCTGAATTATTTAGTATATTATTTCCATTCTATAGCCTACTAGGGCAAGCTCTTGAGATAAATTGTCTTCCAACTTTGAAATGTGGATCCGGAGCTCAGAAATTTTAATGGATTCTGACCAAACATATTCCCAAGATGATGGTCATGATTTTCATGAATAAAAAGGCACATTTAACTTCGATTTTATGTATTCAAATGCCTCTAGGACACACGGGTTTCTTCTTTTTTGTGGACAGACAGTCTCAGCAAGAACTTTCAAAGGTGCAATTCCAGAAAAAGGTGGATCAAAGTTTCCTCTTAGGCGCACTGCAAAGTAGCACAACTGGAGCTCTTTAGTTCGAAAAAATCACGTGAAAAGTAACACACTTGATGAACAATCATTAGTATGTCTTTAGCGAAAGAGAACAAAGTGAGAAAATTTCTAGTGTAAGCAACCATCATGCCATAGGTCTGTCCAAAAAAATGTGGATTTGTCATCCCCAAGATTGCATCTTGACATTGATTTGTAATTATCCAGCAAGCGCAGATTTGATTTCCACTAAATGAGCTTTCTTAGTGATTGTCGGGAAGGATCTCATTTGGGTAGTAAGTATGCCAAATCATATTGACCCATGGGTGTCTAGTCTATTAAAGAACTTGTGCAAGTTCTTGTGTAGAATGGGCTATGTTCCGAACTTCCAAATTTATTAGCCCCAGACCACCTTGATTTTTTGGCTTCCAAACTTTTATCCAGGCAGCCAAAGTAAGACCTTTGTCATCAGCAGCATCTCCGCAGTGCCCTGTTCGCAACCTCCTCCGTCTGCTCGCGGACGCGCCTACCCTTCCGGGCGAGGGTCTCCGGTTTTAGCACCGGCAACGATTTCTGCTCCACTGAATCATAAGAGCCATCCTTCTCCACAAAGACAATGACAGTCTCCATGTCGAGGTCGGACATTGGTGTGGGCATCGGCGACTAGGCGACCGGGCGGGTGGCGAGAGGATTGGCACGGAGGCGGGAGAGGGCAGCGGATCAAAATCTATTTGGATCAATTGGGGCGATATGGGGTGGGTCTTGCATATCAGGTTTAACGTGGCGGGTGTGTCCAGACATGTCCGGGCAGCCCCATTTTGACCCCACATATTGCCTAGGTATAAGGCTTGCCGGATAGCCCAGACATGTGGGCTATAGGTTTTGGGGGTCCGATTGGGTGTTCATTTTCTGTCTTGGCCCTCTCCGGACTGTCCGTCCGGACGTATAGGGGTTGGAGATGCTCTAAGCGGGTATGAATGCAACGTCTAGTGTCTTGTCCACTTACATCCCGACTTGTGGCATTGATGATGACAGGTAAAGCTAACCCTAAGGATGGATAATGCATATCTACAAAATATCTCGATTGTCTATATTTTTTCCCATTTTTGTCATTTTCCAATAATATGGAGAAATCGTAGCCAAAAAATAGAAAAAGATGACTAGCACAGAACTTATTCATAGACAAGAACATTACGTACGGAAAACAAAGATACTGTAATTGCAAACACAACACTGTCCAACAACAAAGTAACTGAATTACAGTGGGGCACGAATGATAAAGATGAGACACAAATTAACATATAAATGTAAGTTATTAAGCCTATATATAATACAAATTTCAAGTATATTTTGTGTATGTGTATAATTTTGCCACATCCAGCCTGCATAACTCTCTCTGATGCAATATATTTTATTAATCAAAATCCTTTCCGCCTGGATCATGCGGCTAATCTGAAGCTGCTGCTACTTTCATATATAGGCACTGTATCACTGGCTAAGGCTGCTTGCAACGAGAGGTCGTAACCTTCAACTGTGAAGCCCAAGCAAACCATAGATCTACAGGGGGCACAGGCAAACTACGTCCAAGAGCAGCTTCGCTTTCTGTCACAACCATCCAATGGCTGAGGCGAACTACGGAATAAAGGTGGTGTAGACTTACAACGACCGATCGAGACAGCGGAAGTCGACGTTTCTGTGGACTCTGCTAGCATATATAGTTGGAAGATGTCGGCAATCAGAATCCTGCCGAAGCTCCAGGAGCTAGGAGCGCCCGCGCGGCTACGTTTCGCGCTCAGGGAGGACGGCGAGCATGGTAGCGATGGCGGTGGCACCATGCACGCGCCGCGCGTGGAGCTTCACGTGCGCGCCTAGATGCGCTGGGACCGCGCTCGTGTGCCCGAAAGGGATCGACGGCGACCACCGTGCTAGCCGGAGTAGGAAGTGGAGTGGGACCGTCCAGCCGGAGGAAACGGACGCGGCTGGCGAGCGGCGAGCGAGACACGCGGCCGGCCGGGGTATCGGCACCGTGTAAGTATCTGCCGCCAAAGGAGGGAGCGCGCGGCGCGCCGGCAGGACAAATGGCGGATGTACATGTATGGTATGGGATGCCCCGGGCGGAACTCAGTTACGTCGAGCTGAACGGACCCGGGATGATGACGTTGTTGTTCCAGCCAACTAAGCATAGTGGCCTCTCCACATGGGAAACGTCTTATTCTTTTTCTTAATGATTGGAATAATTATCTCAAATCTGCGGGTCATGTACTCTCGAAACAAAAAAATCTGTGAGCCATGTATCGAAAATGACGGTGCCCCCACCGATGTGCCACGGCCTGGCCCCTCCCATCGGGGAACATGTCAATGTACGAGCTCGCCGTGCTAGCGAGCGCGAGCAAGGCGACGGCCACGGGACGCGGCGTGGTCGCAGTGACGCGCAGCGGGGTTGCGGTTACGCTCGGCTGCTCGCGGCGTACCATGTAATCAACCAGGGACGGAGCCGGGGGGGGGGGGGGGGGGGCACGCAGGGGCCATGGCCCCCCTCATGGCAATTTTTTTGCTGAAACACCCCTGTAAAACTTACAGATCTGACCCCAAATTTCCTAAATTTTACCTACATGGCCCCCTCTAACATATGGAGTGTACAATTGGCCCCCCTTATCCATTGTTCCTGGCTCCGTCCCTGTAATCAACGCCGTGGTACACTGAGGAAGCAAACAATGACTGTCTCGCACCCCCCCCCCCCCCCCCCCCCACACACACACACACCCCACACACGGGCGAGCTCCGTGACATTGTTCGGATGTTTTCCCTATGTTTTGCTGTCGCAAAAATAGGTATGATTTATATCTTATTTATTTTTTCTCATTTCTTATTTAGTTATTTATCTTTTTCTGGATAATGCCTGATTTTTTTAATCTATCTTTTTCTGGAGAGAAGAAGTGGAAGAGAGAGCGCCGCCGTGGGAAATTCATATCACTAATTAAGTATTAAACAAATAGGTAGTTATTTGATGACGTGGCACTGTGCTGAGTTGGATAGGCTGCATGTTGAGAGAAACATTGTAGTGGGCTTGATCTACTTAGTTATATAGGATGATTGGAATAATTATCTCAAATCCACGGGTCATGTACTCTCGAAACAAAAAACCTGCGAGACATGTACTATCGAAACAAAAAAATGTGCGAGACATATTTATTTGCAATAAGCCTGTAGCTAGACCGAAAACATCAATAGATGATCTGAAAAATACAGTAAGTCCTAACTATGGCATCGACAATTAAGCAATTTGAAAAATTATCGAAGAATACAAACATATTTATCCAAAAAGGAGCATGCACACGCGTGTATGGGTCCGGTTTTGGGCTTAAATGGGCTAAAACGTTACTGGGTTGCATATCAACTCAAAATATACTACTTCCTCCGATTCATATTAAGCCCCCCCCCCCCCCCCCCCCGCTGAATTAGATGTATATAGACATGTCTAGTGCTGCATATATCTTGATACACCTTAAGTGGGCCATAATCTGTGACGGGCTAAACCGTCAAAAAAAGATGACCGTGCGACTTTAACAATATTATGGACGTGTCAATTAGGTGTCAGACTGCCACATTAGCAGTTTTGGCCCGGAGCTAAGCTACATTTACCATTAAATGGTTCTGTCAGATCTACCACGGAAATTCGTGATCCGTCGTAGATGAAATCTACGAAGCTTCTACAACGCTTGAGTGATACATCCAAAATGTATTTATTTTTTCAATCACTTTGATTAGGGTATTCCAACAGATACGTCTTTCTATGTATGCAGGAAACATATATTTAATATTTAACAAAAGTACAAGAAAAATGGGGAGCATTTCATGACCACCGCTCTGTAGGGGGTAGCCGAGACCCGATTGTGGGCATGTGCGCCAGGCCACCGTGGCAGGGCACAGTGGCGCCTATGGCGTGCGTGACCACCGTGGATCCGCCGAATCCGCCCTTCGTCATATGTACAAATGTTACCCTAAATGTCTGGAGGCACGATTAATTTCCAAAGAGTAGAATGGCGCCATCTTCGTCCATCGCGATTCAGAGTCATAGGTTCTCCTCTCTCCGCGTCGAAGAGGGTGATTTCGTGATCGTCATCAAGCCAAACTCCACCACCATGTCGTCATATCCCCTCACCATGTGTCATTAGTCTTTGTATGCACAATGGGTGGATGATAATTAGATGATTTTAATCATGTAATGATGAACTACCGTTAGGGTTTGTGGTTTCTAGTTCGTGTTCAGTTTGTATTGTATTTTGATGCAACTCTGCTATTCGTAGTAAGTTACTAGGGGCCAAACAACATGATCCCAGGTCTAAAGATTTTTATGTTTATGTGATATCTTTGTGTTGATTATACATGTTTGTGATATCTTTGTGTTGAATTATACACGTTTGTTGTGTGACCTGTCATAGCTTCAAAGCAGCGACCCGGCCGGCATATCTGGGGAGAGCTGTGACTTATTAGTATTATCTTACTTGCTACTTGCCGGTTTAACACTGAAAATTGTTGTTTTACTATTAATAACTATGCAAATGTTATTGTTATCAACATTATTACCGCCTACCAATATCTACCTAGTTACTTAAGCATGGTTATGGTAGAGAGCAGCATCTCAAATGTTTAAAATCTTATTAATTAGTATTATCTCGCTCTCATAGTGTAGAATATAAATCAAGATAAAAGACTTCTCAATGACTGACTGCCGCAATCAAATAATATTTAAGCCTTGTATGTGAATGTGATTCAAACATCTAATGTTAAAAAAACTCAATTTAGGGGAATGAAATGGACGTTATTCACTAACTATACAAAAGGGTGATTTTCAGAACTAAGCTTTGCATCCCTGATTCTGGATCTTGGTAGATATGGTTTAAGGTTAAAGCACAGCATCTGAAACATATCAAATGTAATGCACTCAGTTGTATGTTCACATAAACATAGCAAAGTAAATTTGGCCGGAATTCACTCAGAATTCATTGGTATATAGAAACATTGTTTTTGGTTGAGATATTCAGGAATTTGTTGCTCAGAATTCCTTGTGCCATATACTGAAGAAATATGATTAATGTGCAAAAAAAATCTTCAAACTTCTTCACTCTTTTGCAGAAAGCTTATTTATATATTACCCTTACAGATTTACAGGATCGAAACACGGTAAGGCAGAAAATATTGCATCACCAAATCTGAAAGAATTAAACTTAACAACAACTGAATATTCTTCTACAGACCTAACTTCTAACTAGTTGCGATCAGGAAAACAATAGGAAGTGTAGTTGGGCAAGATTACAAAATGCGCCTGAAATTTTCACTGATGGGTCTCACCTCAAACATGCAGCAAGATGATGAGTTACACTTATTTGAGTATTTCATCACTTGTAGGCATACTTGGTCAAGAAGTCCGATACTTCTGAGGCACTGTCGTACGCACCTCGATGCATCGGCCCAAGGCAACTCCTGCTACATAGTTACCTCCTAGAAACAACCCACTGCAGCCGGCTCTGACCAGGGCAGATTTTGCCGCATCAAGGCGATCAAGGTGCCCAATCAAAAACTGTGGTATGGCTTGTGGCCACACTCGGACGCCTAAGGCTAAAGGGTCTTCTGCTCTAGGATTTATCAGCATTTTCCTGAGGTCACGATCAACTGCTTCTACTAAGTCACTCTCAGTCTGCAAATAAAATGGGATCATTAGAAATACAGCCAGCAATAAGCTATGTTTTTATTCGCGGTGAAGCAACAAGCAATCTAACAATACCATCAGAACTGAATGTAACACCTAACCAGCTGTTTTACATTTATTATGAGTTCACAATTGCAGCTGGTGGTGAAAATGCAGTCTAGTTATTTGCGTTAGTCATAAATGATTAGGTGATGAACATAATTGAATACTGTAAACATGTATCGTATGATAAGAAAATGACGTTAGGATCAAGCAGCTCGAGAGAACCTTGGAGACGATCCCTGTATTGGTAGCACCCCCGATGTAGTTCAGAAGTAGCACTCTTCCAGGAGGAGCACGATTTGGAAAGAGAGAAGAGCTATATATTGTCCCTACATAAAAATACAACCAATTGATAGAATAATACCAAAACCAATCCCATGATAAATGCAAATTGAGAAGCACGATTTGTAGTTTTTTCATGCGAAGTATCTATTCCACAAAATACCTAAAGTCTCAACTCCTTGGCTACGTGGATGCAACTGGCCGAAACCCTGGAGCTCCCCATCAATTAAGCATTCTTTTCTAATAGCTTCTTTTGGATATGAAACTGTTACAGCAGCGACTGGTGGGTAATAGAATTTTGAGAGACCATCTGCTGCGTCACTCTGCGGTAACAGGAGGGGGAAAAAGTTCAATGAACACAGGAGGAAGTATTGATAGACTAATTTAGAAAGCCTAAGCAATGTCAAATAAAGTAATTGCTTGCAACTGCAACCTACTGGTTAGCACGATAAGGTTGCAAATGGTACATAGAACCAGGCTTAATTCTCGAGAGTTTTTTTTACCAGTGACAGCCAGCTAATTGAACAGATTGAGATATAGGGTACAACTAATTGATTTTTTACAAACTATTTAGACTTTTTGGGTACACCAAATGGCTTATTGAGGAAGTAACAAACGTGACCCTTGCCAGTTGCCACATACAAAACATGTCCATAAAAACAGCTAATATCACCTAAGCAAACCAGTACACCTTGTAAGATCTGGCATACATTAGAACATAATGGACTAGCTAGTCAGGTTCAATTAAGATAGCAAACCTTAGAAAGTGAAAGGATAACCAAGCATTAAGGTGTCATTCTAATCAACTAGTAGGTGCTATTGGTGGTACATTCTTTTTAATGCTGAGGCTTCTTATGCTGGGCTACGAAGCACCGATACGGCAGAAACAAACGTGTCCCCGCACCGTACGTACCCGATATGCGTGTCCGTCCGATACTCGCTAGTACGCGCGTCGCCAGCGTGTCCGGTTTTTCCAGAATTAAAAAAAAAAATCCGATACGCGGCGGGGACGGCGGCGACTCGTCGGGGAGACGGGAGGAGCCCCGTCCGGCCGAAGCCCACGAGTAACCCTAACCCCACGGCCCCCGCTCTCTCTATGTATCTATTCCTTCGCTTGGCAGGGACTGGATCGAGCGCCGCCAATGCTGCTTGGAGTCGATATCACCCGCCGCCGCCGCTTGAAATCGCACCGCCGCCGCTGGAATCGCGCCGCCCTCCCCAGATTCGACTCGCCCCGCCGGCCCGCCGGGATTCGCCCATCTCCGCCGCCTGGAGCCGCCTCCACCCCCGCCCGTGGCCAGCAACAAGGTAAACTCCTCCCGCCCTTTGCTCTTCCACACGATTTCTGCACCTCCTCTCCTCTCTGATCTGCTTGTTGTGCTACTGCCACCTCTGCTTGCTGTTGTGGTTGATGCACTGCTCTGCTTGCTTTCTAGGGAGTGAGAAACCATGTCATCTGCTGGCAGTGGCATGGCAGGCAGCCAGTCTTCAGTTGGTGGGAGTTCAAGCAACACTGCTAGTGCTGATGGTGAAGATGCACCGATAGGGGCTGTCAATCGGAAGTATCCTCTATGGGCTCATTGTACAAAAATATCATCAGATGGAACTGGTGCTGGAGGCAACAAATCTGTCCGTTGCCATTTCTGTGATGCCACTTTCCAGGGCAGTTATTCTAGAGTAAGAGCTCATCTTCTTCAGATTCCGGGTAATGGGGTTGACCCTTGTAATAAGCTGCCGCATCATGTCATGTTTCTCTCAAATTCTAACACTATCATCTATCATTTGATCTATTTTGCAAGTAATTCTCGGCTTCTCGCCTTCTTGGAGTGTGGAAATTGATGATCATTCAGTCATCGATGACTTGCAAAGGAAACAAATGGGGCAGTATTTTGATCTCATCTCATGCATTCAATTATTCTCGTCTTTATTACATGGCAATTTTACATTTTATTATTTTTATATATATACTCGCCGTATCGCCGTATTGCTGTTTTCTGAAATTGCCGTATCCCGTATCGCCGTGTCCGTCTCGCCGTATCGGTGCTTCGTAGATGCTGGGAACTAAGGTCTACGCAGCTTTCTATTTTCCATCCAGGTCAAAATTTATTCTCCACTAAAGAAATCTTCTCCTTTTAATATGTATTGTGAGACATATTGGTGTCCTCTGTCATTTTGTCAAAACAAGATGCAATTTTCAGAACATACTATTGTTGTATATTTAAATTATTTGAAACATACAGTTGATTGGTGAAGAAATAGTCCAACATACAAATCAGTGAAAATTTGGACCAGATTAATCAATTAATCTACCAATAAAAATTCTCAATCAAGTGTTTGCAATAAGAATATAGGCAACCAGTTTCGAGATTCGGTCAATTACTGCTTTTACCAAGTCTATTAAGGTGTAGTGTACTAGCGTACTATTTTATGTTTCCCCACAAAGTACCATGGAGGAGGATCCCAGGAAGCTAACACTACATTAGTAGTACACCAATGGATTTTGCAAAGATGCACTTACGAGAGTGGGTGCAAGATATCACTAGCAATATATGATGGAATGGTCATGATAACACTTTTAGCCTGCACTGAAACAACTCCTTCCGGTGTTTCATACGCTAACACATATCCCTGGTTGTCTGACTTTGTAATGCTCGTGAGCTTCCATGACAGTTTGACTTTACTACCCAACCTGGAAATGAGGGAAACGCAGAAGATGACATGGTTAAGTCTTAAGTAAGACCTAGCATGACAATCATTACTATAATTCATGATCGTCGCCAAGTACAAGGGAAACGAACATACACAAACATGCTCTATAACTCATCCCTCATGGAATGCCTACTTTCTGCCTATATAGTACATGTCCTAACCGAAAAGCAAGATGAAAAAGATGAAATGACTGCATTACAGCATTAGTATCGGCATTGCGAGAATGGTTGAGATGAGAATTGAGCCACACCATGTATTTTGGATGGTGCTGTAGTGATATGGCATTGAATTCAACAAACAGTAGGGCTACCTACAGAGCTGTCCATCTATCTGAAGAACAATATACAACACCTCGTATCCCTAATAGCATAACTTAGGTATGTGCACAAGGTGATGATAACGAACCTAGATGCAATAGCATTTGGGAGCATGGCTAGACCCTTCCTGAAAGATGCCACCGTCTGCCCCTTTGGTGAAGGAAGTCGGCTAAAATTGGTAAAATAGATTAATATAACGTAACAGTTAACTGACTAAATAAACAAAGTGTTTCCACTTACGGATCCCTAGGTGGTTTGGGATTCTTCCCTCTATCCTGAATTGCCTTGATGGTTCCACCAATAATACTACCTCCATTCTCCTCCAGTCTCCACACCTTCCCAAACGCAGCCCTCATACTGAGCTTCGAAGGATCACCCGCATACACACCTAATGGCAATATCGAAATGTTATATTCTTATCGGAATCAATAAGAAGCAGAACAGAACAGACAGCTACAAGTGCAATAAACACCTGAGCAGAAAGGCTCAATGAGGCGCTCAAAGACCTCCGCGCCGAGGTTGCGGCGCACAAACTCCTCCACCGATTCCTCACGCCCTGAAACCTTCGCCGGAAATGCTCAGCCCCATCGTTGATTATGAAGAGAGAGAGAGAGAGAGAGAGAGAGAGAGAGAGAGAGAGAGAGAGAGAAAATCAAAATTCAGATAAGAATCAAGAATGCGGCAAGGACAGAGCACAAACTGGAGGAGACGGGCGAATGCCTAGCGCGCCAAGGCCGGCCCTTAGCTTCCCAGGAATACTCATGAGGTCGAAGAATGGAAGGTCGCCGGGCTTGGACGGTACTGGCCTCAGCTTCCCCTCCCACAGCACGAACCGCGGCGCATTAGGGTCCCCGAACACCAAATCATCCTTGAGCCCGCTGTCTACCTGCGCAACGGACCAACCCATGCAGCATTCATATATGTGCACGCACGTCCCCCAACAATCCGAGAAGGAGGAGAAGCGAGCAAGATGTTATACGGCCATAGTGAGGACGGGGTCGGAGGGCTGGAAGCTGTTGGGTCCCTCTTCCCAGAGGTACCCCTCGTCGGGGCGCTCGACGGTGGTGATGTTGCCGCCTGGGCGGGCGCGGGCCTCCGTGACGAGCAGGTCGCTGACACCGTACTTGGTGGCCAGCGCCTGTGCAGTGCAGAGGCCGCTGATGCCGCCGCCGACGATGACGCAGTCCGCGGAGAGCCGTGCGCTGGGCACGGCCGGGGCCTCAGTAGCGTCGCTCGCGACCGCGCAGCGCGCCTGGCCGCGTCGGGAGCGCGCGCAGGCCCGAACGCGGAGCGGTAGCGCCGCCGTGACGGTTGCGATGGCCATGGTTGCGCCGGCCATTTCCGTCGCTTGGGCTCGGGGAGATGGCGGTGCGAAGTGGATGACGCGATGCGGTTGCGGCTGCATTGGTTGGTTGGTTACACTTTCCATGGCCCACTGGAAGTGGATAGATGGATGGGCTGGGAATCGTATGGAAATCTATTCATCGTGCGCTGTAATGTCTGCTTAAGGCGATGGGCGGCATTTTCATCTTGGGCTTTGCCTTAAGGTTCACTTTTTTCGGACAGAAAAAATAATAATCACGTTTTACTTCTTTATTTGCTATATATGGGCGCGCTGGTAACCTGCAGATCTCCAACCAGTCCCGCCAATTGCAACTGCATGACGTTTGGTTGCCCACATATGCAACTGGGGCAGGCTAGCACGCCCATCCAACCACCGCTCAGCCTACCCCAGCCCCGCCAGTTGCAACGGATCCGGTCGGTAGCGTGGTTGTGCTGAACCCTGTGCAAGATCTTCTTGGCGGCCTTGGTGTGGCCGTGAAAGTAAGAGCTGCTAACACTAAGTCAGGGGTAAAGGGACCATAAAATGTCTTCCATTCATGTCCACATTTGTTCTAAACCAGATGTGTGCACTGCTCCAAACTACGGTTAGAGCTGACAAGAATTTCAGCGAGGTACATCTCACAACCGTGGTCAAGGCTCTGTTCGTGCACTGTGAGGCTGAGCTCACTTCTACTCAGGTGTACAACCACCTGAGGAAGTGACGGCTCATGTGGCTCTAGATGAGCAACCTCCGTGACTTGAACGGGCAGACTGGAGTGAGGATAGGTACACCATCATCCTTAAGGTTGACCACTGATAGGGGCACATCACGATTAGCACATCATTCTGGAACTACTTAAACCTTGATCATCATTTTCAATCCTATCTTAAACTGTGATCATCAGTTTCAATCCCATCTAACATATTGTCCTTCCAATGTTAGGATAACCCCAAGGACGCCGAGTTCCACAACAACCCATTCAGAACTACACACAGATGCAGATCATCTTCTTCTACGGTTTGGCCACCGGCAAATTTGCCAAGGGGATCAGGGAATCCTCTCGACTCGCTCGCTAACTTTAGTGAGAACAGGAATCCAAGACCATCATCATCGATGGTCCAGACAAGTCGGCTGATGCCCAGGGAGATCCCATAGGTGGAGGTGGAGCGGGAGCTGGAGCTGGACCTGGTGGGAAGAGTAAGAGGGGATCCCTCGGTGACGACGAGGTCAGGGCCTTCATGAGCATCACCGATGTTGTGAAGGAAGTCGGCCAGGCCACCAGGGAGACCAAGCCAACGGACATGAACCAATCTCAAAGGTTCGGACCCGAGCGGGGACCTGAGCGCATCATTTTGGAGTACAATACACGCTAAGATCTCCAAACGCCGAACTTGGTCGGATGCTCGTTATAAACCGGCCCAAATTGGACCTAGCACATCTTGTTTGGATTTAGAGTAGGCGTGTTTATCCAAGGGTTCGATCGGCATCCTGTAACTAACCCTCTCCATATGTAAAGGGTTGGGGTTTACCGGCCGGGCCAAGTTTGGCATAAGCACAGGTGCTCAGCACACCATCATCATCCACTCGCCATAGGCGATCTCACACTCTACCTTGAGATCGTCGAGCATACGATAGTTAATATGCACCGCCACACAACAGGAGTATGTTTTCACCGAGTGTTGTGCACAGGGCCTTACCCTGCATGCATCGTTGTCTCCCGTGTGCTACCATTCTGATCAAACATAAAATTACCGTCAGAAAATGCGTCGACACAAACGTTTTGCGTGTTTGCACAAAAAACATAGCAAATAAAACATGTTTTGGGATATAATGTCATCTATCACCAAAATGGAGGTGGATAAAATCAAAGATGGTAACAATTGTGCTTACGGCTATGTTTTTATTTTTTTGCAGGAAAGTTAGGATTATGTGTTTATCCTACTACTCCCTCATCCATATTTGGTGCATAGCAAGTCAATTAAATTGGAACGGAGGGAGTATTTTTTTTGACAGGGTTGATCCTACTACTGGTTGTGCTGGTGAATGATATTGGGCATAGTTTCCTTGCTTCCGTAGGAATCTTGTGCCACAATGTTTATGTCGTCCGTGACGCCTCGAGGACGTACCGATGTCACTACCAAGCAACCTCTCCGCACGTACGCAAGAAATTTGGTGCGGAGCAGACAGACAGATGCTAGTACTATAGCTACTACGTCGCCGTCATGGGCGCCAATCTCTCCCAGCAATCTGGATCCGACGAGAAAACGGCCTCAAATCGGCTGCTGGATTGACGGCCGGGGAGAAAAGAAAAGCTGTCTTGTCTGGCCGGGCGGTTGGGTTGGTCGGTCGGGGAAACCCTCCATCCGCCCATCGCCCTGACGTGTCTCCACGGGCATTCGGATTAGCCACTCGATCCAGGTCTAGGGGCTGAGTTTTCGGCCGAGGACACACGGGAGCGGGAGGAGGAGAGGAGAGTCGGTTTCAAGTTTCAACCATCCCTTTCAGCTGTCGCCGTCGTGTAGGCCTCTGCCGCGGCAGGCGCTGCGCGAGCGTCAACCAGAATCCATGTCGCCTCCGTCCGGCTGGTGGGTTCGGTCCATCTCGTCTTTATCACCCATCGCCCGTGCGGCCTTACCCTAGCCCTTGATGACTTAACGATTGGACATTGGTAGCTACCCGTCGACCAATTCCTTCAGTGCCAGCCGGCAGCCGTCGATCGATTGATCGATTGATCGATCGGTCACACGACGGACTGATGTGGCGGTTGCTTCCTCGCTTTATTCGAGCGTGCACACATGATTGTGTTTGTGTGTGACTAATTCAACGACTACGCCTTCTCCTCCCCCTCCAATCTCCTGCTTACCGTGCTCGCCCTCCTCATGGTGCTCGTCGTTAGACAGCGAAAGAGTCAGGTCCAATGCCCGGAAATGGCGGTGGATGGCATGGGTGATGGTGGCCCAATAGGTGGCTAGACGGCTTAGTATATTGTTGTCGACGACAAGATGGGAGAGCACAGTTTGAAGCGGCGGCACGGTGGGCCTTCTTATAGCAGAAGGATTGGGGTCGCGGGCGAGATTCGATGGGTGGTTGGGCACCAGAGTGGCGACGCGTGGGGGAGCCGTATCTTTGTCGACTTGGCCTGGCAGCGCCGCTTGGAAAGACGGGAAGGCTGATCCGCCATTACAATCGACTTGACTGATGTGCGGATGACAAGACCCGCTTGTCTGACGTTGCATGTGTCTCCTAGCGGGACTCCAAATTTGTGGTGCCGGATAGTTTTTGCATTGACTCGGACAAATGAGGGTGTCGATGGGTTCCGGACACTATTAGGTTTTTTAGGTGGTTCGGGCGTGCCGGTGTAGACGCTGTGAGTAAGCTCGGCATTCATGACCTCAGGAGCAGGAGAGTCGTGTACTCATCGTGTCTTGGGTTTGGAGGCTACATCGATCGCAAGAGATTTGGGTGGTGGTCACATCCCTTGCACTCGAGTGCATCCCCGCACCAACCCAACACGGCCGCTGTCAGCACCTACACAATAATCAATCCTTCTCATACCTTTGCTAACCTGTACTACTACTCTTTCTTGATTCATTATATCGGAAACTGCGTGCTTTCGGATTTGGATTGTTCTCTACGTACATCTCTTATTATGTTTAGACAGGCGTATAAGCATTGGTCAGTTTAAAGAGGAACACGCCGGATTTGTTTAACTTGAGAAAGGAGTGTTTTGTGTGTATCTGGATTCAGCTAACCAGTTGTGTCCACCTATCACACGCACAAAGGAGCATCAGATATACTTTATTTCTGTCTTGAAGAAAGCGGTCACTTACAAAAAGAAGCCAAAGTGTTCCATCACCCGAGCCCTTTAATAACCTGCTCTACACTTTCTCTTGAACTTATATGTTGAGCTCAGTCGTCTGGCTTCCTCAATACTCACAATCACAACCATCTATATATGACACACCTCTCTGGCTACAACTCGATCTCCCACCTAGCCCTTCTTCAGTGACTTCAGTCTGACGAGTAGTCAACCCATCCCTCCCCATTTCGGCACACATCTATCAGCTACCTGCATGGCGGAGTGCAAGGGTAGAGACCAATACTCCCCTTCCTCGTCCATGGACAGCAGCACTCACCCGGCGCTCTCCACTGAGCCGTCGGCTTGCCGGACGGCAAGGCAGGACCTCAGCACTGACCTCCGGCTAGCACTTAGCCTCTCGATGGCGTCACCGTCGTCGTCCTCCTCCTCTTCCCTTCATGAGTCTGAGAGCATCATTTCTACACCAAGGTCAGTTTCTTGCAAACCCACCACATAATTTCTATGCATGGTTGTTTTAAGAACTTTTGCTTGATCTATTATTCAGTTTGATGGATACGATCGAACTGATAATTTCTGCAGTAAAACACTCCTCTTTTTGCCATGGAAAAACATCTTAAGATCAACTTGCAAGTTCTACTTTCTTATCTTACCCTCTATGAAAACAGATCTTGGTCATCTTTTCATCTTATTCAGTGAATATTATTATAACTTTCAACTTCAGTGGTTTACAAAACCAAACAGTGCAATTCTATACTTGAAGGGAACAAAGGGGTCAAATTTTAATGCAGTTTTCATCAGACAAACAGTTCAGATTGTTCATTTTTAATCTGAAGAATATAGGCTGCTACAATGGGATTGATCACTCTCCTCAAAGATTGTTTAGTCTAGTTTGATCACTCTTATCTTCACAACATTTTAGAATAGAAGTTGTTGTTTTTATTAATTAGAATGTGAATTATAGTGCACCCGAATGTATTGCCAACAGTACCATTCATATCTAAGTGAGTACTCATCATCTGCATTAACTAAAAATGTTATCAACATAAACGGGTGAACAGAAGGAACCAAGTACTCTTCAATTGGCCGCCGATCAAACCGTTCCTCAGGAGCGCTCTTGCAGCATAAGCTACCAGGCAACGGCGGCAGCGGACACTGTTTGTCAAGGTATATATGGAGGGCTTCCCAATCGGCAGGAAGCTGGATTTGATTTTGCTGGTTGGCTACGACAGCCTCCTCGTCACACTCTGCCACATGTTTACTACCCCCATCACCTGTAAGTCAGTATCTTGGTATAAAATTCTTGAAAATATTGCCTTTTATGATTATTTCTCTTACTTTCATGCCCGTTTTATCAAGTATCCTGGTAGAGACAAAAACTTACGTGCATAAAGATGGTATTCTTCAAAAGCAAGACAGATAAAAAAAGGATTATGTGATTTCAATTCATAAAATGTGCTGACGTGTTTTGTGGTCACGATTTACATATGGCCATTCTTGTCAGATACTGTATAATGATATATATGATACGATTAGATGCTGGCGTGTATGATCAAGAAGTTCCTGGCATGAAGACAGCTCATATTCTCACCTACGAAGACCAGGATGGTGACTGGATGATGGTGACGTACCTTGGGAGTATGTGTCCATCTTTAGATGATTAATTCTTGTGTTCATTTTTTGGTTTAAGCAATCTCAGTTCATGTTTATTGCTTTTTCAGTCTATTCCTGACCAGTGTAAAGAAACTAAGGATCAAAAGAGCAGGATAACGCAAAGTAGCAAGCTTGATTCACGTGGTTCACTATACCTTTTGTTTTACTCTCTTTCTCTAGATTAGTTGAGAAATATTTTATTGTAAACATATCTTAGTGCGTGGTTATACTAACTGTGTACAGTATATACCTTCCACCTTCCTGGCTTATAGTTACTCCAAATACCCTCACATTCTTTTTGTTGTTCCATTGCCTGCCATGTAAATATTATGGTTAAAGAGATACTTATCCGCAAAACCATACATCCATAATAGAGATGTGTAAGTGGGATAGTGAAATTAGACCGTCTTTGACCGTAATTTCGGTGTCCCACTAATCCCGTTTATCCCACTTACACATACTTGCATCCATTCCACCTTGGTGGAGTCAAAATTATGACATATATTTTGTCTTGCTGGTAAAGAGTATTTCCTGAGCTTCTATTGCTTATTGCTAAACTGATTATAGTTAACTAATAAGGAACAGATTGACGCAGAGGATTTGCGGTTTTGGGCAAGGTGGATCTCGATGAGTCGAGGGCCCGGGGCGGTGCCTTAGTGTGGTGCGCAGATCCGGTGCCCCGCGCGTGGATGCATAATGGATGTGGAGCCAAGGTTGACGCATGGCTCGACGCGGCGGTGTTGGACGGCTGTCAGTGGTGGCTCAGATCTGATGCAGGAGTGGTTCAGTGGTGGTAGCGGCCTTCGTGGAGCGCCAGTTGTGCCCTGCAAAGGTCCACGACGTCGAGCAGTGACTCAAGTTCCGCCGTCGGCAAGTCGAGGGACGCGGCCTCGGAGCAGGTGTAGTTTTGGAGCGGCGTTAACCCTAGATCCTTGTGATCGGGCGATGGTGGCATTTCAGTGTCGTTTACCCCTCTTGGGGGCTTTGTCTTTGGAGTTGTGTTTCAGCCGGAAAGACAATCTAAAGGCGGTGGTGCAGCGTGGACTTTGGTGACGTGGAGCGATAGTTTCGTTGTCGGTGAGAGAGGGAGGTGGCCTCGGTGTCGGTGTGGAGATCGGAGCGGCGGCTCCTTCGCCCGTTGGGTTTTGGGTTTGGCCGTTTGGATGGCAAATCCGTCGATCCGGTTGGCTGGGGCCGGTGTTGATCTCGGAGCAGTGGCTGCCAGCGGAACTGACGACCAGTTCGGTGTGCGGCCCTGGGGTCAGCGTTTGTGTGTTGTCAAGGTTGTAGCCGGAGCGGCGGCTCTGGAGTTCTGATGTTTTTGAGTGTCTGCTCTGATCGCTTAGGCGATAGAGTTGTCGGCTGAGCAGATACGCAACCTTGGGGTTGGCATGGGTGCCGAAGCGGCAGCTCTGGTGTTGTAGGGTGTCGTCTTCGGTCGCTCGTCGGCTATGTCGTCTTCAGTCCCTTGTGTGGCAAAGCCGATGGCTCGGTTGGTGCGTGGTCTCGGGACTGGCGTGTGTGTCGATGATGTATCAGTTTTCGCCGATTTTTCATATTTAACTGGCGAACTCTCTTCTTAATCAATGAAATGGGAATTTTTTTGCCTCACGTTTAAAAAAATAACAGATTGAGACAATATAGAAAGATGAGCTTTTATATTTTGTAGTCTCCATGTTCGCTGTAAAAAATACTAAAGAAACTACAAAACAGTCTAGGCAGTTTTCACTTCTCGACATTGGTTGAAAAACTTCTTTGGTTGGCATCAACTGTTTCATATCAAGGAAACTATATATTATACACTTAATACTCATGTTTGTAAGAAAAATCCACCAGCACTAAAAACCCAGAAACACTAAGACTATGCATTTGTCTGAGAAAAAAAGCAGTACCGAAAGAACAAGTTGCTGGCAGTCTTTGAGTTGTTGGATATTGTGGTCTACGAGTCCATCTGAAAAGCCTAGTTTGCAACTCTTTGTTTGATCTTCACAAATCCCTTTGATTCCACTGTAGAAAGATAAAATTCCAAAACCTGGGAGATTCAGATAAGGGCACCAAATTCCAAAATGATGGCGAGTAGAGTCAACACCTTACTGTGAGCCTATTTGGGGAGAAAAGATCACAGGTGTAGTTGATTGTAAATTAACACATAAGCATGGCATACAATTTACTAAATATGCCAAGTTTCTCAAATCAGTTTACTTACTAAGAGAGTGCAGAATAGCGCAACAATGATGCTTGCAATGTATATAGCAGTGGCATATATGCGCCCAGAATCAAGCATCATATCAAATTGTCTCTTCGGACCTATAAGAATGCTGTACTGTCAAACAAATGGTCCCAGCATTAGCTGACATGAAGAAAAACTTTGAGACACATAAATCTAGCTACGAAAGGTGCATTAACATTACAGAGCATCTACCCTAAGTGGCAAGGTAGGTAAGGTGCTCACGAAGTAACGACTAAATCAAGGGTAAATGAATTCAATATACATACCAGATGTTACACTTCATAATCCTTCATAACATGTATCATGCTGAACCGAGAAATAATCATCCACGGGGCAATGAACAATGACATGCTTCGTTGCAGCAGTAACCCAACTCAGAAGAAATGCATTGACAATATGATGACCATATATTTATTGTATAAACATGGTTTGCAGTGTGTTCTGCTCTCAGCCTCTCACTAACATCATATGCAACTTGTCCACAAATGTTTCATCCTATATGATTTTAATTATTTCCTGGGGATTCCTTGTCATTTGGTTCAATCCACTTCTCCCTTCTGTTGGAAGGAACTGAAAGTTTTATTTACCGCAAGCACCACACGAGCTTTCGTGCCTGATTACTTCATCCAGCATCCACTGAGACCATGTAATTCTCACCTGCCCTTGCCGGATGCGAGTCCAAAAGTATTGAGAACAGTCCTATTCTCCATGTTGATTAAGCTACACCCCTTTTCCTTCCTTACTTCCTGGGCAACCATCCGTCTCCTCACCTCCTTTGCCTCTTTGAGTCTTCCATGTGATGCATAAATGTTAGCGAGCAGGACATAGTTCCCAGCGTTACCCGGTTCAATCTCAAACAGGTTCTCAGCAACCTCCTTTCCGAGTTCAAGGTCCCCACAATTCGAGCAAGCTGAAAGTAGAGCTCCTAGGACCGAAGCGTCCGGCTTAACTGGCATCTCATTAATGAATTGCTTCGCCTCGCCAAGAAGGCCAGCTCGGCCAAACATGTCGACCATGCAACCATAGTGTTCACTCCTAGGCGTGAGCTTATAAACCTTAGTCATCAAACTGAAGTACTTGCGTCCTTGCTCAACAAGTCCGCTATGGCTACAAGAAGAGAGAACACTGACAAATGTGACGTGGTCCGGCATGATGCCCTTCTTCAGCAATGTCTCAAACAGATTGATAGCCTGGCCTACCTGTCCGTGCTGCTGAAATGCAGTGATCATGGCGGTCCATGACATTATAGACAAGTGACATTCTGCTACCTCGAACACTCTGCGAGCATCATCCAGATGGCCAGACTTGGAATACATGGTGATAAGCGAGGTAGCAACTGCCTGGCTGACCTCGAAGCCTGTCTTTACGACAGAGGCATGTAAGCTCGCTCCGAAAGCCCATGCTGCTAGGCACGCTGTAGCTTGCAATACAGTAGCAAATGACACATCATCAGGCGAGACCGCACCCCTGACCATGGATCGGAACATTGTGCAAGCCTTCTCGATGCAATTATCATGGATGCAACCAAGAATGACGATGTTCCAAGTGAAGACATCCCTGCAATCTGCAGCATCAAACAGAGCCAAGGCTTCTTGGGAGTAGCTGCATTTTGTGTACATGTCAAGAAGGGCGTTGGTGACACACGAGTCACTCATATCCAAGCCCACCTTGACGGTGCACGCATGCACCTGCCGACCAAAGTTGGCAGCCCTGGCCCCGGCGCAGGCGCTCAGTGCACTCGACATGGTCACCTGGTCCAGTTGTGCAACGTGCCCCAGTGACGACGCCAACTCCCTGAACACCCGCAGCGCCTCGAGATACATTCGACTCCTGGTGTATCCCACGAGGAGCGCGTTCCAGGACGCCACGTTCCGGTGCGGCATTTCGTCGAACACCCTGCTGGCCGACGACATGTCCCCGGCCGAGGCGTACGCGTGCACCAACCCGGTGTACACGAAGACGTCGGCGAGCGAGGCGATCTTGGCAGCGCACGCGTGCACCTGGCGGCCGTGGACGGGCGTGAGCCCCGCGCAGGCGGCGAGGACGGCGGAGATGACGTGGGGGTTGGGGCGCAGGGCACGGCGGGAGGAGGACAAGAGCTCGCGGGAGAAGATGGAGAAGGCGAGGGCGGGGTGGGGGCGCGCGAGGCGGGAGATGAGAGACGCGTAGCTGCGTAGGTTGGTGGCAGAGAGATGGTGGGCGGGGCTGGCTGGCCGGCGCTCCTCGCCGCCTCGGGCAGAAGGCTCGTCAGCCTTTGGGGAGCTAGTCGAGGGCAAGTTAAACTCGTTTTTAGGGGAAGGAGGTCCTCACCGGGGCAGCATTGAGGTGTGGCAATGGGTGTCACAACATGCCCGACAGTTTCTCAAAGGTTGGGGAGCCAACCTGGGGAAAGCCAAGAGGGACTTCCGATTTAGCCTTATGGCGCAGGTCGAGAGTTTAGACTTGAAGGCTGACAGGGGTGGCCTAGACGAGGAGGAATGGGCCCTCCGTTACTACCTGGAAGACCAGGTCCTCACCTTTGACAAGATTGAAGAGGAATACTGGCGGCAACGGAGCCGGCTCCAGTGGACTCTCAAGGGTGACTCAAGCACTGCCTACTTCCATGCAATCGCGAACGGCAGGCGTAGGAAGTGCTCGATACAACGGGACATTCTCGAGCATGTATATGAGTTCTATCGGGAGCTTATAGGCTCGGGAGGGGAGGAAAGGGCTTTTTCCCTGCGTCCTGACATCTGGCCGTTGGAAAAAAGGATTTCCGCGGCGGAGAATGTCGCGCTGGAGCGGACATTCACCGGGGAGGAGCTTGATGAGGTCCTTCAAGGGATGAAGGTTGACTCAGCCCGGGCCCGGATGGCCTCCCAGTGGGGTTTTTCCAAAAGTTTTGGAAGGTTCTGAAAGGCCCGGTTCTCCAAATCCTTAACGATTTCACCCTTGGGAGGGTGGACGTCTCCCGCCTGAACTTTGGGATCCTCTCCCTGATTCCCAAGGTAAGGGGGGCGGACAATATTAAGCAATTTCGACCTATCGCACTCATTAATGTCATTTTCAAGTTTATTGCGAAAGCCTTTGCTATCCGTCTGTCACCGCTTGCACATAGAACGATTGATATGAGTCAGACGGCGTTTATCAAAGGGAGGGCCCTTCACGAGGGGGTGCTGGCTCTCCATGAGATTACCCACGAGTTACGCTCGAAGAAGCTTGGGGGCTTGCTTCTGAAGCTGGACTTTGAGAAGGCCTATGACCGGGTTAATTGGGATTTTCTTCGAGAGGTCTTGCGTTTTAAGGGATTCTCAGACATGTTGGTCCATCGCCTTATGCAATTGGTCTCGGGGGGCCAAACGGCGATCAATGTGAATGGGGAAATTGGTCCCTACTTTAGAAACAAGAGGGGAGTGAGACAGGGCGATCCTCTCTCCCCAATCCTCTTTGATTTCCTGGTCGATGCATTGGCAGCCATGCTGGGTCGGGCCAATGAGGCAGGGCATATCCAGGGGGTGGTGCCACACCTTATCCCAGGGGGGGTGACGCATCTCCAATATGCGGATGATACGTTGATTATGATTGAGCCTAGCGAGTTGGGAATCGCGAACCTCAAGATTATTCTCTTGTGTTTCGAGAATATGTCTGGGCTTAAAATCAACTTCTCCAAAAGTGAGGTGGTGGTGTTAGGGGACCCAAGTCTGGACAAGACTAGGCTTGCTAATATGTTGAATTGCAAGTTGGGCTCCTTTCCTTTGTCCTATCTGGGGCTCCCGGTGAGCGATAGGAGACTCAAGGTGGTGGACTGGGAGTTCCTCATTGAGAAGGTGACGCAACAAGTTGACCCTTGGCAGGGCCTATTTTTGGCGTCGGCCGGGAGACTTGAGCTCACCAACTCTTGCATATCGAGCTTATCCCTTTTCGCTATGAGTCTATACATGTTGTACGACTCAACGCACTCTGCAATGGATAGAGTTCGGTCGCGGTTCTTTTGGGAAGGAATCGGTGACAAGCATAAATACCATATGGTGGACTGGGCAACGGTGTGTAAACCTAAGGAATACGGGGGTTTGGGGATCCTCAACACCAAGATTATGAACATTGCCCTCATGCTCAAATGGGTATGGAAGCTCTACCAGGGTAGCGAGGGTCTTTGGGTAGACCTCATCAAAGCCAAGTACCTAGGCGAAAGAGACATCTTTGCGCTCGGAGTCCCCTCCTCGGGCTCGCAATTCTGGCGTTCCCTTCAGAAACTGAAGTGGTATTTCAAGCTGGGCGCAAAGCATAGGGTGATCAACGGAAGGGCAACCCAATTCTGGATGGATTGGTGGTCGGGGCCTGCCCCCCTTAGGGATCGCTTCCCTCGCTTGTTCGCTTGCTGTGCGGCACCCTTCATTTCCGTGGCCGACGCCCGCGATGAGAGAGGTTGGCACTTGGTTTTTCGAAGACAGCTGGGGCTGGCGGAAAAGGTAGAATGGGATAACTTGATTAGGGAAACTCATTTCTTCCCGCTCGCCCGTGGGAGGGATGAGATATCATGGAGTATGGAGGCATCGGGGTGTTACTCTACACGCTCCATGTATCTGCGTCTGTCCCATGGGGCGGCCGTCACTCACTTCAAGGAGGTGTGGCGTACGGCTGTGCCCCCTAGGATCAAGGTCTTCTTATGGCAAATGATCCGGGGAAGGCTGCCTTGTAGTGAGCAGGTGGCCAAGCGCCAAGGCCCATCGGATGGGTCTTGTGCACTTTGTGGAGAGGTGGAGGATTGTAACCACATCTTCTTCAAATGCCCTATTGCGAAATTCATGTGGGCAGGAGTTAGGGAACTCCTTAAATGCGCCTGGAACCCGGCCGGGGCCAGGATTTCCTCTCTATCGTGCATGGGCTGACAGGCTCATACCGTAGAATAGTTTGGTTCACCTTCGCGGCCCAAAGCTGGGCGTTGTGGAATGTCCGCAACAAGCTTACTATTGAAGACAAGATTATATCCAGACCGGCTGATGTCATGTTTCAAATGATTATACACATGCAGAGATGGAGGCCGTTGATCAAGGCGAAGGATCGGGCGTTGGCGGACGGGGCGATGGATGCTATTAGGGAGCTACTCGATAGGCTGAGTGTGGTTTCTCCTAGCTAGCCTTGTTTCACTGCCGGGATGTGGCAGTCCAGACTTTTAGCTTAATGTCTGTAATATTTTTTGAATCTGGGCCTGAGGTGGGTGTGCTGCGTTTTGGGGGACGTGGTTTCGGAGTCTTCCTGGAAGTTGTATCGAATGCTTATGTGGGTTGTGGCTTTATATATAAAGCTGGGCTTAGGCCTTATATTTAAAAGCGTGTGGACGCTGGTCATGGTCATGTAGCATGGATGATTGACACAACAACACCGATTATTTGGATGTCTGTATGAGATTACGGTGTTAGGCCAGCTCGTCAAAACTGTTTTCAACCAGACCTGTTGAAAACAGCCGACTTTTGGAGTCAAGACTGCAGAAAAACCCTCACTTTATTTACACTCTTCACCTCCCTATACTAGACCACTATTTTTTTCCAATCGAGTTTTTTCTCCTCTCGGTGAGCAGGTAAGCGGTGTACTCATCTTCGGGCCGCGGCGGCGGCGACAAGTTTAATTACTACCTCTTCTAATCGAGTTGTCCTCTTTGTTCTACAGCAGTACCGATGGATGTAAGTAACCAAACCTCAAACTTAGTAGGGTTTGAGCATTTGATAATTTAGATCTGATGTTAAGCTACTCGACGTGTGCTTGCTTGTTTAGGTTCAGGTTGTTATATATCATAATTGACCATGAGCATGAGTTTTGAGATTGAGATTGCTGTAGATTTTTATTTAGCTTGAGCTTGTTGTAGATCAAATTTGAACATGACTTACTGTGGCATATATAAAAAATATTGACAGTTTGACACTAATATATAAAAAATCCATACTTTATATTAAAACGAGTTAAACGAGCTACTCACGAGTTTACCGAGTCGAGCCAAGTTTTATTTCATGACTCGTTTGTTGAACGAGTCGAGCTCGGTTAGGCCTAATCACAGACCACAGCTAAAGAATTGCACCTTATAATACAGTCTCCCGTTTCTACGTACGGGCTGATCAACTTGACTTAGATCTATGACGAAAAGGCTGGAGCCATTAAGTTCACCAGAAACCGTCATGTATAGTTCAATCGATCGTAGTGTAGTCTACTCTGAATTTTTCCAATACGCTTATGTCGTCTTCATCGACCACACGATAGACTGACCACCTAGCAACTTTGAACCGTACATGTTCTTTCCAAGTCTTTTCCTTTCTTTCGACATAGTACTCCCTCCATTCTTAAATGTAAGATGTTTTAGGTGTTGCACACTTTGTATAGATTCATACTAAAACTAGCAAATTGCCCGTGCGTTGTCACGGGTGAACAAATGATAAATAATTTCAAACTAATAAATTAAATAGGAAGATTCGGTTAAATGATAAATAACTCTTCCACGTGAATCGATCACTGGACGGGTTTATTTCGCACAACAAGTCAGAAACATTGTCTCACCTCTTGTCTTGATGATATTACAGTTGTAAAACAAATCTAAGAGTGAGTACAACCTGAGCGAAATAATAAAAAGAGAAGTAAATGGGGTACATCATGTTTCCATTACAGTTACGGGAGATGACTTGTCCCACTTGCTAGAACAGCTCTTCCTAAGCTTATAAATTGTTGGCATATCATGCATCATGTTTATATCATACTACAGGAATAAACTTGGAACCAGCAATCTGAAACGAGGTATTCTAAACAAACTACTGAAACATGAAACATGACACGAAGTCAAAACAATATATGATATATGAACTTAGGTGTAACCAAATCATAGCAAGAAAAGTTTAATTTTGTAAGAGCATATAGGGTAGGCACACAACAAGGTGGAAAGTGGGTGTCATTTGCTCCAGAGCGCACATCCCAAGGGGTGGACAATAGAAGAAATGAAATCAACAAGAGGTTATGAGTTTTACACAGCATAGCTATATTTTAGCAGCTCAACCATAAAGTTTTGACATTATTAATGAATAATAATTGTTTTTCTATTTGTACTGAAATGAAATAAAGTACATGCATGCAGCCTGCTGCTAGCTAGTATTCCCACTGTCGGAGTTCAACCAGATGCAATGCATGTTCAGTAGGGAACCCACACCACAACAGAAAAACACGACACACATATCAATTTCTTTTGTGAACCAAAGCAGCTCTAAACAAGGCAAATGTAACTGCCGGTGATACTTGGATAATGGCAGACTGCTCCACCCACTGCCGGTTTGTGGAATTGGTGAAGGTAAACAGATCAATTCCCTTCACGTAAGAACAACAATTTTACCACCAATCGAAGTTGAGTTCCCAGGCTCATCCACGGCGCAACTCGCGGAGCCAAGTAAAAGTGCTGCTGACGGCCACTGGCGAGAGCCGAGATGCAGCTTCTCTGAATAAATTAGACCATGAATAAATTTTCAGTACTGACATTTACCCATTTTCTCCCTTTTTCCGTCTCCAAGTCCACCGAATTGCCCCATGTGCAAGCCCCAATCCCTATCTTCGCTATCATTTATCTGCAACAAACTGAGATTAATAGGAATTGCAGACATTGAACGGGAAGGATTCAAGATTTAGAGGAGCTCAGGAGGCAGCGCATGGGCCGGCAACTTGGGACGATGAACTGAGAGCTGCTGGCCGCTGACCGGAAGCCTGGTCGCCTTGCCGGACCAACGCAATCCAGCAATTCCTCAATAGCGAGCAGCGCAACACCAGGCCGCCGTCCGGGGCTAATTATTTTTAATAATACATTTTTTAAATTAAATTTGACAAATATTATGCAAATTCAACAAATTGCAAAAATAATACAGCCTCGGCTTAGGCTAAGCCGATTAGTACTTATCAGCCTAGCCGTGGCCGATAAGCTTGTCGGCTGCCGGAGAGCACCTTGTCGGCTTAGGCCTGGCCGATAGGTACTAATCGGCAGCAGGCTGGCCGAGTGCTGCATGGCGAGGACGGCACAAGCACCAGCACGCATGAGCACGCACGCGCAGCCAGCACAGCCACGGGCAGCACGTCACGGGCACGCACGCCACGCACGGCCAGCACGAGCACGCACGACCACGACCAGCACGCACGCCACGCGCGGCCACGGCCAGCACGCGACGGGGCGGCCGGCACGCCATGGCGGCCAGCATGCCATGGGGCAGCCGGCACGGGCGCGGGCGGCCAAGGCCGCGGCGGGCGCGCACGGGCGTGAGGCCACGGGGGAGGCCACGGAGGCGGCCCCGGGCAGGCGAGGCCGGGGGCGGCCGGTGCAGAGCGCGGCCGATGCGGGAGCGGCCGGAGGCGGCCAGTACGGGGACGGAGGCGAGCACAGGATGGAGGCGGCGCAGGATGGTGTGGACGGCCGAATGAAGGAGAGCGAGACGGACCTGGCAGGCAGGCCTATCGGCCTAGGCTGGGCCGACTGGGCTGTCGGTGCCTGGTTTGCAGGCCCACTGGGACATATCGGCCTCGCCTAGGCCGACAGGCCCCTTTCGGCTTAGCCTGGGCCGAGGCCGTATTATTTGTGTAATTTACTCAATCTTTACTATATAATATAGCTAGAGGTGGTGATGGTATGGTACGTTTTTTAAAGTTCCAATTTTACCCCTACGTAGTAAGAAATTTTACCCACCCTACCACCCGTAAGTGGTACCGGTTCGTTTTTTATTTCCAAAATCGTCACCCGAAGGAAAATAAGCCTGCCGCGGCCTCCCCTGTTCTCCTCGCGGTGGCGGCGGGCGCCGCGGTGGCGGCGGGCCTCCCTGCTACCAAAGGTGGTCGGGAGGGAGCTCGCGTGGCCTGGTGGGCTGGCTCTTGCCGGCGAGGAGCGAGGACGCCGGGGCGGCGGCCCCGGGGACAGCGTGCGGCTCGGAGGTGCTGTGCTGGGCGCGATGTGGGGCGCAGGGATGTGCACTCTCCCGTGGCCGCGCGGCGCCGCCTGGCTGCGCTTGCCCGCGGCCGCCATCTTCTCCGGCCTGGTGGTGTGTGCGGAGGTCGCCGTGCGGGATTCAATGCCGAGCCCGCGGAGGTCACCGTGCAGGCCTCAATGGAGAGCACGCAGGCGCGACTTCTCCGGCCGGCGGCGCGTGGGGAGGTCGCCGTGCCGCGGGCGTTCTCCGGCCGGTTACGCGTGCGCTGCTTTGCATCAGCCTGTGTGGGCGTCGCGCGTGAGATCCGGCGGCGTTGACTTCATCTATTTTGTTTTATTGTCTTTTTATTTTTCTTTTACAACGTATACTCCTTGTCATTGTCTCCTGAATTTATGTTAGCTGAGCCGAGATGAGTTGCAGCTGCCGATACTTGCACTAGCTGATTTTTTTCTAGAAGGGCCGGCCGGGGCAAGGTGTAGCAGGAGGTCAAAGACGAGATGGTTCAGTGAGGTGGTGCATATAGGATTATCCTCGTGGGTCTGCCCTTTGCTTGCGTGTATCTACATCGATCCACCTGGATGGACTATCCTCATGGGCTGCCCGTTGCGTGTATCGACATCGACCTGGTCGACGCCGCCGGGCTCACTCAGATCAATATCAGTTGATTGTGCACGTACTGTAACTTCCTCCTTGATCTGACAGGGGCGAGATCGATCCGCCGCCATCCTCATGATTTAGTTGGCTCCGCTTGACTCCATTAGCATATGCAAGTGCAGTTCGAAAAAAGCCTATGCAACCTGGATAATCGCCTCTTGCTTCATATGATCGTGCACCTCCACCGTCATGCAGTTTGCAGCATCCTGGCGGTGGCCGATGCCAAGTCGCCACCATGGAGGGAGTGCATGTCTCTCAGATTGTACATATATGTTTGTGGTCGAACCACATTTTGAGGAATAAGGGTAGAGAAATATCATCCTCCGGGTAGCGGGTAATCTAGATCGTGCTTTTCTGCTTATTGTATCTGAATCTGGTTGCACCTATACCCCCGGGTATTGGTCCTGTCAAACTGCTACAAATCTCCCTTATGTATAACTACTAATAAATTCTGATTATGTCCTATGTTTCATATTAACAGTCTGCCTCTAAAGACATCTAGCGTGACTTCACTCGATTGTAGCATAAAACTGAAGACATATAAATCTAGGTAGACATATTTAGATTTACATTGATGTGATTGTTTAGAAATGCTCTTACGCATAGTTACATAAATTTACCCACTGCTTTTTATTTCTGAATAGTATTAATCTGGTACAATATTTTTTGCTCAAAGTCATAATTGCTAGGCGTAGGTTGTGTGGACAATCACACTGCAGGTGTTTCTGGTACAATTTGCTAATTTGATGGAACCGTCTACATGATACAAGGAAATTGAAATCTTTGAAATCTTAGTTAACAAGCGATAATTATTTGGTTGGTGCTGTATATCAACTTATAATTTTATAATAAAATTGTATTTTAAGCAAAATATAAGTGAAATACTATATGTTTATCTTTTGTATGCACGTGAAATTTCATGTGTATTACGCATATGGCAAGAATTTTTTATATTGATTTAAAAAATTAATATTAATATTAATCAAAATTGATTTAAAAAATGTATTATTAAAAAAATTAGCCCGTCGGGACGCATTCTTAAATGTAAGATGTTTTAGGTGTTTCACACTTTATATAGATTCATACTAAAATAAATAAACATATCTATGAAACATTTTTAGATACATTTTTTGTGCATGTGAATATGGATAAAACCTAAAACATGTTACATTAAACGGAGGGAGTACAAGATAACAAAGGTCCTATATACCTACGCATGCATGCAAAAAAGTCATGGATACATTAATCAACGAAAGGTCTTTTTTTTTGAATTTTCCATACTTGTATTCATACTAGAGGATCAAATACAAGGTCGGATACAAGCAAAGAAAAAGAAGTATACGAAGGACGGCACCGCAGCGCCACACCGTCTTCACCACGAGCAGCTCCAGCGCGCGCGACCTCCACCGCCGGAGGCGAGGAAGGAAGCAGACGCCTGGAGCCCTCTCCACGGAGCGGAAGAGCTTCTTGCCACCGTGGAGCCCTCTCCACGGCGCCGAGACTTCTGTGGACGCTCGATCGGTATGGGTGTCCCGGCAGCGTATGCATGGCGCAACACGGACGTCAACACAGCGGACCCGAGCGATCGACCTTCCTCCCGCCGCCGGCCCTGATTGTCGCCATGTGGGCCCCGCTGCGTTACTCTTTCTCTCGCGTCGTGCTCTTAGAAACTTTCTGGATGCTCCGATAATTCCAGGTAATCCGGTAATGGAATATACCTCCGTTTAGACTTAATTACCCCGTTGATGCAGCGTTAGATATTGCCGTTAGACATTGGAATCGCCTACTGCTCGGTCCACCGAGACATAAGATAGCGCTTGGTCGACTTTTTTCTTCCCATCCGTCCTCCCACTCCCCCTCCCTAGCCACTGTCAGCCTCGCTGCCTTCTTCCCCGCCCTTAATTGTCTCGCTGCCCTTACCTGCCCCAAACTCCTCCTTCGCTGGTCCACCGCCACCCCAAGCAGGGATTAAGCTGCCTTACAACCAATGGGGTCAGCCGACCGCAGTGAAAAACACAAAATGCTTTGTTAATCAGTTCTAGCTAGTGATCTTTACTATTAAATGGGAGTTGGTGTTTTAACCTGGCTAACCATGGCTCGCTCGACATAGTCTGCCCCCACGTCGTTCCCTCGATCGCCCATTCTCTCTCAGCCCATCTCGGATGATTGGCCCGGCCCCGCACACGCTATAACACCCAACTCTCGGTCAGATTTTCCTTTCTTCCCTGCACCGCCGCGGAAGCCTTTCTCCACCGCGCCCATCGCCGCCACGGAAGCCTTCACACAATGCCCTCTAGGATCTCACGTCCTTGCCATCATGCGCGCCGCCATATGCTAGTCAATTGTGTCCCCATATGATATCAATGAGGAGATCCTCCCATGCCGAATCCCAATGCCTGGGAGTGCACATGGTCACAACTCACAAGGAGGGGACCACAAGGACGCGACCTCCTGCTCACAGTTGCGCCGCCATAGTCCTCCCGTGTCGCCGCCGCTATCTTGCACCCCTGACCCCGCCCCTCTGTCGACGGCCTAGGCACGAAGCCCCTTCCGCCGCCAACTCTCTCTTTGAGTGTTGGTAAGCCTATTTCGATTTGATAAGTGACCAAATCGAGTTACCGAACACCGATTGATACCCCGCATCGTTCGATTTCTAGCCCGAGCATGGCCAGGAAGGAGGTGATGGTGAGTCCGGGGGAAGAAGAGCAGTGAGGAGAAGCAAGAGGTGGACTCGAGGTCAGACGAGGAGTTCCAGAAATCCATGTGCAACCCATCCATTGAGGTTGTCATCGAGTTCGAGAAGAAGCGCGCAAAACAGAAGCTCCGGGAGCAGACATTCAAGAAACATGGGCTGGAGAAGGCCGAGCAGACATTCAAGGCTCTCGACCTGAATAAGGTAACCTATGCGCTTACAGTCGAGTTGGTTAATTTCTGTAGATGTATCCATGCGCTGCTCTGATTGATGGGAAAAATCCGAATAGTCATATTTATCTTGTGAAAATGCATCTTGTGTATAGTGTTGTATCAACAGTTTTTTCACGTGCAAACTGAAACTTCTGAAACACGGGCTTTGGTCGATTGGGCAGGTATCTACTTAAGAAATGTTGATAATTCGGTTGACAATGGTTGCAATGAGATGAAGATAATCTCTCAGACAAAGGGGTGTAATACGTTTCATACTACAACAAGTTTTAGATAACTGCTATCCTTTTTTGGTGGTAAATAAAGCTTTTCTTGCAATGCAATATAAAAGATGAGAAAAATTGTCTAACTAGAAAAAAAGTTTTGTATAACTAGCGAGACTGCAATGTGCACGTTATAGGATTTTTTAGATGAATGTCGTCTGTGTTTCAGATATATGAGCACTGATCATTCACCCTAATCAGTATACAGGTTTGTGATATGCCATCAGACCTCATACTCCAACAGTAAATTGTCGAACCGTGCCACCGGATTAACACTCAATTCAGAGTCAAGAACTTCTCTGATGCCTCTTGGAAGAACAGGATAATACCAGAAAGTGCAGGCTCACAGGTTGTCAGTGGTCTCTATTTTCAGTTCCAAATCTTCCAAGCAGCTGCAGTATGATGATCAAAGCTTCTGCAGAGCATGTACCCTCACCACTGCAGGCGGAAGCGACAGCTCTTCTTGCGTTAGTGTGGCACAATTGTTCCAGCTGCAATGAATCACTTTTTCGACGGACAATCTCTTACTGGCCAAATCATTAGCTACAAACTGAAAATTAGAAAGGTCCTTGCTTCCTTCCTCTAGATCTCTGCTCAACTCCAGGCTGCAATATTTCACATCAAAAGAGACCTCGATGGAATTGCTGATGACATCAGGCTCTCAAAACCAATGATTTGGAGCCTATCTTTACATGCAGTAGTTCAGCTCGTAGCAGTAGGTGATGTAGCCCAACCTACGGCTCCTACAACAAGTGGTCCAATGATAAGAGCTAGAGTCAAGGCTCTCCATGATACGGTGAATTCACTCCTAGCTTTATGTGATCTCGATACACCCTTGAATGGTTTGCTACTTCATTCGGATACTTTGTGCATACTCAGGAACGACTACCGTGAAGATCACCAAGCAAGTACGGAAGATGGCCAAGAGACAACGCAAGACGAAGGAGAAGAAGCAGAGAAGACTGGCCAGCTGGCCAAGGCCGGCCCCAGGGCCGGGCTGCCTCCAGACCCGGCCGGCCTCCGGGAGGCCGGCCACCCACCAGCGCCAGCCAGCCCCAGGGCCGGGCCACCATCTGCACCAGCCGACCTCCAGGCCGGCCTAGGCCGGTCCCCAGGCTGGTCTCCCCGACCCCGCGTGTCATGTACCCGTTTTGTACTAAGACTATAAATACCCCCCCCCCTGGCTCCTAGATCTAGGGTTAGACTATGATTTGGGATTAGAGTAGAGTTGTGCTCCTTCATCTCAAAGTGGTCCCTTCCTCCATTGGAGATGAATCAAGACCTCCCCTTGTGGAGATGAACCAAGACCTCCCTTTGTGGAGAAGATCCCTCTAGTGGATACCAAGGCTTCCTCTTGTAGTTTGCTACTTGCTAATCTTTCCTCTTGAACTGGCTAGATTGGGTTGGTTTGGATTGACCAATTGGACAAACAATTCTAAGAGTAAGGTGTGCTTGGGAGAGGAGAATTGGGGGCTACCCTTGGGGCTTGTTACCAATTGAATCTTGCTGAGTTACTTCTTGCTAGTTATCTTTGATTTGAGAGTTTTCCCCTCTTTGTGTTCTTGTGTTCATCCCTTGTTCTTCGTGTTCATCGATTCCTCCGCCTAAATCCGTGAAGATCGGGACCTAACCCACATCATATGGTATCAGAGCTCTAGGTTGCCACTGATTTGATTTGTGTTTCCACCAAAATCCACCAATTTTTTCTTTGTTTTTGAGAAATTCGAAAATTTCCACCAAAAATAGCCATTTTGGGATTCGAGCGATTTGGTCGATTTGATGAGTTTTTGGTTGTTTTGATCCATGGATCTGTTGTTTTAGGACCCCCTCCACCCTTGTTTGTGTTCCCTAGCCTTAATTCTGTCAATTTCACACAAAATCGAGGTTTTTTGCGTCGCTTTTCCGCCCAAAATTCGCGGATTTTCGAGCTCCAGCAGAGCCGGCCCCACAGCCGGCCCAGGCCGGGCCACAGGCCGGCCAGCAACCCGACCCAACCGGCCCCCCAGCCAGCCTAGGCCGGCCCCAGGCTGGTTTCACAGAAACATCAGTTTTGCTTCCTTTTTCCTCGGTTCGTTTTGGCATTTCTCGTTTGTTGTTTGAGTCCTTTTCCGGTGTGTGCAACGTCTACAACATCGACAAGCTTCCACAGCAACTTCATCAACAACAAGCGAAGATGACACCAAGGACTCGACACTTCCCCGACTTTGTAATCTATTGTGAACCCTTCTTCCTTTCGCGTACCTTGACCTACCAGACTAGCCCTTTGATATTGCGAGGCATTGCACTTGTGTTGATTTGAGTGATTGTCTTAATGTATTGGCGAGTGTGTATCATGTAGAGATCTTGGCACTAGCAAAAGTTGAAGGATTCATCGTCAAAAAGCAAAAAAAAAGACAAATAATCAAGTGGTGCCAAGTATCATCTCTGTAGGTTGCGACAAAGCTTGAACCGCCAAAGTGAGTGTGAGAGTTTGACACTTGTGCAAATCCGTTGCCCACTCAAGGCAATTGAGCTAGCGTCCTTCGTGTGTTGTGGTGACACTTGAGCACGTAGTATTTGCTAGGTTGCTTATCTTCGAGTGCTCGCCCTTTGGTCGCACAAACTCATCATTCGCTTTTGTGTGTGTTTCTTGATACTTTGTGGTTGGAGTTTCTTTGGTAATTTGATCATTGTGGATTTTCTCTACCTTTGACAATATGCTTTTCGTCGAGTTTGCTTGATTTCCGTTGCCACTTCATACCTTCCTATCCTCAGAAGTGTGTGCGTGGGGTGTTAGAACCGGATTCTCTCCTCTCAAGCCACATTATACTTGGGATATAGTTTGTCTTGGTTTTTCCTTGCCACACATCTCACTTGTTCTTGAGAAAATGTTTAGGGGAAGTACAAACGGAAGCTCAAGCTTGGACGATGAAATCCACGGTGGAGTTCGAGGTGATCATGGCTATGTCACACAAACCGAGTTTGTTGGTCTTCGACACCTTCTTCGTGATGGCCTAGGACGCTACGAGCGCCGTCTTCAAGCTCAAGAGGCCAATTTCAACGACCGCATGCATGCGCAAGAAGCATCTATGGAGCGGGTGACCGAAGCTCTCAACAACCTTGTGTGACAACGAGCTCTTCTTCATCACGCTCAAGTCGTACAAGAAGCACTTCAAGGTCGACGCAAGCACGTCATGGACGTCATGACCCTCACCAAGAAGATCCACATCAACATAACCCAAGGCGCGATGCCCATGAACGACCTCGTCCTAATGTGGAACATCCACATGCTCCTCACGCGAACAATGCCAATGCGCATCAAGAACAACCTCACCAAAATGATGAACGTCGTGAACATGACCCATTGGCTAATGACAATGGAGTGCCGGGTGCGAATGACTTTGATGAACAAGGACGTCATCCCCGTCATCCTCCAAGGCCACGCCATCAAAATCATGACAATGCGAACAATAATGAACAACCCATTCATCAACAAGAGCACCATCCTCGCATGATCCTCGTCCTCGTCAAGAACTTCCACATTCCGAGTCAAGTGATAGCGAGTCAAGCCAACACAATGGTGATGGACTCAATCGAAGGAGACGTGGATGTGCATTCCCACGTGGTGCCTATCGCGACGACTATGATGACTTGAACAACATTCACTTTGATATACCCAAGTTCTTCGGCACAAGTGATCCGGAAGCCTACTTCTCATGGTACTCAAGGTTGACAAGATCTTCCGCTACAACGCTTCTCCGACAACAAGAAGGTTGCCTTAGCCTCGATGGAGTTTGAAGAGTATGCTCTCTTGTGGTGGGAACAACTCCAAGATGCACGCATCGCTAACCACCAACAACCAATCGACACTTGGGTTGAAATGAAAGAAACAATGTACAAGCGCTTCGTGCCAAGCCATTACACTCGAGACTTGTACAAGAAGTTGCAAGAGTTGAAGCAAGGGTTGAAGTCGGTTGATGAGTACTATAAGGAGATGGAAATCTCGATGATGAGAGCCAATGTCAACGAGTACGAAGAGCAATCCATGGCTCGCTTCATGAATGGCCTCAACTATCCAATCAAGAAGATCGTGGAGTTCCAACCATATGCCTCTTTGGTTGAGCTAGTACATCAAGCTTCAAAGGCCGAGCGTCACGTGCTTGAAGAGCTCAAATACCTCAAGACAAAGGCATTTTTCGCCAACAAGCCTCCTCATCAACGAACACACCAACTCAAGCTCCTCCTCAAGCTAGCGAAAGGCACGACAAGAGTTCTACATCCACCACTCAAGCACCTCAACCTTTCAAGAAGGCACCTTCATCTAGCAATGCACCTCAAGGATCGTCGTCCGGAACAAGACTCTTGCAATGCTACAAGTGCGGAGGACAAGGGCACAAATCCTTTGAGTGCACCAACAAGAAGGTCATGATCATCAATGACATGGGAGAGTATGAATCTATGAGTGAAGATGAGTACAATGCTTGAACAAAGTCGCCACAATGCAAAGTGTCAAGAAGAATCAAATGAGATATATTGTGATGGCGACAACAACCCCTCTTGGTTGTGGCAAGAGCTTTAACCACCAATGTTCAAGTGAAGAAGACCAAAGATGCAATTTGTTTCAAACAAGAGCGGGAATCAATGGAAAGTCCATCAAGGTCATCATCGATGGTGGAAGTTGCCACAACTTAGCGAGAAGGAACTTTGTGACAAGCTCAACTTGAAGTTCAAGAAGCACCCACATCCATACCATGTGCAATGGTTGAGTGATACCGGCCCGTCAAGATTCAACACATGGTGCAAGTGTCCTTCAAGATTGGAGCCTATGAAGATACGTGGATTGTGATGTTGTGCCTATGACCGTTTGTCACTTACTTCTTGGACGTCCTTGGCAATTTGATAAGGGTGCTATGCATGATGGAAGGACAAATTACTATAGCTTCAAGAACAACGACAAGACCTTCGTCCTTCGTCCCATGACACCAAGTCAAGTCATCGCCGACAACGCCAAGACTATTGCAAGGGCACAACAAGATCGTTCGTCAAGTGAGATGAGTGGTGAGCGAGAGACCCACCATAAAGTGAGTGAGAGCCACAAGCCAAATGAGTGTGACACTTCAAAGAGAGCCCACAAAACTTACACTATTTGCCACCAAAAGAGAGATGAGGGAGTTGAGAGAGAACCCATCCACCCTCCACTATGTGCTCATATGCAAGGGTGAAGTTTCTATGACTAACACTTTCACAAACCTTCCTCCTTCTTTGTTGTCTCTTTTGAAGGACTTTGAAGATGTCTTCCCTCAAGAAGTGCCACCGGGACTACCTCCTCTACGCGGAATCGAGCATCGCATCGACCTTGTTCCCGGCGCACCGCTACCGCACCAACCCCGAGGAGACAAAGGAGATTGAGCGGCAAATACAAGAACTTCTTGCCATGGGACATATCCGCGAGAGCTTGAGTCCGTGCCCGTGCCCGTCATCTTGGTACCCAAGCACGACAACACTCTTCGCCTTTGCATGGATTGTCGCCCATCAACGCCATCACCGTTAGGTATCGCCATCCTATCCCTCGACTTGATGATATGCTTGATGAGCTTTGTGGTTCCGCTATATTCTCCAAAATTGATCTTAAAAGTGGATACCACCAAATAAGATGTGTGAAGGTGATGAATGGAAGACCGCATTTAAAACAAAGCTTGGTCTTTATGAATGGCTTGTCATGCCATTTGGTCTTTCCAATGCACCTTCTACTTTTATGCGTCTCATGAATCATGTTTTGCGTCCTTTCATTGGGAAATTTGTTGTGGTATACTTTGACGACATCCTTATCTATAGCAAATCTTTGGAAGAGCACACTTCTCATGTTGCTCAAGTTTTGTTGGTTCTTCGCAATGAAAAGCTTTATGCAAATCTTTCTAAGTGCACTTTTGCCACCAACAAACTTGTTTTCTTGGGTTTTGTTGTTTCTTCGGATGGAGTGAAGTTGATGAAGCAAGATACAAGCAATTCGGACTTGGCCTTTTCCGATGTCACTTGAGGAGTTGAGACGTTTTCTTGGTTTTGCCGGATTTTACCGCCGTTTCATCAAGGATTTTTCCACAATTGCTTGCCCCCTCCATGAACTTACAAAGAAAAATGTACCTTTCATTTGGGGCAATGCACATGATTTTGCTTTCAATGAGCTCAAACGGTTATTAACCGAAGCACCACTCCTTGCCCTTCCGGATTTCTCTAAGACATTTGAGATTGAATGCGATGCAAGTGGATTGGGCATTGGTGGAGTGCTTATGCAAAATGGTAGACCCATGCATACCATAGTGAGAAACTAGATGGAGCTCGCTTGAATTACCCCATTTATGACAAAGAGTTATTTGCTTTGGTTCGTGTTTTGGATGTGTGGCAACATTACCTTCGTCCTAAGGAATTTGTCATTCATTCCGACCATGAATCCTTGAAATATTTGAAAAGTCAAACAAATTTGAACAAAAGACATGCTAAGTGGGTTGAGTTCATTGAGTCTTTTACCTTTGTAATCAAATACAAGAAAGGTAAAGACAATGTGGTCGCGGATGCTCTATCCCGCAAGGCCAACCTACTTACACGTCTTGACATTAGTGTCTTGGGTTTGGATGAGATAAAGGAGTTGTATGCTACCGATGCTTTCTTTGGAGACATTTTCGCTCAATGTTCGGAGCACAAAGGAATTGGTGATTTCTATTTGCACCAAGGTTTCTTGTTTAAGGCTAACAAACTATATACCCGAGTCTTCGCTTCGTTTGGTCCTTTTGAAGGAATCTCATGGAGGATCACTCATGGGTCACTTTGGACGCGACAAGACCTACGCCATGCTCGCCACCAACTACTATTGGCCAAGAATGAAGCGTGATGTGGAACGCCTAGTTCGACGATGTTCTACATGTCTCAAAGCTAAGTCTACTCTAAACTCTCATGGCTTGTACACCCTTTACCCATCCACATAGACCGTGGTCCGATATTGCTATGGATTTGTCTTAGGTCTCCCACGCACTAAAACAAACAAGGATTCCATATTTGTCGTCATTGATCGTTTTTCTAAGATGGCACACTTCATACCATGCAATAAGACCGACGATGCTTCACATATCGCCACGTTGTTTTTCAGGGAAATCGTCCGTCTTCATGGAGTGCCAAAGACCATTGTTTCGGATCGAGACGTCAAGTTTGTGAGCTATTTTTGGAAGACTTTGATGGCCAAGTTCGGAATCAAGCAACTCTTTTCCACCGCCTACCACCCTCAAACGGATGGTCAAACCGAAGTGGTGAATCGAAGCCTATCTACCTCCTTCGTGTGTTGATCAAGCCAAACCTCAAGAATTGGGAAGAGTGCATCCCTCATGCCGAGTTTGCCTACAATCGAGCACTACATCGAGCAACAAAGAGAACTCCCTTCGAGATCATCTATGGTTCAAACCCCTACACCGTGCTCGACATGCTACCACTTCCACTCCGTGAACAAGTCAATATGGACTTTGACAAGCGCGCCGCTTACATGAAAAAGCTACATGAAGACACAAGAACCACGCTAGAGAAGCATAATGAAGACCATGCTACGAAGGTGAACAAGCACAAGCGCGCCATGATCTTTGAAGAAGGAGACCTTTTGTGGCCACACTTGCGAAAAGAGCGCTTCCCGGATGCAAGAAAGTCCAAGCTTCACCCTCGAGGAGACGGACCTTTCAAGGTCATTGCTTGTGTTGATCACACGTTCGCTGGGAGACCCAAGAGGAATGTATAAAGCAGTGTAGCAGCAGTTTCCCTCAGTATGAAACCAAGGTTTAATCGAACCAGTAGGAGCAAGAAATCACTTCTGAAGGTTGTCAGTGGCGCGCTGACGTGGAACCTGCACACAACACAATCAAACTACTTTGCCCCCAATGAAACAGTGAGGTTCTCAATCTCACCGGCTTGCTGAAAACAAAGGATTAAACGTTGGTGTGGAAAACAATAGTAAATTGCAGAGAATGAAAAGGAACAATGTTTGTTGTTGGTTGTATTATCAGTGTAAAAGAATGGACCAGGGTGCACAGTTCACTAGTGGTGTCTCTCTATAAAAGATAACTAACATGCTGGGTGAACAAATTACAGCTGGTCAATTGACAAAATATTGAGCGCATGACAATGCATATATATGACATGATGATTACTATGATATTCATATGGGCATTACGACAAAATACATAGACCGTTATCCAACAGCGTCTATGACTAATAATCCACCGCCAGGTTGTCATCCGAGTTCCCCGTTGGTATTAAGTTGCAATCAACGGATAATTACATTAAGTAATGTGCGTAATGTAAACAAATACATTAGACCTAATGGCGCACACTTAAGCTAAGCATCGGTTATTTTATCCCTAGTGGCAACAACACATCCACAATCTTAGAAGTTATTGTCACTCTCTCAGATTACCGGAGGCATGAACCCACTATCTAGCATAAATACTCACTCTTGGAGTTACAAGCATCTACTTGGCCAAAGCATCTACGAGTAACGGAAAGCATGCAAGATCATAAATAACATATAAGATAGATTGATAATCAACTTGACATAGTATTCAATATTCATCGGATCCCAGCAAACACAACATGTAGCATTACAATAAGATGATCTTGATCATGATAGGCAGCTCACAAGATCTAAACATGATAGCATAAAGTGGAGAGACAACCATCTAGCTACTGCCATGGACCCGTAGTCCAAGGATGAACTACTCACGCGTCACTCCGGAGGCAGGCATGGTGATGTAGAGCCCTCCGGTGATGATTCCCCTCTCCGGCAGGGTACCGGGAAGAGCTTCTGAACCCTCCCGAGCTAGGGTTAACGGTGGCGGCGTCTCTGGAACTTTTCATGGATAATGGCTCGGGTCTTTAGGGTTTTCGCGTCGGGAGGAATAAATAGGCGAAAGGGCGGCGGCTGCGGAGCCACGAGGGCCCCACACCACCCCACGGCGCGGCAGGGGGGCCGCGCGGCCCCATGGTGTGGGTGCCACGTGGCCCTCCTCCGTCTCTCCTTTGGACTCCGTCTTCGTGTTGGAAAAATAGGAGGTTCTGTCCAAGTTTCGTCCAATTCCGAGAATATTTCCAGACTAGCTTTTCTGGAATACAAAAACAGCAGAAAACAGGAACTGACACTGTGGCATCTTGTTAATAGGTTAGTCCCAAAAAATGCATAAAAATGCTATGAAGTGTATATAAAACATGTAACAATTGGTATAATATCAACATGGAACATCAGAAATTATAGATACGTTTGAGACGTATCTGTCATCAAGCGCATCAACGACAATGCCTACAAGATTGACATCTCCCACTCCAAACACTTGGTCCATGACACCTTCAACATCGCCGACCTATCGCCATACCTTGGAACATCAAGCGATGAGGATGACCAAGAGTCGAGGACGACTCTTTTCCAAGGGGGGGGGGGAGATGATGTAGCCCAACCTACAGCTCCTACAACAAGTGGTCCAATGACAAGAGCTAGAGTCAAGGCTCTCCATGATAAGGTGAATTCACTCCTAACTTTGTGTGATCTCGATACACCCTTGAATGGTTTGCTACTTCATTCGGATACTTTGTGCATACTCAGGAACAACTACCGTGAAGATCACCAAGCAAGTATGGAAGATGGCCAAGAGATGACGCAAGACGAAGGAGAAGAAGCGAGAAGACTGGCCAGCCGGCCTGGGCCGGCCCCAGGGCTGGGCTGCCTCCAGACCCGGCCGGCCTCCTAGACGGCCTAGGCCGGCCACCCACCAGCGCCAGCCGGCCTAGGCCGGTCCCCAGGCCAGTCTCCCGACCCCGCGTGTCCTGTACCCGTTTTGTACTAAGACTATAAATACCCCCCTCGCTCCTAGATCTAGGGTTAGACTATGATTTGGGATTAGAGTAGAGTTGTGCTCCTTCATCTCAAAGTGGTCCCTTCCTCCATTGGAGATGAATCAAGGCCTCCCCTTGTGGAGATGAACCAAGACCTCCCTTTGTGGAGAAGATCCCTCTAGTGGATACCAAGGCTTTCTCTTGTAGTTTGCTACTTGCTAATCTTTCCTCTTGAAGTGGCTAGATTGGGTTGGTTTGGATTGACCAATTGGACAAACAATTCTAAGAGTAATGTGTGCTTGGGAGAGGAGAATTGGGGGCTACCCTTGGGGCTTGTTACCAATTGAATCTTGCTGAGTTACTTCTTACTAGTTATCTTTGATTTGAGAGTTTTCCCCTCTTTGTGTTCTTGTGTTCATTCCTTGTTCTTCGTGTTCATCGATTCCTCCGCCCAAATCCGTGAAGATCGAGACCTAACCCACATCAGTAGGTAATGTCATATATATGTTGCTCCTCACTCAGCAAACATTACAGGCTATACACTACACTTTGTATATTGTGCTTGAGCTGAAATGAATTTGGCACCCCAGGGACCTTTTCTTGTTCAAAGAAGAAAATAATTTACAACATTTGTAGGTACGTTAGATACCAATCAAGTGTGTTCCAGATCCTGTGCGAATTCCTGGATGACTGTTTATTTTAATTTCGCAGGTTGATGTGAGAAATATTTATACAATGACAAAAGTAGTTTGGAATTCATATAAAATAAACCATTTTATATTTCCATATCTAACTTTCAAATGTTGCTTCGCATAATATTAGATCATCTGAAATTTGTGACCTAAAAATAATACTGGAAACTTGCAAGCTGAAAGAGAAACTGGTGGCTCGGCGACTAACATGCCGAGCCAAGTTTTAATATGAGATCTACTACTGGTTGAGCTTAATGAGCCAAGTTAATGAGTTACTCGTTTAACTTGTCAAGCTCAGCCAAAATCAGTGTCCTCAAAACTGGCCTATCTGGACATGCAGTTATGTATTTCTATTTGTCGTGGCACAATTGAGTTTGTGTCTTAGTGTGGGTGTTGAGTTTGTGTCTTAGTGTGGGTGTTTGGTTCCCTCACAAAATCTTACCAAGTAATGTAGTCCTGATTGCTTTGTTGATTTCTGTTGCAGATTCTTGTAGGTGTATATGTGGATTTTATGCTTATCCAATTGTATTCATAGAGGATATTGGGCAATGACTAATTTCCCCAAGATATCTTGCATGGTATTACTTGCAAATTACAAAATGGAATTTGTGTTTTTGAGGTTCGCTCAAGTCACATTCTTACTTTGCAGCTTCAATGCATGTATTTTCCGTGCTTATGGCGTGATTCTTCAGGATATGACTTTCCCAAAATGAACTTAGTTGCTCTTAGACTGGGTGCTAAACCTCTTGTAAAAAGTATTTCCTTGGTTGTACATGCTTCATGGACTAATCATGATTCAATTGGTGTAAAACTAGAAAGACAAATATTTATTGTAAAAACCAGAAAGATACGGTCAGATGTGGTAAACTTGTATTCGTAAAGTAATTGGTGTAAAGCTTGTACCATCAGATGTGGTAAACCAATTGGTGTAAAGCTTCAAAGCAGGGGGTCTGATAATTTTGTAAAATAATTCCATTACTTGTTTATTTCCATTCCAATTTATGGTTGAGGATGTGGTAAACTTGTATTTCTGAGATGCACATTTCGCAATCAACACCGGGACAAGTATATACCACATTCATGTACTTAGTATGCGTCCTATGGATAAATCTTTAGAAGCAATGCATAGTCACATCTTCCTAAATCTGCTCTCTTTACTTCTGTGTTTTGAGGATCTTTAACTTTGTTATTTTATTAAAAGTCTTCGAATGCAATTTAATATTCTCGATTGCTATACTTATGTTTGCATTCTTATCATGTATGGTCATTTATCTATTCATTTTTTATGTATTTACATGATTGCAATGTTCTTTTGATTATTGTTGGATATTGCAGGTTAGGGTCTTAAGGATGTATTCTTTTGTATGCATTGAGTTTGCCTAACATGGAACTCAAGAGGAGGGACATTCCAATGTGTACGCACATGGTGTAGCCCAAATTTCGTCTAACATTCACTCTTAGTTCGCTAGATTGTTTTCCTTTTATCCACTGGAGTCAACCCAATTATTCTAGTGATCGCAATGTATTTTTAGAGATTTTATATACACTCTTCATAGAGATGGAGTATAAGATAACTAAGACTTGAGTTACTATATTACTCTCTTGTGCGAGGCTGAGAATTGTGCAAAGTCAGCCTGGTGTACTATTTGTGTTTCAACTGAAAATACCAGTCACTAATTAATTCCTCAGTATATTCACTATCAAACAAAACATTCTCTTGAGTTTACACTGGATTTTATCTAAACAAACATACACGTGTCATGTATGATTGATTCGGCTGCGCAATCTACTCTTCGATACTTGAAGAGTAGCGATTGTATCGAAGATTGTGCTGATGATTAGGAAGACCCACAAATTCAATGTTTGCATAAACTGATCTACAAATCTGCAAATTTCATGTTTTTTTGGGAATTTCCAGAAAACCCGGGAACCAATAACACTTTTAGACACCAATCTTTTTTCTAAACTGATCAACAATGTTTGGTTAAGTTTGTCATGGAAAATTCAACTTGGTAAAATGTTTGGGTAGCATATCACATAGCGAAGCAAACCCTGGTCCCTCAGCTAGATTGTCCCGTCGTTAAAATGTTGATGAAAGAGGTGTTTGTATTCACATGCCCTGCCCACAAACTTTGTGAGGTGAGATGATTGAGGAAATATGAGGAGTCTGTAGCAACACACGGGCATTCAACTAGTTATTTATAGAAGATGACTCTGATGAATTGAAGGCGATATAGACATGACCCCGTTAGCATTTTTTTCGAGCTCTGTTCCTATCTGGCGTATTATCCGGTCCCGGCGCCCCCCTCCCCCCTAAGTTAAGTTCCCTAACTTTCACCGCCTTTGTCGCTGCCGCTTCGTTGGCGGCTCCGACTCGCTCCATCCCTCACCATCACTGTTGCCGCTGCGGCCAGCGTCGTTGCCGAGAGGAGCTCCGGCTCTCTCCCTCTCTCGATTTGCAGGGCGGAGGATCGACCGAGCGCTAAGCAATTTCTCGGCTAACCGAAGCATAAGATATTTGATCCTCCACAATGACTGCTGAGACTGCTCATTGCCGTGTCGTTCTCCGACCCCTACCAAAATTGACTTTTTTTTTGCGAAACTACCAAAATTGACTTCCTTGACCTAACGTTCACTTGGCCGTCTCTCACGTACATGCAGTCGTGCACACACCCCCAATTATTTACATAAGTGATTACCGTTCTACCCCTGGCCCTCGCGGTCGCACGGACCATCTAATGCTGACGGCAGCGCCTGACCACGCCCTTCACCCCTTCCGATTAGTTCCGCCTTAGTCCAAAGTCCAGGTCCTCGCCTTGGCTGCTTAGCTTTGTATGCCTTTGATATCTACTCCTAGATCGATAGAGCCACAACATAGCTTTGCTTTTCGAGCGGTGAAACTTTAGTAGGAGTACATGGATTTCAGGTCTAATTAAGCTGCACCACCACCTCTGTCGTGACAACGACGAGGACGCCATGGACAACCAACATCTATCGTTGCTCACCGGCACCGGGCGGCGGCTCGACGAGGAGATGGGCCGGCGCCGTGGCGAGATCAAAGAGGTGGATTTCTTCTCTACCAGCGGCGATACGGGTACCCAATCACGGAGAGTCGACGGCGGCGGCTGCAGGGTGATGCATGGCTGCCACGACGACGACGACAACGTCCACGTAAGTACGCCGTCGATCGGCACACGGCACATCGATCCATCAGCTGTCTGTGCGCCCACCACGGCGTAGCTACAAGTTATGCTTGATTGCTCCAAAACTGAGGCGCGCTGTGTTCACTTGTGTGGTGCAGACCGGGTTAGACTTGATGACCACCGCCATCGCCGTGGGCGCCGCTGCCCCGGCTACCGTCGACGAGGAGCGGACGGGGCTGATGATGGTCGGGACGGAGAAGAACCATACAGTTTGTTCCCTTGTGCTTTTATTACGAGATCGATCTTTACTCGCTCTAACTGGTCTGTGTACATGTGATGTTGGTTGACACGTAGATGTGTCTTCTGTGCCGCGTAGATTGAGGCGGCTGTGGAGGCGGAGCTCCGGCGGGTGTTGGAGGAGAACCTGCGGCTTCGTGGTATGCTGGAGGAGCTCACCCGGAGTTACGGCGCGCTATACCACCAGGTGCTCCTGGTCAGTCATCAGCAGGGGCACCATCATCGCCACCCCGATGTGCTCATGAACAACAAATTACCACCAACTCTAGTGAGAACTCGCTCTTTTTTCTTTTCTTCGAACGATTTCCTCTTCTGTGCTGCCTTCTGTACGCAAGCTAGTTACCTTCAACTTTACACACACAGACACAAAACTGTATTTGTTTTCCCCTATTGCATATTTTTCCAAAAAAAAATTTGAAAGGGATATTTTTCCAATTTTCGATCTTCCACATATGCTAAAAGAAAAATACGATGTGCCCATAGTCTCATACTAGCATGGGTCGAGGCTCTAGAGAGGATGGTTCTAACTTGATTCATTACATTATTTCCTCCCCCAAACTTTGAGGGTTTCTCCATTTCAAGGAAATATGTTCCGTCAGAATTTTGATTCATTTCTTTTTGTCCGTCGGATTCATTTTGCATATACTGTGGACAATTGCAATTATGTGAACGTTGCTTCAATATTCTACTCCACTAGGTAGTAATTTTTCATGCGTTGGTAGTTCAACAGGTGTACTACTCTAGTAAGGGCCTCTTTGATTCGTGGGATAGGAAAATCGTAGAAACAGGAAAATGGTAGAATTTCAATGTCATGCACACTCCATTCCTATAGAATTTTGTATGCGCCAAAGTTTGTTTGATTTCTCCAAAAGAATTGTAAAATGAGCTTAGAGTGAAAGATAGGAAAATTTCCTATAGGATTCATTCGTCCACAATTTTTTTGCAATTCCTTTGAATCAAATGAGCCCTAATACTGTACTGTATGGACAAAGAGAGGTGGTAGTTAGCATGTGTTAATCTCATGCACGCAGTTTTAATTGCTTCCTCGCTTTCCTCTTTGACTAATGAAACAACACGTAATTCTCGATCGGTCGTACCAAACCTCGATTGATGCAGCCCAACCTATCTACTACGGGGTCACTGAGCATGTCGTCGTCGACGCAGAAGTTCCTGGAGCCGCAGCAGGGTGACGAGGTGGTCGCCGCCGACTCCCCGTCCTTTAGCAGTGGCGGCAAGAGGAGGACGCGTCTGGATGAGGCGGCGACGCCGGGAATAAGGGATCGGAGCAGCGAGCAGGCGTCCTCGGAGCAGCTTCCATGCCGAAAACCGAGGGTGTCCGTGCGTGCGCGATCCGAAGCACCAATGGTACTCTACTAGTATGAATTCTCTTTCTGGAACGCCATATAGGATGTTAATCGTGCATATATATGAACTCCAGATTAGCGATGGATGCCAGTGGAGAAAGTATGGGCAGAAGATGGCGAAGGGAAACCCATGCCCGAGAGCTTACTACCGCTGCACAATGGCAATCGGATGCCCCGTGAGGAAGCAGGTACACCTACATTTACTCGAAAGTCATATACCAAGTCGGAGGTCGTAATTCTGAACATCAGCTCCATAGACTTTCTGCACACCAAAAAACTACAGTACTCAACAGGGCAAACTAGTCCGTCATGAACATCAGCCCTTCATTTATTCGTTGCATGCATGCACGGCCATGGACAATTTGAAGAATCAATCCATGCATCGAAGTGGATTAATTGTGCTTCCGATCGAAGTTTCATATGTGCATGCAGGTGCAGCGGTGCGCCGAGGACAAGGCCGTCCTGGTCACGACCTACGAGGGCAACCACAACCACCGGCTGCCGCCGGCGGCGACGACCATGGCTAACACGACGTCCACAGCCGCGGCCATGCTCCTCTCCGGCCCGGTAGCCAGCCGCGACGGCGCCGCCCTCTTTGGCCACCCCGCGGTCTTCCACCACCACCAATCCTTCCCCTACGCTTCCACCGTGGCCACGCTCTCCGCCTCCGCGCCGTTCCCACCATCACCCTCGACCTCACGCAGGCGCCCCCTGGGGCCAGCGGCATGCTCCACCGCCTGTCATCGGTCCAGCAGCAGCCTCCGGCCATGCCGTTAGCGGCACCCCCGGAGCTGGCCATGTACGTACAGCAGAGGGCGTCCACGGTGCTCTCGGCCAGGCTTGGGCTTGGCCAGGACGCGCAGCAGCAGTCAGTGATGGGAACGGTGACCGCGGCAATCGCAGCCGACCCTAAGTTCAGCACGGCATTGGCGGCAGCTATCTCGTGGTACTACTGTTGGAGAAGCACAGGGTGACGGCGCCGCCGATGCTGGTACCGCCGCGTCCACGGATGGATAACTACATGTGGTGCTGTCCGGCGGGTCGCCCCGGCTTGCGACGCAATATTTCACCACGTCGACTACTTGAGGACACGAGGTCAAATCGCACGGCAGATCGATCGATCTGTGCTACTGCTGCCAGCTGTACTTTGTGATCATTATGAGTGTATACTCACGGAAATTATCATGCGGAGTAGTGGTACGCGCCCTAGAAGCCGCGTGACTCTTTCGTTTGTTCAAACTCCAAAAAAGAAAGATGTGAGGTACAGACAGAAGCATCAATCTGAAAGCTGTCAGAGTACGATTAACCTCTGGATTTGAAATCATTTTGACCTCCATACTTCGATCGAGATATTGGACATAATACGACGGCATGCAGAGATATTTTTACAAATATATCCCTCTGCATATCGATATAGTCAAAAATACCTGCTAAAGTATCCTTGGTAGAAGCAGAAAGAAACATGTGGCACGCCCCGCCATACCGAGTGGGGAGCACACATTCCGGATTCCGCCATTCGGACTGGCGAAAAGCCCATCTCGCCAAAGCTTGGGCCCGGCAAAAATGATTTAGAAATATAGTAGATGTCTGGAAAAAAATAAGCTTAGGTATTTTATGGAAGTAGTTAAGCGTTGGAGTGCTAATTTAGAAACGGATATTATAAAACATAAGAAATAAGAAAGAGCTGATATATGGAGGGTTATGATGTTCTGAATATATAGTCTGAAAGTAAGGAACTTTCTACTGTGTAAAAGAATAAGTTATGCAATATTCTTAGTGAGATAAGTAATGATTGGGTGTTGGAAGAATTTAGTCTAGGCAGAGATTTGGCGGGGACAGGGATATTTTAGAAGGAGACAAAAACACAGCTTATTCAACCTCAATCCTGAATTTTTTTTGCAAGCGAGAAAGTTACCGCAGAAAACATTGTATTTTGGAAAGTAGAATAACTAAGGAAGAAATTAGTGTAGCCGTGTTTGGTGCTTATGCTGATGGGGCTCTAGGTCCAGATGACATGTCCTTTATGTTCCAGTAAAATATTGGGCGGTCATTAATAGTGATCTTCTAAGAATGTTTGATGATTGATTTAGGGGAAATTCTGATATCTATAGATTCTTATTAATGATCACTCTAATTTCAAAGAGAAATGATCCTATGGTGATGAAGAAATTTAGACCTAATAGTTTGCTGAATTTCTCTTTTGATTTTTGTTAGCAAAGTCCTCACTAATATGTTGGCCTTGGTTATGAATAGATTAATTTCTTATTGTTAATCTGTTTTTATTAAGCGTAGATTTACTATGAAAAGTGTTTTCACTGCTCATGAGGTTTATAGTAATAAAATAAAATATTTTAGTTTTTAAGATAGATTATGAAAAATCTTTCGATAGAGTTGATCTTGATATTATTGCTTGAGTCTTATAAGTTTGAGATTTTGGGGCTAGTTTCATTGGTTGGATTAAGCAGATCACTGTAGGTGGTGGCTCTGTGGGTGTGAAAGTAAATGAGGTAGGAGATTAACCAGCAGGGGGTTAAGACAGGGAGACCCTATGCCCCCTCTGTTGTTTAATTTGCAGTCAATCTTTTCTCTAGAATGTTGATTAAATGAAGTTGAGCAGGCTTGATTAGGGGGGTTTTGTCCAAATTCTTCTTGAGGGTGTAATTAGCTAACAGTATGGATATGACACTCTGCTTTTCATGGAAAATTATACTAATGTGTTTTTAAAAAGGATCTTAACTTATTCTGAACATATATCTAGAATGAAAATTAATTTTCACAACAGTTAGTTGATTTCAATCAACATGGAAGAAGATGAGATTCTGTACTTTTTAGGAATTTTACGATGCGTTGTTGGGAAATTCCCTTTAAGTATTTAGGGCTTCCTTTGCATCATGATAAACTTACGAAGGAAGATTTACATCCTTTAGTTTATTGGAAATACTGGAGAGAGACTGTTGTCCTATGCAGCAAAGAAAATTTTGATCCAAGTTGTATTAGCTAGTATCCCCATTTCCATGCTATCCTTTCTCAAATTCCCTAAATGGGTTTTGGAATTAATCAACACTCGGCTGGTTAACTGTAGGTAACAATAAGATTCATTTAGCAGCTGACTAGCCTTCTATTTGTATGATAAAAGAGTTTGGAGGTAACAATATTGCATCTATCAGGGAACCTACTCACGGAGGGGGCGCGGATTCGCTGACTTTATGAGTCCCAAAGTCAGGTGACTTTGGGTCACCGACATGTGGGTCCGTGCGAGGTGGGACCCACATGCCAATGACCTCAACGTCATGGTTTCCAAAGTCAGTGAATCCTCTCCCTCACGGAGGTCGAGCGTTCTTGTCTTACCTCCAAGATCATCCTGATGAAGACGCTTCTATCCATGCTGTGATCTGAGTACGTTGTTTCCCCCTGGTTCCTAGAGTTTGTTTCCCTAAAGGTTACGTTTTAGATTTTGATTCACGTCCGCAGATGTAGTTCTGTAGTATAAGTTTCATCTCCCCCTGTGTCCTGGTGACCGCAGGTGTTCAAGCTTGTTTTGAGGGCTTTTGGGCTTGTTTTCAGCTGGTTAAAACATGAATACATGATGATGGTGTTAGATAAGCATGCTACTGCCAGATTTTAAGGACTTTTAGTTTCCTTTTAATGGAACAATGTGGGCTCGTTTCATACGAAATGCAACGAGGGACTGTGAATCTAAAAAAAATGGAGCAGCGCAGCGTTACATCGAAGTTGCAATACTCCTCGAAATAGGCTTTCGCCCTGCTATATTAATATAGCAACCGGCGATATAATACGAGTTGCTGGGGCAAACAGCACAAATCCAGCCCAAAAGAAACAAAAAAGAAAAAGAAAAGAAACAACGCCAACAATGGCGGTTCGACGAAAACGAAGAAGACTCGCAACCGCTGCGCCCTCCGGAGAATTCCCACCATGCTCCTAGCACTCCGACGCGCCGCGTACCAAGCAGCACCTCCAAGAAGGTGAGCGACGAGGACGACACTGCTGCCCGAACTAGGACTAGGGTTACCCCTGGTCCTAGGGTTTCCCCCGGTACGCCATCGGGGTGGGGAAGACTGAAGAGGTACACCCGACGCCCTTCAGGAAGGACGGCGATACCCGCAGGTGTCACCGCGTCGGTGTCGAGAACGACAAGGATTTCTCCCGAGCCCCAAGAAACCACACCCCCGGACGCTCCGTAGTGTTCCACCAAACTTGACACCCACCATCACACGCCACCACGGTCTTGCAATCATCATCGCTGTTTCACCGTGATCCATGTTGCGAGGCCGGGAAACCGAGAAGAAGGGGCACCGGCGAGGGATAGCAGTACAGTAGCACGTGGGAGGGATAGACCTCCACCGCCACCGGCGGTAGCAGACCGGATGCAGCAGCCGGGACACACCAGGCCCTCACCGGCCCGGCCGAGCCCAAAAGGGCCCGTAAAGTCCCCGCCGCCGCACTGCAGCAGGCGCATCACCGTCACCGCCGTCCCCGGCACCATCCCCTGCTCTTCTGTCCACCGGAAGAGCCGCCACCACGTCCAAGGCGGCCCACCCAGGCCCAGATGGAGCCCAAAGGGCCCAGATCTGGGCCGGAAGGGCGCTGCCAGCCGCACTCCGGCGACCATGGCCCCCAGCCGCCAAGCAGCCGCTCCGCCGCCACCTGAACCACCCGGCCGTGCCGGACCACCACCAAGCCTAGTGAGCACCGCAGCTGGCCGCAGACCGCCGCGCCGTCTCGCCTGCTCGCAGGGAGAAACCGGTCGCCGCCGCCGGAGCTAGCACCGCACAGGCAACGCCCGGCGGCCCGACCCGACGGCGGCGGAGAGTGGGAGGGAGGAAGGGGGAGCTAGAAGCTGGCGGCGCTAGGGTTCCCCTGTCGCCCGCACAGGGGCGAGACAGGGGAGGACGGGTCATTTTTTTTTGGCCGAAGTTGCAATACTCCTAGGAGAGAGCAGGGTAAGCATAACGTGAAGAGAACGCACCATTTATTAGAAGTTTCCAGATAAATTGGTCCTCCACCAGTGGATTGAGCTGAAGTTATGGACTTTTCCCATATTCTGTAGAACTGGGCGAGTGTTGCGATCGACAGTTTTTTTTCAACGAGACAAAAATTGTCATTTTCATTAACAGAGAAGGTTTTTAGAGGTGTTAACAATAATTGCTAGGACACCCCCTAGGACTTCCACAAAAATGTACTCTCCCGGGATAATAAGACTCAAAAACTTTGCCCCGGCCAACCCCATATTCTGGCCTCCTTTAATCTTGACGATGAGACAGTTTTTCTTTGATGTCGGCTATCCATTTATCATCTTGGAGTGCCTCTGTGTCATGCGTATTTTCAGAAGGAGATCTTGCACCCATTGCCAGTGATGCAGGAGGTTGCGGCGCAGAATAGGTCCTCTCTCTGCCAAAGAGATTGAGGGCATCTCCAACCATTGGCGCCCCCCAGGACCAAAAATGCGGTGTCCTGGGGGGCAAAACGCTACCGCCGGCGCTATTTTGGGTTGTGGGTTTGACAATTTTCCAGCCGCTCCCCACCCAAGCAAAGGCAATTCAACAAACACCTGGAGAGCACCCATATGGAGCGACCATGGAGGCCATGCGGCCAAGTCCGACCTCGTCTAGGCCGCCGACGCCTCCGAGCACTCCTCCCCGTGACCATGTCGGCCGTGCGGCGCGCGGTCGAGTCCGACCTCGCCTAGGCCGCCGACGCCTCGAGCACTCCGCCCCACGACCATGGCGGCCGTGCAGCGCGCGGCCGAGTCCGACCCCGCCTAGGCCGCCACCGCCTCCGAGTTCAAGCCCCGCGACCATGGCGCCGGAGCTGAAGACTAGAGGAGAGAGAGGAGCAGCCGTCGTTCCCCTCCAGCCGGTCGTCCCCGCCGCCACAGATGGCGGACTCTGCGGCGAGCTTGAGGAGGGCGGCAAGCTGGGCAGCGGCGCGAGCCTCGGCGACAGCCTGCTGCTCCATATGGTGGGGATGGCCACGGGCACGCGAGCTCCACACGTCGTCGATGGGGGGAGAAAAATGGGGAGAGAGACGGGCGGTTGGTGTGGAAAGAAAGGAAGAGAGAGGGCACGTGGGTGGGGAGAGAAAAAGGAGGAGAGAGAGGCCGCTGGTGGCTGACAGTGAGCCTGTCTGCATGCAAAAAATAGAGCCGGCGCCCCCAGGACAAACCCAGCGCGCCGGCGCTAAAACGGCGCTATTTAGCCTCCTGGGGGCACGGCTGGCAGATTTTCGGCGCTATTTTGACGTTTGACGCTAGAAAAGTGTCCTGGGCGTTCTTGGGGGCATGGCTAGAGATGCCCTGAGAATCGCTCCATGAACAGTCACCAGAAGTGCGCGCCAGCCAACACCAACGAGCCCTGAGTGATGTGTCCAGTAACTTCAGACTATATAGTCTGGGAGACCACCTTAAATTCATTTTTGGCTTGCAGAATATGTCGCGGGCAACAAGGCAATGTTCGCCCTAGCATCAGTGCTTCCCTTCCATAAAAAAACCGCGGCACAGTTTTTTTTTAACAAGAACCGCGGCACAGTTTGCTTATTATATATGGATTTAAAGAACCACGGGGAAGATCGAAAGATATCACGTGAAAAACAACCATGGATTCAAGAACTGCTCCAGTAAGAATCAGTCGAGCTCCGTGCCTATGTAGGCGCATTGGAATTGTATTGCCATTTCTCAATCCGAAGGGACTGAGTGGAATGTCAAGGTACTGACAGGGAAAAGATTGTACAGCACACGGCAATACAGCGAGGTCATCCGAAGCATTGTTAAATCTAATAAAGAGCATCCAAGGGAAATGCTTCATGTTTGTGTGCCGAGAAAATATCTGGTCGTGATTACCTTGCCCATTTACCAGGAGAATCACTCAGTGGATACGGCGACACTGTTTGCTCCAGATATATTACATGATGTATTTCACATGCAATTACCCTTTTCTGGATCACAAGGTCCAACTGCACGCGTAGCAGGACGAGACGAGAGATGCCCGGCACCCAAACCACCGCTCTCCAAATCAAGAGCTCTCTTTCTCCCATTTCCATGTAAAGAATTGAGAGCTTCCTTGTTAATCTTGGTCCGATATCAACAATATTTGGTCAAGTTGCAGCCTGCAAAAATTGGCAATGCTTCCTGCCTCGGAAACGTTTACTTATTTTTCATCCAATCCCGCTTATATATTCATAATGTTTTGGAGACATAAAATACATCACCATTTTACCTGACAAGTTTAGAAGAGAATGTGTTAATTAATTTTAAGAGCACATGCCGATTGCACAAACGGATAACACGTTATGTCCTCAGGACTAGAGAAATTTTATCCATATTACCTCCGCCAGTTAACATTTACTCATTTTTTCCTAGACGAAAGTCGTAAAATGTCTACCAAGTAGACAACAGAGAGATATCAGCATCATTTGTAACCAACAATCAATCTACAAAGACTGCAAGTCTCCTTGCAGACAGATTATTATTCTTAAATTATACAGCTCGAAAAAGGAACAGAGAAGACCAGTCATGTTATTGCAAGCTCAAATACAACATTTGTCAGTTGTAAAAGTACACTACATCAACACGCGATGCCATGGGGCAGGGTATTGAATAACTAGACCTCACTTGAGAACTGGCTGTGGCACAGATCCACATCTAAGTAGTCGGCCACAGCATCTTAGGATGGAGTGCTGACTGTCACTGCCTGGATGTGATGTCTTCACGCCAGAGTTTCTTGCTGAGAACAAAATCGTGGGGAAAAAATCAGGTCATAATATGTTTGTAATCAGATTAGTAAGAACAATCATCAAGTATTCGATCACTACCATATATTAATAGCATCTGCCAAACAAATTCAGCTGTCACCATAATCACTAATCATGAAATACTTCACAACCGCGTCAAACACTAGATGCACAAAACTTGGACATCTTATTGACAATGGATGACAACTATGGAACTCTTTTGACACCACGATCACATCATATACCATATATTTTCATATGGTATACATGTAGTATCACAGAAATAGATAAAAATTTCAATAAACTTGGTCAAAATTTAAACGGCTTGACTTCAAAAAAAAAATCTTATATGCACTATATTATGGGAGGGAGGGAGTACAACATAGCAAAAAGCAGAAGAAGCAATTAGTAAGGTTATCCAGCATGACATATAAAATTCACATCCTCAACAACTCTTGCGATCTTATATAGTCAACATCAACATTAAAGCCTTTTGTGATTTTGTCCTAAGCAAGGTTGGGTAGGCTACAATTCAACCTTATATAGTGATCTAAGAAAGTTCCCATAAACAAATGCTTTTACAACTTTATGCTTTTACAGCTATAGATTTAATGGTTGTGATTCGCTTGGACAGGGTTATGGAAAGATTATGAAGATCTATCTGCTGCAATCCACTAATAAAAAATCACCAGATGGATGGTCAGATGTTTTTCTTTTTTTGTGGGAATTATCTAACACATCTCTCTATTTTCAGCTGTGTCTTGCTTTAAGTATGTAAGGATAACTAGCAGTATTGTTAATCTTAGTAAATAGAAAACAAGCAATCAAAACCGAGGATGGCTGAAAAGACATCATACTATCATACTCCCTCTGTCCCCAAATAGGTGGCGCAAATTGAGTAAAAAAGTCAATACTTTCAAGTTTGGCCAAATATTTAGCAAATATATAACAAAGGTATGAAGGTCTACAATACCAAATCAATATGAATATATTCATGATAAGATATTATTTCATAATTTATTTATTCCATATTGTAGTTGTTGGTATTTTCTTCTATATATTTGGCCAACCTTAGAAAGCATTGCCTTTTTTACTCAATTTATACGGCACCTATATGGGGACGGAGGTAGTAGTAAGTAGACACCTCGGGTATCATGGAAGTTTAGCATCTCTTGGGCGCCGTTTAGCTTATCAATGCAGAAGAATATGCTAGGTTCTACTACTCCGTCCCTATTTAGATGTCGCACTCAGGATCTAACTTGACCATTAATTTGACCAATAATACATGAGAAATGTGTCATAAAGTTATACCATCGGGAACTTTTTTTGAATACCAATTCAATGGTATAATTTTTGTAGCACATGACCCACGTTTTGTTGGTCAAATAGATGATCAAAGTTGAACTTCAAAATACATTTGCGCCATATAACTAAGGAACAGAGGGGCCATTTGCATGCAACATTTTCATTTTTTATTGGTACATGAGTATATAAATTTCAAAAATCAGCATTTCATACAGATAAACTGTGGGTCGGTAGAATGTCAAATAAATGCACAAGCCAGATCAACAGTGAAATGTAAAAGATTGCATAATCTGGAAAAAGTCATGTGTAAAAGCATGTCCTGTATAAGCATGTCTTGCAATAGGCGACTATGCGCAGAGAACAATACTACTCTCTCCGTTCCTAAATCTAAGATGTTTTTGCTTTTGTCACATTCACATGCATCTAGACACGTTTTAGTGTGTATGTTCAACCATTTCACTCGTTTCTAGACCACATTTGAAATACCTAAAAACATCTTATATTTAGAAACGGAAAGAATACAATCGAACAAATTTATGTTGTTAATTTGGATCTTGATCTTAAATACAGGAGGTCAGTTGCAAAATATTATACTAACCAGAAGAACTAGTCGATGAAAGTATAGTCTATAAATGAAGAAAAGAAATGATTAGAATAAAAACAGTGTTAATAAGTGTACCTTCTCAGATGGCCGCAATTTACTGCTGGTGAATCCCTCAGCAACAAGCTTATTGACAGCGTCTCTCAGCCTCTCATACTCCTCCTTGACATTGTAAACCTGGCGGGAGATCCTTACATACCCAGTCACTGGATCACCATTATTATCCTTTGCTATCTCTTGCTCTTCTACCCTTCTGGTATTGTAGTATATTGGCACTTCCACCTTGAAATCCTTCCTTAACATGGTCCGCACTCTCATTGCATCATCATCACTCTCAATGCCAAGACAGTTAGGCATCCCTACCATAACCATGCTTCCGCACATTTCTGGCGGTGAACCAAGAGACGTCCCCCATGCGTCGGCAAGCATCCTACCCATCTCGATCACCTTCTTATGGTTCCGGTTGCGTACACCCTCAATCCCACCTTCAAACCGGTTCACAAATTTGATAGCTTCAGGAACGACGATCTGGGCACTATAATCCCGTGTCCCAATCCATCCACTCTCCATAGGCAGCCCATTGCCATACTCGTGTGACACCACAGGGTGATGTAGCTGAGAGCTACTGGGTCACCCTTGCGGGTGTGCAAGAAAGCCACGGCCGGGGGACAAAAGAACCACTTGTGGAGGTTGCTAGTATAGAAATCGGCCCCAATGTCACGCACATCAACTGGGACTTGTCCAATGGAGTGTGCAGCATCGACAAACACCTTGTCGACGCCCTCTTGGCGGCAGATGGCGACTAGTTCCTTGACTGGAATGACAACACTGGGCATGGAGGTGATGTGGTCAATTACAGCGAGCCGGACCCTGCGACCACCAGCCTTGGCAACGGCGAGCGCGGCATGGAACTCGGCAATAATGGCGTCGGGTGAAGCGACGGGGAACGGGAGGGGTACCTCGACGACGGTGGCCCCCGCGCGGGCAACATAGGCCTGGATAGACTTCTTGACTGCTCCGTAGGCGTAATGGAGCATGAGCACCGCGTCGCCAGGCGCGTAGTGCCCCTCGGCGAAGCTCCACGCGGTGTGCTGCAGCACGATTGCTGCAGCGGTGGTGGCGTTGTCGACGAGGGAAATCTCGGAGACGTCCCCGGCGTTGACAAGGGCCGCGACGGCGGCGCGGGAGCGGCGGAGCCCCGGCTGGAGGCTGTGGAAGTAGAAGGCGTCGGGCTGGGCGAGGTAGAGGCGCTGCCAGCGGCCCTGCTCTTCGAGCACGGAGGCCGGGCAGGAGCCGAAGCTGCCGTTGTTGACGCGGGCGACGGCGGGGTCGTGGTGTGCGAACTCGTCGCGGATCTCAGCGGCTGAGATCAGCGCCCCGCGCGGGCGCTTGGAGGGGGGGGGGACGGGCCGTTGCCGTTGCGGTGGCCGTTCTCGGCAGCCTCGTCGAGCGGGATCGACGCCATCGACGCCGCTGCTGCTGCCGAGCTAGGGTTGGGATGGGATAGAGAAAGGGCGAGAGTGATGGGGAAGAGGCTTGAGAGATTGGGGCATGTCGTCGGGGTCGAGTCACACTGGTCGGGCGGATTGGGTTTGGGACTCGAGTCACTTTGTGCTATGCAAATCGAAAAGATCAAACTCCCATCTTTTCCTTCAAACTGTCTATTTGCAAAAACAATCTCCCTATCTTCCTCCTTTAATGTGAGAACAGATTTTCTTCCCTATGATTTATACCACTGATGTGAGTCTATTCAGAGCATTTTAGGGCCTATTCAGAGCATTTTAGGGCCTGTTTGATTCAAAGATTTGCATGCAAAATTTAGAGATTCAAATACTTAGAAAAATTTCCTATGGTGTTTATTTGATTTGTAGGATTGAATTCCACCAAAAAAGTTCCAAAGGCATCCTTTGTCCTGATGTTTCGTAGAAAATATAACATCGACTCACATCTCTTTCTTAAAAACATTTATGTTTCCTCTGATGGATTCAAACAAATTGGTGCATCATGTGAAATCCTGTAAGGTTGGAGTGGGTATGCCACTGCAATATTGATTTTTCTTATTTCTGTGTTTTGAAATCCTATGAATCAAAAAGTGAAAGGATCGAAGAGGTCGCCTGGGGATGAATAATCTACTACAAAGTTTAACGGGTTTTTTTTACCAATTTAGTGATTTACTCCCTCCGTTCTAAATTAGATGACTTCCATTTATCCACATATGGATGTATCTAGACATGTTACAAGTATAAATACATTCACATTTGGACAAATGAAAATCATCTAATTTAGAACGGAGGGAGTACATAAATATAGTTTCTCTAAATCATGCAGTTAGCTGGGCAACTTATATAGGACAAGGATACAATCTAATATAGAAGCATATAAATCTAGAATAAAATAGTTGAACCACATAATGGACGTGGTGATTTTTCCAGAAGTTCACTTGTGAATGTAAGCCAATCGTTGATTAAAAGGTGTGTAGAGTCACAATGATCCACAATAGAAACAATGGCTAACCTTACTCTTCTTGAGTCTCCACCAAGGCGGAGTGTCTCGATACATTACGTGGTGCCTTTGAAGGAGGCGACCAAAACCTTTACAAATAAGGTTGGGCCAATCTTCATAACTTAATTAGAGGCTACAACAATATGTCGGAGTTCTTCACCACCAAGGCCGAGCTCCAAGACACATCTTCCGTTTAGTTTCAAAGAACCCAAAATTAATAAAATATCCAAGAGATTAGTAGGTTGGAATCAAATTCCTTTTCTGTAACCCTAGACCCAGATATCCTCAAGCATACCCTAAAGAATCTACACGAACCACGATGTTAACCCTCATCCATTGGTGCGGCACACATGACATCCTAATCGGCCATGCCCGAGGAAGGGGGGGGGGGCTAGAGGGTCGTTGGTGGGGAGGGATCTTGGTGGCTGAGGTACATAGTAGAATCATAGTGCCCAAATTTGGTGGCATGTTGGGGTCGGGAATCGCTATGCAGCAAAATCATCATATTTTCTTCATTAAACTTAGTGAACTCACTGTGTTCCTGCATGGTGTTGGCAATAACATAGAACAAATGACGAAAAGTAGGACTTTAAATCTTGTTTCGTTTGGGAACAGGTGAGTACATGCTCGTCTGACAAAAACATAATGTAACGGTGATGGGTCAAGTAGGGAATGACCATATAGTTGTGATAATTGTCATTGTTGACGAAGTTGAACATGTAATGGCTATCGGCCGAACTAGACTAATTCACTGTCAAACTCGTTATGAACAGATTTGTGTTTTGTGCAAACCATCAATCGGGCTGAACAGAGTCAAAAAGATCTAGAGGCTATCCTCTCGGCTACAGTAGAGAGAGGCGGAGAGTAGGCAACTCGGAGCTTCCAGTTTCTCGCCAGCGAATCCACCGCTCCCCTCCGCCCCCGGTCGCCGTTTCGGCACCGTGAGGTGGGGGGGAGCTCTAGGTCTTGCTCGTGCGTGTAGATAGGTTGTAGTTAGGTTTCTAGGTGTGCGTTCCTCTCGGCGGCATCGAAGACGGAGGCGATGGCGTCGGCGGGTAGGGTGTGGTCCTTCCCCTCCGCTCCCCGTTCCGGCCTTGGTGCCGGGGAGGTCGTGAAGGTTCTTCGTCGGGTGTCCTCTTCTTCCTCTGCTTCTCCGGCCGGCCGTGGTGGCGAGGGGAGGTGCGGGTGGGGGTTGGGGTCCCGCTTTTGGTACTGGTGGTGGTGGCTTTCTTCAGTGCTTCTGCTCCGGCCGACCATGGTGGTGTGGGGAGTAGGAGTCTGGAGTTGGTTGGGTGTTGCTGGAGGTTGGCCTGGGCGACGGCGTGTCGGCTGGAAGTTCGGTGGAAGCGGGGAGAAAGCGTTGTGGCCGTGTTCGTTCAGCGTTTTTGGTTTCCGTCGCGCGGCGGCGGACGTCTCAGCGGTCTTCTACAAGGCGTGGAGGCGCTTTCTTCCTGGCGGCAGGCGGTACGGCGACGGCGGCGTCGGCTAGGTTCTTGGGAGCCGGCGTTGGGTCCAATTGAGGTTCTTCCAGGGTGCTCAGGGTGCTTCGTGCAATTTGCAGGGTCCTTTTGTAATTTCTTTTCTTTGTTGGACTTGCTTGTAAGTTGTACTGAGTATTCTGAATATATGGATCGGATCCTTCGCTCAAAAAAAAAATTACATCAAACAGTTGTGTTTTGTGCAAAAACTCATCATGGACGTGGTTGTTCATAAAATTTCTACAAGTGGGGTTACCTGCAATTTTCTCTCGTTTTTTTCTCCACTAATATTAAAAGACACTGTCTGTCAGATCTGGAGGATCTCAGCCACCCATCGCACCAGATCCAACGACCAAGATCTCTCCAATGACATGTGATGTGCACAGGATTTTCGAAAAAAAAAAACACCGCCCGAAAAAGAAACCGTTCTCCCCCACGATTCCATCCCGAAACAGAGAGCAGCCGCCGTTCCCCGCCCGTCTTCCTCGCGGCCGTCCTCCCTCGCGACTCCAGGCGACCGCCGCACGCCGCCCGTCCTCACCCCGCTCGATGCCCGGCGAGCTCTTCTGCCGACGCTCAGTTCGCCCGCCGCGCCGCCCCTGAGGTCTCCACCGCCGCCCCTGAGGTCTCCGCTGCCTCCCACCTGGCCGCCGCCGCCTCCCAGTTGGCCGCCGCCGCCCCTGAACCTCTCCGCCGCCTCCCAGCTGGCCGCCGCCGCACCGTCGAATTCTCTCCCAGGTTAGAACTGTACTCCTCTCCTCACTATTTCAATGTCTGTTTAGTACGCTATCTGTACTCCTGTCTCCACGTTGAATATAAGACATCATAGCAGCGTGTTTGGTTCTTATCCGGCCCTATGCAATGATCGAACCCCTTGCTTTCCTAATTTTTTCGCTACGAAATTGTTGCACAAGCTTTGGAAGTCTGTTTGAGATGGAGCTGCACAATTATGCATACGTATCCCATCTCATTTTAAGACAGTTAGCAGACTCAGGCGGCAATTCCCCAAAACTATTGATACGACCAATTTTTTGATAGCTAGAGGCACTCATGTCTCTTAATTCTAACTTCTGCTACCTCTGTTTGTTACGTTAGTGCTTCAATTCAACTTGCTGGACGGAATACATCAATATGGGACATGTATGTGAGGCCTCATGAAAAACATGTCATGGATGTGTCTTGGTCATCTAGAGACCCGTCCTGGCATGTCAAGTGTTTGTTAATTTGTTCCGGGTTTCGTTGACTCATTTTTTAGCTTCTAACTTGGATTATATCTTTCTGATTTCTATCTTGCCAAGTATCAGGCATTTGACATGTTTGCCACCTTCACTTTTCAAGCAGAGTACCAGCATTTGCGGTGCCAAGGCCGGCCTGCTCTGAACTAGCACTCCCTGCAGCTTGTGTTGGTGTGTGAGGGCGAGTGGGAATACAAAATAGTGGCACATTCAGTCCTTCTCAACGTGACATGTCATTGTCATTGCAGAACCATACCAAGTTTAGATATTGAAGGTGAAAGTTTATTGAATTCAGTTACATGATTTTCGTGATTCTTTTGCTCAGATGAAATGCAAGTTGTCATTGTATTCTTTTTCTTATCGGTGGAATTTGTGCCTTCATTTTTTCATTTCTTTTACATGTGTCTGTTAGTGAATTTACTACATCTCTCCAGATTTTCTTGTATGTTGCTGGTCTTGCTTAAATATTTGTATGAATAAAGAAATCTCAAAGATTAGATTTCTGTAAAATATGATAAGACAAATTGCAAGTCTGATCTTGGTTACCCTGCCATCAGTAAACCCTATGATGTTCTTGCAACTGGCTGTGGTATTTATGCCATTTTGTCTAGAGACTTTAGCTAAGGAAACAATATTTATTAAGATCATGACTGAATTCCAGACCGCAGCCAAAATCACTCCTATCTAGCCCTGTTCCATGTGCATGCTTTTGTTCTTTAACATCTTACATTTCATAACCTGAACTAGCATTTGCGTGGTTCAGTTATGAGTGGATTGTGTACATGTAAGATGCATTCTTTTGCGATATTATTGTATTAGTATTCAATACATAGGCACCCCTCACGTTGCCCTTGGCTGTGTTCTTTTTGGTCATTGCATTTTCCCTTAAACTTGCGAAAGAGGTTTGACAAACGTTAATTCTGAGAAAGTATTACAGTTCTATAAGTATCTGGCAAGTTAGTTTGCTATGTAATTGGTTATGGAAATTAGAGAATGATGAGGGCATCTTGCAAACGTTAATTCTGAGAAAGTATTACAGTAGAAAGTATCACCTCTCCATTTCAGCTACTGTTTATTTGTCTGCTATCACCCAGCTGTAAATGGTTTCAAACACGGTTGTCGTCATGTGTTTTAATGTAAATAAATGGTTTTAAACACGGTTGTCGTCATGTGTTTTAACTTCTGCTTCTACGACGACAAGTACATAGTCGGTATTTTCTTATTCTGGATATCTCATAAACATATGAAACTAAGATACATTCATGTTTACTTCTCTCTATTTCAGCTAGCAAAGCTCCTAATTTCTCGATAATCAAGTATGGCCTATTTTAACTAAACATTGGGTACATACAGTGGAGATCGAAGTAAAATGATTCTACCCTCTAAACTGAACAAAACAAGGAACCAATGTTGTAAGCTCAGGAATGATGTTTCACTTTAAAGTATTCATGTCATTCTATTTTTCTGTGTATATAACAATGGTATCAATATTCATCTTTAATATTTCGTTCTGTACATTTAGTTACTGCTACAAAACACAATGCACTTCATTCCTGTTCTTATTTAGTACCTAAGGCCTATCGAGAAGAGGGGTAAAATTGAAAGTATGTTTTACTTCTATAGTTGCATGGAAATTGATAGGTAAATAATATAGGGCTGATTTTTCTGTTCTGCATCACTTGAGTGGATATATTTGTATTCCTTATTACAATTACTTTTGCAGGCTGTAGAGAGCAAATATACACAATGTCCGAACCCAACCGCACTCCTTTTCAGGACATAACCAACACATCTACAAGAACAGATGCAAATGCCACGAATGGTGATAATCTCGGAACAAAACCACCAAGTCGTAATGGATGGTATGCCCGGATGACGCCTGAGAAAAGGGCCGAGTACCTGGAGAAGCAGCGTGAGAGGAGAAAACAAAAGAAGGCTGCAAAAGTCTCTGACAATTCAACTACATGTCAAGAGAGTGGGCAAGGGTGGTATGCCATAATGACGGAAGAGGAGAGAGCTGAATACCTCGAGAAGCAGCGCATATATCGACAAAAAAAGAAAATGGCTGCAGTCAGCGGGTCCAGCGAGAATGTCGAAATGCCTGGACAATCCTCACAAAGGGTTTCACCTGGTAAAGATGTTTTTTTTTCTATACTATGTGGCATTCATATGGAGGCACTACCAGTATAATAAATTGTCTCTACCAACACTGTAGGGGTGATGCAGATGGGGTCAGGACAGTCATGCATTACTCAGCAGAGGCGATCTCCAAATGCACTAGGTATGCAGTTCACCTACACATTTTTTTATATGCATCAAATCTCATTTTTTTATTTCACCCTTAATATGAATGCATCAGTACTCAGTTTTTGTTATCTCAATCTACACAGGAAGCCAGAAACACAAAGAAAACGACGACATTAGCTGGCTTCATAGAAATGATACTTATCAGCGAACAAGGGGAAAGGAGAACTACACACCGAATGTCATCGCCACTGCCTCATCTATGCAAAACCATATAAGCAACTCGATGCAACTGAAACTCAAACCTCGAGTTGGTCCCAAATGTCAGGTAATATTATACAATGTGTTTTTTCGGTCATTTTCAGTAAACTCAAACAAATTTTGTCTGACAATTATGGGTTGGTACCATTATGCCAGCCGAACGAAGCTTTGTGGAGCCAGATGAGAGAACTGCATCTGAGAAGAAACGGCAGCGGTCTAGGCAACACTACTCAAATATGCCAGCCGAACAGAGGGGTATTGTGTTGCAACGGAACCGTGATTACAAGAAAGGAAAATTCATATCAGAAACATCTTCTCCTTCGTCGATCATGAATATGTCCTCCGCAACAATTATAGGTCTCTCACCAAGCACTCCTGCCATGCAAAGTCGATCACAGAACAACAACTCATCAGGTATTGTTGAAATAAATAATTACTGTTTTCTGGATGGAATATTTCAGCCAACTGTGGCAGCAGCTGAAACAGAGGGTGAGTTGTCTACCATTCTTTGTTCTCCGATTTCTGGAGTACCATCTTAAAGTTGTGCAATGGAACAAGATTGATGATTAGAGCATTCCAACATAATGTAATCGATGTCGAGATTGTTGGTGGACAACATGCTGGATGTAGAGTGTTCATACCGAGGATCCCTTTGTCGCCCTCGGAGGACATTTCACTTCCTTTCAAGTTCATGAGGAAACAGTTTCCGATCCGGTTGAGTTTTGCCATGACCATCAACAAAGCCCAGGGTCAAACGATTCCAAATGTTGGTATTTACCTCCCGGAGCCAGTATTCTCTCATGGCCAGCTTTATGTTGCGCTGTCCAGGGGTGTGTCAAGGCAAACCACTCGGATTTTGGCCAAGCCAAATAAAGACGTTGATGACATGGGAAAAAGCACAAAGAACATTGTGTACAGGGATGTGTTGCAGGGATGAATCAGGTTGGTTCCTTCAGGCCAGTCTTGTCGTATTATTTAACGTTCTTGCTCTGATCTATTTCAACTTTTTTTTATTGCCATCACTCATTTTTATTTATTTGTTCATGTGGTTCTTCCAGGGCCCAAGGAGTTCACTTCTGTCTTTTACAGTCTTCAGAATTTGAGGGTGAGCTACAGCTTCAAGTTTCCTTTACTTATTTGTGGGGAACTAATCAGCTTATCTGATGAAGTACTTATTAACCATGCGTGTGCAATTCCCTTTTGTGTGCAGTCTATATTTGAGTGGTTTGACCGTGACCGAAGTGGTAAAATTGATGCATCAGAGCTGCGTGATGCTCTTCTCAGTCTTGGTTATTCAGTTTCTCCAACAGTGCTAGACTTGCTTGTTTCCAAATTCGACAAGACTGGGGGCATGAGCAAAGCAGTCGAATATGATAACTTTATTGAGTAAGATTACTCCTTCAATTTAATTTGGCTGATTGTTCGAAAATAAACAGTATAAGCTCTAATAATTCAATCTGTCAATACTTACCTAGATTAATTTTCTATAGTGTCTGTGTAAAGTAAAATTCTATGTGTTCTCAGTTTTTTCTTCTCTTATTATTTGAGTTTGACATTGGTGAAGCGCTCATGTTCTCAGCTTAGTGCAGTCTGATGTTGTTCACGGACTTCAGCTTTGTGTAGTAATAAGATGATGCTCATGTTCCGCCTTAGCTCTTTTGTTTACCAATTCAGTTATACTTACTGTATTAGTAGGGTTACTTTCCATGTTGAAATTGAAATATATATAGACGATAGGGTTGGAATGGCCTTTTTTGTGTGCGGATGGTTGGAATGGGCTTTGACTGGTGTAGAGCATGTTTAGAAAACGACGACTTCCCAGAGCTACACTTAATTTAGATGGTATTTGTGTGTCTTCACTTGATAAATTTGAATGATCACAGGTGGAGAAGTTTCTGGAGAAGAAATTAGTACAGTGGACTGAAGATGAGGCCAATCCTGGGACCATTCTGATTCCTATTAATCAGGTGAAAGACCAGCAGAGTATAGGTTGATGTACAAAGGTCGTGTGACACACAACTGACAGAAGATATTCATAGCTGCTGCCACGTTTTGAATCTAGGTGTTTTGTGGTCACTTTGGGATATGAAAGATGGAAGTTGCATTCTTTGTGATACACATAACAGATATTTTCAGCCTATTTGCTACTCTGGCGGTAGCCTAAAAGAACTTCCGATGATCTGGCCGAATGTTATAGTTTCAGTCTTAAGTCTTGAAATGTTGTTCCAATGTTTTCTGTGTATGATTGTCTCAGCATGGTGACTTGATCTGATCTGTCGAAAGTTAACATTTCAGAGACATATGCGAGGTTTCCTTTCACCAAAAAATGCACCATGTCTGTTCTTTGCCATGATTCCATGGGTTCCTGTTAGTGATGAGGCACGTCTGAGACTTTCCTGGATTCCATGGAGCTGTTGCTCACTTATGATCGCAACTCTTTCTCGCATAGGCCGGAAACTTGGTTACCGGTGCATGACCTCTTTTACTATGTATTCAGGAACAAAAATGATCGTTGGATAGCAATAGATTAGATTAGATTACTGCAGATATTGCCGATGTATTTTTTGTTCTCTTCTGTTGAAACTGATACGCACAAGAAAATTTATGGATTAAAATGATGGAAATCAATTAATGATGATTGGTTACATATGTAAATTTTTGCATTAATCGCTCATGACCGCGGAGTCAAAAATGCAGAGAGAACGAGCTGAAAAGGGATCAGAAATAAATTTAAAACGTGCATTGCACGTGCACAATTACTATAGACACAAGTGCTAGAAATGCTGCAAGGACGTGGAAGGTCGATGATTTGAGTGTAGAGTCTAGCCAAAGCCACCCCCGCTTCCCTCCACAAGAAGTCCGTCTCCATCATCTTGAGAAGAAGCAAAGCCATCAAATGTCAACGCTTCTTGGCACCACAAGCAGTTACGACGGGAGATGATAACCCAGAGAGGAAGGAAAGGATGGATCGTCGCCTCCGCTACGTCAGCCTGTGCTCCGGCGATTGTTCGGCAAGACGGCGAGCCTGAGCCAGCGATGCGGGGCCGCTCTATGTCGACTGATCTTCCGCGCGCTTTCCGGAGGCGCGGATCCTGTCGATCGCCATCGCCGGTGAGATCTCTTGTGTTACTCGGCGTCGATAGATCCTTCTATTTTCTTTTCCGTTGCCTAGATTCATCCAACGATTCTACTGTCCCCTCGGACGGAAGTTATCTGTCAAGTCTCACAAAGAATACATGCGCTCAGCGCTCTCTTCAACGATCAGAGAGCATCGTATGGGCACTATTTGGTCATCAGCACTCAGCAATAGCCTTATAGCCCACGGTCAGATGCGGAGTAGCATATCAGAACTAAATGAAGTTTGTCCGCCAACATCTGCAACCATCGAGGTGAAAAAGACGATAAAGTTCATCATAATCATCATCTATTTAGTTTTCATGTTCCATGCTACTCATATATATGTGAATTAAACATACATGCTAAGGACCAACTTGTTGCATTTACATCTGGTCCTTGCTATTTGTTTAATCTCCCCCGCTTACTCATAAGCAGTTATATATGTGTTGTCAAAAGAGGAACACACGCTAGCACCTGGCCTTCTACACAGAATGTGCCAGTGTTGTTTCACATAACTTCAGCATATGTTTTCAGGAACCGTGCTACCCACTATGAAGAGGCTGCTGCATGAAGGGCGACGAGCGACGCGTATGCGCCATCCTTGATGTTGATCAAGGTATCGTGCTTTCCCTTCTCAATGATCACGCCATTCTTCACGACCGCGATCAAGTCTGCATTTCGTATCGTAGATAAACGGTGTGCCACGATCACTGTTGTTCGGTTCACCATCACTCTGTCCAGTGCATCCTGAACCACCCGTTCAGATTCAGCATCCAGTGCACTGGTTGCTTCATCGAAGAAGGATTTTAGGGTCCTTTACGATAGCACGAGCGATTGCAACACGCTGCTTTTGCCCTCCAGACAATTGAGCTCCACGCTCTCCAACCATCGTGTCATACCCCTACAATTTTTCAGGTCAGCAACTGTTTTTGGTACATAATTGTATAGCAAAACACTTCCTAACTTGGGTAAGTGAAGGGGAAAAGTCTAACCTGGAGTGAAGAACTAATGAACTTGTGAGCATTCGCCAATTCTGCAGCAGCTATGATCTCCGATTCTGTTGCTTCCCCGTCCTTCCCATAAGCAATGTTTGCTCGTATTGTCTCATTGAACAGAGCTGGTTCTTGACTCACCAGCCCCATTTGTTGCCTAAGCCACCTTAGCTGAAACTTCTGTATGTCCACACCATCTAGGAGTATATGTCCTACGTCAGGATCATAAAATCTCTGAAGCAATGCAATGGCTGTTGATTTGCCACTACCACTCTCTCCAACGAGTGCAACAGTCTGATAGAACAAATAATTCAGAAATTTTGGCCTTAGTAACTGTAAACACTAGAAACTTAAATAGATACTCACACGTTAGGAAGGTCACTTACTTTTCCAGAATGAATTGTTAAACATAAGTCCCGGAATATCTCAACATCTGGCCTGGTAGGATATCTGAAGCTAATATGCTGGAACTCGATATTGCCCCGTAGTGTCTCAACCGTCACCCCTGCGTCCTCACTTGCATCTATCCTAGACTTACGGTCCACAATTGCAAATATAGATGATACGGCTGATTGTGCTTTGGAGGAGTCTGATGTAAGTGTGCTTGATTGGGACACACCAATTGCAGCCATAGCAAGAGCAAGAAAAACCTGCATTTAAATGGCCAAATTATTAGAGCTCCTTATTTTTTAAACTGCATCTTATTCAATATATTGCTTATTTGCATAACTGCATTTCTGCATACAAGAAGAAATACATTTTAACATTCTACCAGGATTGCCGGAGTACTTACCCTGAAAACTTTAGGAAAAGTTGTCTTCCCATCCTCGACCATCCGAGCACCAGCATAAAAGCTAGCTGCATATACACCAAAGAGCAAGAAAAAGGACACACCAAAACCGATTCCACTTATAATCCCTGTTCTGATTCCTGTTCTTAGTGGGGCCTCACATTTTTTCTTACAATTCCATCACCTTTTCTTCAGCAGAGAATGAGGCTACTGTTCTTATACTGCTCACTGCATCATTTGCCACTTGACTTGCTTCTTCGTACATCATCTGCATATACAAGTAATCAGATGGAAATTTCTATGGCTAATAAACAATCAAAAGAAAAGGACACTTCAGAGGAACTGGACAAACCTTTGCATCTGCACTGAAACCCTGAATGAACTTCATCTGGATCCATCCATTTAGGCCAATGAGTGGTATTAATGCTAAGATGATGAGTGACAACTCCCAGTTTGATACAAAGGCGATGACTAAACCAGCAATCAAGGTTGCAGAGTTTTGCACAACCAACTGAAGCGCATCACCCACAAGTCCCCTGACTTTTGCTGCATCAGCTGATAGCCTTGCACCAATTGCTCCACTTGAATTCTCTGTATGATCAAACCATTCGATTTCCATATTTACCACCTTCTCAAATGTCATCAGTCTGATCCTTCGGATCAATCTGCACCCAGCTATAGAAAAAAGGTATGAACTGACAGGAAGTGACAAGAAGTACACCGCACCAAACACCAAGAACATGGATGACCAGAACTGTGAATCCCTTCTTAGCAGATGCGGGGGCTCATAAAATGCTTTGATTACATTTGACAGGAGGATCGCAAAGATTGGGAAGATCACTCCACTAATGACTGAGGCAATGGAACCTAATATGAGCACTGGGATCTCTGGCTTGTTCAGAGATGCGAGGCGACTGAGAGGTACTTCCTGTGGCATTTCATCACATATTTTCTTGGATGAACCATCCTGGATATCAATCCCGAGAGCCATACCGAATGGTACGGAAAATGAATGGTGGCTGCTGTTGTCATGAGATGACCTCCGACTAGCTGACTGATTTGATGACACTTGTTTGCCTGATCGAACTCCAGAATCTCCTTTTCGGTCTGTCTTATCCTGACGGCTTGCTTCCTGTAGCCGTATCAACTGGCTATAAGCTCCCGACGGATCCTTTAGAAGCTCATGGTGTGGACCTGGTCAAAAGGTCAAATGTTTAAGCAAAGATACAATGTATCAGCCAAAGCTGACAAATGATATTTCTATCGCTAATATATGACAAACATACCCTTTTCGACAAGTGAACCTTGATGAATGACAGCGATAGTATCCGCATTTCTAACAGTACTCAAACGGTGTGCAACTATGACAGTCGTCCTGTTTGTCATTATCCTATCAAGAGCCTCCTGCACAATCCTTTCAGATTCAGCGTCCAGAGCGCTTGTAGCTTCGTCCAATAATAAGATTCGTGGATCTTTCAGAATTGCTCTTGCAATGGCAATTCTTTGTTTCTGCCCACCAGAAAGCTGTGTGCCATGCTCACCAACCGAAGTGTCCAAACCCTGTCAAATATTACCACAGATACATCAGTATAGAATGTCCTACAATGTCACTACTGAAAAATGTAAACGTTTCTTTCAGAGCATCCATCCTACCTGAGGCATTTTATCTATGAATTTGGAGGCGTTAGCAAGCTCAGCTGCAGCTCTGATTTCTTGATCAGTAGCATTGTCTTTGCCATATGCTATGTTTTCCTTTATGCTGGCAGCAAAAAGGACTGGTTCTGGCTAACAAGTCCGATTTTACTTCTGATCCATCTAAGCTGGAACTCTTTGAGATTTACACCATCTATTAGAACATCGCCAACCTCAGGGTCGTAAAACCGTTCGATGAGGCTGATAACCGTTGATTTACCACTTCCGCTCTGGCCAACCAAAGCAACTGTTGTGCCACTAGGTATGGTAAGGGAGAAGCCTCTGAATATTTTCTCGTCGGGCCTTGTGGGATAGGAGAAATAAACATCCCTAAACTCAACATCCCCTCGAATGTCATCCAGCTTCCTTCCTGAGGCGCTGTACGTATCAATCTCTGGTGTCCTGCTTATTGTTTCAAACATCTTGTACGCAGCAGCCTGTCCACCTGCAAATGCTTTCATGCTTGGTGATGCCTGACCTAGAGCTCTGGTAAACATGAAAATGAAACATGAGGATCATTGCTTTGCATAATCAGTTAAATTTAAGAACGATGTCTCATATACAATGGGCAAAATGGGGGTAAAATTTACATCATGCAGATTAATGAATTTATCAATTTTCTAATATATGTTACTTATGTGAAGAATCATGCCGAAGTGTATGAAGCTTTGTTATCAGTTGAGGCTGCAAGTTATATGGACACAACAAGTCTTTTCATCTGTTGAACATTAAAGGCTTTTTGGTGTCTGCTGGACTTGCTGTTGGGAGTTAGGTACACTATTGTACCACGAAACTTGAAACCAAAGGGACAAGAGTCGAATAAGTGGGAACACCTATCACTTGCTAACGAACTAGTCAAACGTCCCAAATCCGTTAAGTCATTCGCCCACCACAATAATGCGCTATCATTGTCAGAAAAAGAGGCATGCAACGTATCTTATTTATGTGAAATTGTGACCTAACAGGTCCAAATCATCATAAACAGGCCACTTTATCTGTTACAACCTCTCTTAGCTGCCCAGTAGGAATTTGGAAGTGCGGATGAGATGAATGGTGTAAATACTCTGCACAGTCAGCTTCACTATTCTCCAACTACCAACTCGTGGTAAATGGCCAGGAACAAAGAAAAGAGTTGACTGCAGGACCTATAAAGGGCAATGTTCGGAACGCAGGAAACAGAAAATTCAGATGCGAGGAAAAAACACTAGGAATTCATGTCATGGGTGAAATTATAGCTAAAACAAAACAGTAGTCAAATGAGGGTGGCGAGTTACAGTAGAAAGTGCAGAAATTTTGGAGAGATAACATGACAATTTGAGATTCTAAGGCATCAGAATATTCTAGAAAACAAGTGATGAAAAGAAAATTTCGAAGTTCCAAGCAAGCATTAAACTGGAAAACTGGCAAATGTATAAAGAACTTACAGGGAACCGGTTAGAACTGCAAATATCACATTCATGACCTTAGCTCCTGTATAGTTCTTCTCCAGGATCAGCTTGGCTCCGTACCATATCCCCAAAGAGTAGCCACAGAACAGGAGCAGCATGACCGTGCCCATGCCAAGCCCCGCAGCGAGACCCTCCCGGACGCCTGATTTGTAGGCACTTTTCAAAGACTTGTTATACCTCTCCACTGCCCGCTTCTCCCCAGTGAAAGACGCAACCTACAATCCAACCATACATACATCCATGCTATCTTAAGTGGGCATGCACTTCAACCGTGTGACACAAAATTTGTGTGTGACAATTTCCTTGGTGTGCTTACAGTTCTAATGGACCCGATGGTTTGCTCCACCACCACCGACGACTCGGCGTAAGCCGCCTGCCCGAGGGACGCCATCTTCGCGACGACGTTGGACATGACCGCCCCTGCTAGGACGAGCGGGGGGATGGTCGCCATCATGACCAGGGTGAGGAGCCAGCCTTGCGCGAAGGCAACGATGAAGCCTCCAAAGAATGTCACCACTAGCTGAATGAACTTTCCAACCTGGAGTAGAGGGCAGGGAAGTGTTACAATCTGAATCAAAGCACAGACCGAAGAGACGATTCCACTTTAAGTGTTGGTGGTTGTGATGAGCTGTGTGCTGTGTGTGACCTTTTCGCCCATGGCATCTTGGATCAGCACGGTGTCGCCGGACATCCTCCCCACGACCTCGCCGGTGTTGGTGTACTGATCGAAGAAGGCGATCTCCTGCCTAAGGATGGTCTTCAGGTACAGGTTCCGTATCCGCGCCGCCTGCCGCTCTCCGGTGATCATCCAGCAGGTCACCTCTGCCCAGACAGAAACGTAACACCATTAATTAATTTGTGGGAATCGACGAACAACAACTCAAAAAGACTCGGTTTGCTCATCATAGTGGGTGATACTGCGTAGTTTACTTACGGACGAAGGAGGCCAGGGCGGAGCCGAAGGCGAGGTAGATGAAATCGAGCGACACCATGGAGACCCGGTTGACGACTTGGTGGATGCTGAGCGCGCCGCCGAAGGCGTCGATGAGGTTGCCGAAGAGCACGGTCATGAACGGCATGGCCGCGCCGTTGGCCACGGCCCGAGCGCCCCGAGCAGCATGAGCGCGGCGTCGGTCCTGTCCGCGAAGGCGAAGAGCCTGTGGAAGGGCACCCGGGACATGGACCCGCCCGGCGTCTTCTTCCCATTGTCGGCTCTGGAACTCGACGCGCCAGCCGTGCCGGCCGAAGCAGGCAAAGGCGACGACGCATTCTCCTCCTCAGCAGCAGCTTTCCAGGACTCCGGCATGGCCACTCTTCGCACCTGCCCCAAGATCCGTAGCTCCTCAAGAAGCTATGATATATCCTTCTCCCGCACTAGCTAGATTGGGATACAAGAACTGCGAGCGGTGCTCTCTGTGTAGGATTGATTAATCCAGTCTAGCTCCTGCATAGCAGCACCTGCCATGAACCAATAATTGCCCATTAATCTAGTGCCTCAGACTCAGATGAGCTTCAAAAAGGAACCAAGAACTAAAGCATACATATAAACAGAGGCTACAGCAGCAGCAGCAAGATACAGTAGCAAATCTAAATCTACAGCTGCCGCCGCCGCGCAGGGAAGGCAGGATTTATAAGAGGCAAGAAGATAAGTGCGGAGCCGAGCTTAGCCGAACAAGGAACAACAACACACCGAACGCAAAGTTGGCAGCTTTCGCATTTGCCGCCGCACCGAGAGACGCAGACGTAGGCGCACACCGCCAACCAGCCACTACAGAGCAGAGCAGGCAGAGAGAGGGGAAAGAAAGAGAGAATGGGGGGAAAGCTTTGGTGAGAGAATGGGGAGGAAGGGGCTGGGCAACAACTCTCGCTACGTTGGCCGCTCCTACTCGTACTACCACTACCACTGTACCCACCACAAAGGGCGTAGTAAAGCTAGCACGAGACAATGGCGCCGCAGAACAGGCATAAAAAATGTGGAGGCTCGGGCGCACCATGGCGATGGCATCGGCAGCACGGGAATGCAACCAGTAGTGCTCCCCAGCCAGTGGTTATGAATTTATGATTATGGATGTGCCCTGGCCGCTGGATATAGTAATTTATACATGATGTGGGCCTATTTTTCCTCCTTCAAGAATCGTACTGCTCCTACTCCACAAGTGCTATTACCGCTGTCTTGAATTAGACGTGTTTACGTGAGAGCAGCATCCGAAACTTGAGTAATTGTGGACTGTGAATAGATACTCCTAGTCCTATATAAGCATGGAGTATATACTCTCTCCACTCCTATGAATAATAGAGCAACAATATCCCAATTATATAGTACACTGATATTGTTAGATTCGTATTGAGAAACAATGATACTAATTATATCCAATAGTCCTTATTTACAGGGATTAATTCTTGGTCAAAGACAAGTCTTGAAAAACATGTATGCCTTATTCATTGGAATGGAGGTAGTAATAAGAGGCAAGAGCAGCAAAAAATCACTTTGGCTCTCGTGCTCCCTCTGTTTTGAAAAATAAAATAAAAAGTTTCACAAAAATCTGGAAAAAAAAATTCAGCGTGTTCTCATGATGTCTACCACAAGCGTGTAAAAATCACGATGCGAAATACTTTATATTGTGGACTAAGAAGAATAACAAAATTTGGAAATTTGAAATCTCAGATGTTTATATTTCGCATTATAAATTTACGTGGATCATTGAGAACATGCATGATTTTTTTTTATAAAAAAAACTGAATCATTTCAAACACCGGTGCTCGGAGACAAGAAATCTTCACTCGGAAGTCGGAAGAGCAGGAGTAAGCTGTGGAAAAACCATTTGTACGTGCTTCAGGCAAGTGCCCATGCATCCAGCAAGCATTGGGCATGGCTGGTACTGGCCGCATCAACTGGGCTTGACCTCGTCCGACATGTTACTACGACCCCTGTTGATTCTCACTCAGATTACAAGAATCCATCTTGATCTCAAACACAATGGCTCTTGTGCATACTCAGTGCTAGATTTGTTGCTTCGCCTGCGCCCCGTCTCGGGGTCGGAGGTGCGTGTCGGCAACTAATGGCGGCGGCACGGCCACATGTGGTGGGAACGAACAAGCGACGCGGCTCGACGGCGAACCTTTCTGTTTTCGCTTCGGGGTCACGCACCCACCCGTGGAGTAGACCCCTGTCTGCCTGCCTGCTTCCCTGGCGATGGCGTCACGTTTCCACGCGGGTCAAAGCAAAGGACGCCTAAGGTAGATAGATAACCACTTGGATTTGGAATCTCGTTGCGTCCTCAAGCGTCGCTCTTCCCCAAATGAACTGGTGCGTGCGGCAAAAACGACAAATCTGACCCTGACATCAAAATTCAGCACGAAATGAATCCTTTTTTAAAGTTTAGTCGGATCTAACCCTACCGCTCAACATGTTGACGGTAAACATAGAGGGGTACTGCCGGTATCATTGGCGATCCACGGTCCGCCCGTGCCAGTTGACTGCGCTGACGTGTCTATACCGCCGCCGTTAACAGCGGTGGAGTAAGAACGATACCGCCGTGCCAAGCGGCGTTACCCTCAGCCACGATACCGCATGTCGGCCCGGCGGTACGAGGCCGGGAGTTAAGTGATGCTCCGCTCGTACCTAGCCCGCATCTTTTCTTCCCCTCTTCTTCGACCTAGCCCTAGAACAGACGGCGGCGGCGCGAGGCACGGCGGTGGTGCGACCTCTCCCCTCTGCTCTCTCGATTCGCCGGCTAGGCCGGGGCGGGAACAGACGGCGGCGGCGGCGGAAGGTAAGCCTCCCTTCTCTCTCTCAATTTCATCCATAATCTAGGCCGAATCTAGATTATTCGTTGAAACCCTGGATGATCTATTTGCTGTAGATTATTTGTTGAAACCCGAGATGATCTCTTCACTCTAGATGATTTTAGATGTAGTAGTTCAAACCCTAGATGATTTTAGATGTAGTAGTTCAAACCCTAGATAAGATGAAGTAGTTCTAAATTCATGGATTTGCCCTCTCTAATTCATGGATTTTAGATGAATGTGTTTGGGGCATGGAAGTGATGTGTATGTATTTGGGGTATACTATTTATTTGTTTAGGATTACGAAATTTAGAATGTATGAATGTTTATGTGTTCATGGATTTGATATCTCTAGTTCATATATATTTGTTTTAGATGTATGGGTTTGGGGCATGAAATTGATGTGTATGTATTTGTGGCATAGTATTTATTTATTTCGGAGGACAAAATTTAGAATATATGAATGTTTGCATGTTCATGAAAATTTGGATGAATACTTTTGTGAAGTTAACATATCTTTTAGGATGGATGACCCGCCGGAACGTTATTACCCCGGGCTTGATTTGGTGTATGACAAGGTATATCGTGCCCGTCTCATCGAGAGGGGAGATATGGACTTAGTTGATAATGTAAGGCAAATATTGTTCTCCAATTTTTTTGTTGCAATTATAAATATAGTGACCACAACAAGTTTTTTCTTTCGCAGCCTATCGTTCCTATGCGATTGACGGGCCATAGTGCGGAGGACATGCCGTATGATGGTCGGTACGAGCCATACTTTGAGGAGGCTGGTCTTCTCCCATTTGTCCTTCAGTTCAAGCGTAAGCCACCGGCGTTTAACCACACGGCCATTACTGCCCTCATTGATCGTTGGAGGCCCGAGACACACAGTTTCCATTTGCCTTGTGGAGAGATGACGGTCACTCTTGAGGATTTTGCCATGATCACGGCTCTTCCGATCGACGGAGCCGCTCTGACTGGTAGGGTGGATCTTGTCGGGTGGCGCCAGCGGGTTCTTGGTCTCACTGGCAGATTACCACCGGTGCCGCCGGAAGGAGTGAAAGATACTAGGTCAGCGGGTGTCTCATATTCGTGGCTTCGACAGTTTGGGCCATGCCCGGCGGATGCCGATGCACCGATGGTGCAGCAGTATGCCCGGGCATACATGTGGTATGTGTTAGCCCGGGTGATCTTTCCAGATGGGTCAGGGGACACGGCCTCGTGGATGTGGCTTGATCCATTACGTGATTGGAACGTCAAGTACAGCTGGGGGTCGGCGGGTCTAGCCTTTCTTTACCGTCCGGTAGTTTATTTGCATACCTTTCTTATGTATGTTACTTTCATTTGGAATTTGACATGATTGTTATTGTGCAGCTGGACCATGCATGTCGTAAGAAGGGAAAGGGAGCCTCGTTAAATGGCGATGCCTGGCCCCTCACGATTTGGATGTGGGAGCGGATTCTGGTTGGACGTCCTCGCAAACTCCCACTAACTCCATGGGATTATGACCTTGATGGTTATGATGAATGGCGGCTGCCAACTGTCGCGTACACATGGGATAGAGTGGAGGGGTACAAAGACTTGTCCATGGGCCGTTACAAGAGCTATACCAACGAGCTTGACACACTGTCTTACGACTTGGTATGTTGTGTAACATTAAATTTCACACTGTTGTGACATCTAGCCTTGAAACTAATGTTTTTTGTTTTGTAGGTCATATGGATGCCATACAAAAGGGAAAGGGATTTCCGTCTGAACGCGATGTGTACGTGTGACGAGAACCTATGGCGCATTAAGTGTCCGATGATATGTTTCTATGCCGTCGAGTGGCACCTCCCACAACGAGTTGCAACACAATTTGGAAGGAGGCAACGAACCCCGCCGGCAAGCCAGAGCACAAGTGTTGATCTTCATAGGTTAGTGTTGGAATGCCCGGTAAACATTTGACTTGTCAACATGAATTGTTGATGATATGTTTGTTATTTGTGCATAGGATTGATTGGAAGAGGTGCCCAAAAGTGAAGGAATGGGATCGTAAACACAACCAGTGGATTGAGATGTGGAATGATAGAGAAAAGTACCGTGAACTGGACGGTACAATGGTTAGGGAGAGCGAATATGAGGCGCACCTTGCTTGGCATGAAGAACAACACCGCCTTAAGCTAAAGCCCACTTGGACCACACAAGATTGTCTAGATTTAGGCATCTAGGGACTACGCACCCGTTTTCAACCGTGTGGTAGGACACAAATTGAACTTAAATTTAATGTGTCATGTCTATTTGTGACTAAAATTTGTCTTCCATGTTTTTAGGGCCTGGAGCTTACTCGGAGCGTTAACGAGGCGGCACATTCTCTTTCGCATATGCCTGGTACGGTGGAGTCTGAGGCAAATCTTAGGGAAACCATGACGGTATGCATTTTTATATATCCATGAGTGGAGTCCGGGTGGTGTGCAAGTTGGTAGTGCTATTAATGTATGCACCTTTGTTTGTTTTGCAGAGGTTAATGGAGTGATCTCGTCGGCTGGCGGCTATGCTTGCCTGCCACGGTGCAAAGGCAACCGAAGCCCATGAGACAGATGACGAGGAGGACGAAGACGAGGAGGGCGAGGAAGAGGAGCAGTCGGAGGAGGAGGAGGAGCAGGAGCACTCGGAGGAGCACTCGGAGGAAGATGAACAGGAGTAATCAGAGGAAGAAGAGGAGGAGCAGGACCCGAGCTGGGATGAGATAACTTTGACACAGTTGAAGGATGCACCACAACCAACTCAGCCGAGCCAACCGCCCGTAAGGAACCGAAAGCAGAAAAAATTGTTCAGTCCAGTTGGATAAATAGTCCGCAAGTTGGCAGCCAAGAGGGGAAGGAAAAAGTGACAATATGTAATAATTATACCAGTCGAACTATGTGATTGTATGACTTATGTGATACCTAGGTTGACCTATGTAATAACTGCCATATTATGCATTGTCATGAACTTACTTTGTCAGCTGATAATATATTATGTTCTTACTTTGTCATGCATTGTCATGAAATTGTTGTATGAAATTGTCAGCTGATAATATCCAGTTGATACAGAAACTACAATGTGGTTTTTTGAATTCTTCCAGGTCCTTACCGCCTACTCATCCGGCGGTATCGTTTGGAGATGTACCGCCTCCTTCTCTGGCGGTATCACCCCAACGTGCCTGGCTAAGGAGCTCATGTCATGGACATTTTCGCGGCGGTACAGTTCGGAGCTGTACCGCCAGTTCTAACGGCGGTACGGCCATACCGCCTCTTGATGCGGCGGTATCACCCGAACGGTGTTGGCTAAGGAGCTCCTGCCGTGCATATTTTTCCGGCGGTATCTCGGGTACCCTACTGCCAGCTCCAACGGCGGTACGACCTGGAACTAAATCCATGAGAAGTTTCAAATCCATGGCATTGCCCAAATACATACATAGACAAAATATTACCAGATACATGACACATTCACGAAATAGATAACTAAAATCCATTACATGACCAAATCCATTACAAGTTCATGAAATACATAGATAGATCCATGACACAAGGTTTCACACAGCCAATGTCCACAATCTCTAAGACATATATGTTGAAGGCTCTATTGGGTCCAACGCGGATACTTTCCCTTGCGCTTTCCCGATGCTTCATCCTCCATAGCACGACGAGCTATTCCACGTTTGACTTCTCGCTCGGCCTCACAAGCCTTGGCCTCTTCACGCTTCTTCTTCGCTTTCTCCTTACGTTCCTTCTCCTTCTTCAACCTCAACTTCTCTTTCCTCTCCTCTTCTTGTTTCCTTTCCAATATGCACCGTTCTGTAGCTCGACGCTCCCATTCGACCTCATTCTTGAAGTAGCTATTTTGGACCAAGTCTATCCATTTGAAGTAGGGACAAAGAGGCGGCGGTGACTACAAAAGAGACAACAGACATTAGCAATTATTACACAAATATACGTAAATTGTCATGCACAAGGAGGACACATACCTTGGGACGGTCATAAGCAGACTTGGGTTCTTCCTTGTCCCTACAATAGTTGGGACACAACCAAAACCTCCGTCCTCTTGTCTCATCCCAATCATCGGACTGCTTGGCCTTGCAAATGTCTTGGCAAAAACACTTCGGTGGATCCTCCTTGGGCTGGTCAGTCGCCCTCCTCCATGCCCACGGCCTCTCCAACCAGTTCGACGACCCCATACCTACGTAAGTTAGAAAAATTGTTAGTATAGTAAAATGAACAACATTCGAAATAAAAGACAATAATCAAATAATTTTCGTTCATACCAATCATCTACGACTACCACCTCTACGCCTTCTACGAGTACCCCCTCTTAGCTCATCAAACATTGATGTTCGACCACCACCACCACCGCCACCACCACGGTGGCTTGTGCTACCACCACCACTCCACCACCACTAGCACCACCGTTACCACCACCACCACTCCCACCCCCTCTACCACTAGCACCACCACCACCACCCCCTCTACCACCTCCACTACCACTACCACCACCATTGTCTCCTTTCGATTTTTTCCTCCCTTGAGAGCAAGTTCTGTTGTTGTGTGCTGAATCATTGCATTGACCACATTGGTTGGTAGTACGAGGCTCCATAAAATGCCCGCTGCCCCATTCTCCCATGCGGGTTGTGTATCCACCAAGTGCATCCATGTCATTTCTATACCTCTTCGTCCTCCTTCTACCTTTGGTTTTAACCATTAGTTCCGGATCTGGCCTAATTACAGGGCCATGATATTCCGGCCATTGAGATTGATCCAAGTAAGGCTCAAATCTTGCTGTCCAAGTCATGGCCACCCTCTCCAACGAGTGCTCGTTCATCCTTACCGTATCCGGATGACAAAGATCAACAGATCTTATGTTTGCCGCCGTAATCAAGTGCGAGCAAGGTAAGTGCAGCAACTTGGGCCTCTCGCAAGAGCACTCACGTGTCTTTAGCTTAACCTTGAATGCACGACCTCCGAATTGCACGCCATCTTTTGTTGTCCCACCGGGCTCGTTGACTTGGTAAATCCACTCGTTGTTGTCATAGCAATACGCTTGTTGTCTCTCGGATTTGCTATTTTGCAGCTCCATCATTCTTCTACTTTAGGAGGATACAATTTCCCTTCGTCTATCAATTTATCCGTCTCCATGGAATGTTTCTGGAAATAAGCGCATAACTTCTCGAAGGTATATTCCGCAATGGCCGTCACAGGCAGTGCACGCACACCTTTTAGAACATTGTTAAAACATTCCGCCATGTTGCTTGTCATGTCACCATATCTTCTACCTCCATGATCATGGGCCCTTGACCACTTGTGCCTCTCTCCCAAATACCTCCTCAAGAACTCTTTACCCCCGGCATTAGACGCGGCAAGGAGCTTGTCAAACCGTCTTGTGAAAGACCGGTTGGTGAATGCCACACAAACATCTGTTAGGTCATCAGCCAATTCTTTATTCTTGCAAGCCCTATAAAAATTTGCGACGAAATGCCTCATGCACCATCGGTGGTGGAGCCGTGCATACCCCGGAATTTCAATCTCCATGGCATTGAGTATACCTTGGTGTCGATCCGATATGATGCATACCTCTCTACTAGGAGAAAACACCTTAGTCCTCACATGCTTCATGAACCATTCCCAGTTGTCATTGTTCTCTCCAGACACCAAAGCAAAGGCCACAGGTAACACCCGGTCACCGGAGTCGTGCGCGATTGCAGTCAACATCGACCCCTTGTACTTGCCGGTTAAAAATGTACCATCTATTGATACAACCGGTCTACAATGGTGAAATGCCCGAATGCATTGGTCGAAGGTCCAAAAGGCACGGCGGAACACTCCATCAACATGTTCAACCGCGTAAAACATGCCGGGTTTCTATAGGCCATCCCTCCCAACAACCTCGGGAGGCGGTTGTACGCTTCTTTCCATCCACCATACAACATCTTAAATGCGGCATGCTTGGCCTTCCATGCCTTCCCATATTCGATGTTGTATCCAAAGAATTCCTTTACAAGACCCATCAAAAACCTCGGTTTAATGGTTGGTTCATTCTTTATACTATTGATGAATTTGTATGCGATGAAGTCGGAGGTGAGTTGACGGTGCTTTGTGGATGGATTCCGGCCCCGTTTCTTGCACATGTGATGGGCTTCACAACTTGTTATCTTCCATTGCCCGTGGCGGTTTGGTCTTGCACGGACTACCCATGGGCATCCTTTTTGGTCGCAAATCACGGTGTAACGATGCTTCTCGTCCGAGTGCTTCACTATGAATGGCCTATGGTGCTTCACCGCATATTCCCTAAGCCACATTTGCAATTCTACCAAGTCCGGAAACTTCAAACCTTTCTTTATGCGAGAATTGTTGTCATCGTCGTCTTGAGTTGTGCTTGGTGTTGCTTCTAGATCTTTATACTTGCCACCATCCACCATAGCCTTATCGGCAAGCGTGAGATCACGAAATAATGGAATTCGGTGATCCCGGCCTACCACTTTTAAAAAGGCTTGGGCTTCTCTCGCCGTGAACCCATCTTCGTCCACTTCTTCTGGGCCCTCGTCCTCCGAGTCGGAGGCATAGCAACGGCGATAGAAGGTGTCACGGTCAATGCCATCCTCCTCGACTTGTGCCTCTACATCTCCAATATAAATGTCATGATACTCGTCCTCCCGCTCGGACACATCACCCTCCATGTCTCCTTCCTCCCTATCTTCATCGTCAATGCCAAAGCCATAACCATGATCCACATTGACATATTTTTCTTGTTCATCGACTTGGTCGCCATCATTCATCTCCAAGTCAATTTGTTGGCTCAAAGGAGGTTGGCTCATATTATTCAACTCGACCGCATCATCAAGTGACACATTTCGAGTGGGGGTCATTGCATCATGTGTGGGGGAGGCACACCGGTTCAAGTCAAAATGCAACCGATCACCGCCAACCTTGGTAGCAAATAACTCGAGCGACTTGTCTTTGGAAGCCGCCACAACCTCTTTGTATGCCCCCCAATCTAACTCGCATGTCAAGGTATTTTTTTTCGCGGACGGTGTCCCGATCCAACAAAATACCTTCCATCTAGTTCAACCTTCTCCCTAGGATCCATCCATTCGAAAACTTCCCGTACTCTTGCAACAACCTCGGCATATGTCGGACTATTGGCAAATACCATAACTTTTTCTCCATTGTCAACAATCTCTTCTTCATTGTTACTAAAAAATGCTTCTTTGTCAACATGATGGACATTCACGATTCTTGCCATCTATAATTAAATGACAAGACACACAAATGTATCACATTGATGTGTAATAGCAAACACACCACAATAATCTAAATTATACATGTGTGCTAACCACTACCTCCAACCCTAGACTCAACCATAATTGTAGGTAAGAAACACATGAATCTATCTAACCACAATGATTTCTACACGTCACAAACAACATATAACCCGCAATGCACCAATTCAAATAATAGATTTAGGACAAATCAACAAATCTAGGGTTTGCCTCAAACTAAACAATGCCACAAAGTAACACAAATCCAACCAACAAAAAGCGAGAGATCTGAGAGGGACTACCTCAGAGGATGGAGATGGCCCGATTCCACGAGCTATGCCCTCCGATTTGGAGGGATTTGAGAGAGATTTGAGTGTGGAGGAGAGAGGGGGAGAGGGCAGCCACTTAACTACCGAGATTTTAGTGGGGATGAATGAGAGGCTGCGTCGCCCCGCAGACACTTAACTGCCGAGCTCGTACCGCCAATGATCCAGGCGGTACCGCGTGTTCAAGAGTACCGCTCGTGGACACGGCGGTATCCCCCCGAGCCTACCGTTTCTGACATCGGTGGTATCGCCATGTCAACGCTGTCACCAGAACGGGCGGACCGTGGACCAGGATGGCTACCGCCAAAGACCCTGGCGGTACCTTGTGTAGTCTACCGCCAATATGTTGAGCGGTACCAGTAAGGGTTAGATCCGGCTAAATTTTCGAAAATGGTTCATTTTGTGCTGAACTTTGCCGTGAGGGTCAGATTTGTCGTTTTCGCCGTGCGTGCTGCCATGTACTGCACTGAACTACTCCCTCCATTATGTAAGATGTTTTAGGTGTTGCAAAGGGCAACTCTAACGCGGTACACATTGACTCCACACGCATCCGTTCGCGTCGCGATGGAAAAAAAACACGGTCTAACACGGTGACACAAATGTGTCTCGTGTTCGTTTTCTATTCACCGCGCATCCGGCCTGATCCATTCCTGATCCAAATTTATGTCAGGTTTAAGTCTCCACGGACAGAGACGAAGCATCTGGTGTCCGCATCGGTCCTACCTGGCAGCGACCCAACCGCCTGTCGCTCTCCCTTACGCGTCCTTTTTAATGCGAGGAAGCGTGACGATAGGGACGGTCACCACTCTCCCCGTCTCCACTCTGCTAGCCCACCTTCAACCGCAACCCTAACCACTGTCCTAGCCACCGCCAGCCGTCACAATGAGGCCGTTCAAGTGGATCAGGAAGGGCAAACATGACAAGGAGGCGAGCTCCTCGTCGGGCCAGTGTCGTGCTGCACCAGTGGCCGCACGGGCGCCATCAGTGGCCGTGTCGTTCCAGCTATCACCGCCGGTGCAGCGCGACCATCGTGTGCGACAGCGGCCCTACCTCAACCAGAGGAAGTGCTAATGGTATTAGGACAATACCATCCCAGTACCATGGTCGGACGTGCACCTCCCCGACTTTTGGCACCTGAATCCAGAGAGGAATTCCTGTGCCGACGAGCGGCGCGACCCGTACAAGGGAGATACGGGATCGCAGGGCCTAGCTCCCCGCCGACTCGTCAACCACCTGAACTTCACCGAGGACAATCCCCATTGGGACACATGATTCGACGATGAGCACGACATGCGCCGCCGGCGTATTTCGGCGCCTGCGCCGCACGGCGCGGGCCTCGCTATCATCCACCATCGCCCCCCCCCCCCCCCCCCCCCCCCCGCGCGTCCGTCGTGCTCCGGCTCGGCGGCCGTGCTTCACCCGCGCCCGTGGTGAAGGAGGAGGTGAAGGAGGAGGAGTAGGACGAGGAGGAGGACTAGGAAGATGACCTCGAGTACAAGGCCGCACTGGCCGACTCCCTCCTCATCGTCCACACGGATGAGCTGGCCCACTGGCAAGGGATCGGCGTGATGCTCCGCCGATCCACCACGGAGACGGAGCGGCAGCAGCAGCTGAGCTAGGATAGATGGATGCCACATCTCACTTCGCCAACTTCTCGTGAGGGTTAGTTTTAGCAAATTGTATTTTTGACAATGACGATGTGGAGAGGGGAAATTTATAACAGGAAACCGTTCGCCGAGAAATTATGCGAACCGTTGCACCTACTATCCATTCCTTTCTCATTCAATTTCTCTACCCATCTTAGTAACAACACAACACGCCGTGTCAATATATCAAGCCAAATGCACGATTGAGCGTCCATGTAGCCTCATTTACTGTTAGGGCAACTCCAGCGGGGCAACCCAAACGGACACGAAATATGTCCGTAGTCACCAAACGGACAGCTCATGTCTGCCATGCCAACGAGTGTTCATAGATCGAGGGGGGGGGGGGCACAAATGGCCGATTTTTCCATTAATAAAAACAAAACCCTAAACATAGAGCCGCGACCAGTCGCGCGAGCCAACTCCTCATCGTCGTTGATCACCGGAGGCCTACTCCCCTCTCCACATCGTCATTTTCACAATTTGCTAAAACTAACCCTCACGGGAAGTTGGTGAAGTGAGATGTGGTATCCATGTATCCTAATTGCAGGAAGTACTTTCCCCATCCGAGTTGGCAATAATTAAGTTCCACATGTCACATCCCCAGCTTCCACGAGTGTGTTTATAGCAGTTGCATTTTGAGGGGTGTATTTTTGTACAATAACAATGTGTGGAGTATATTTATAAAAGTATCGGCAGTGAAGTGGTGTGGAAATTAGTCGATGCAAATTCCCGCCTGCTCTATCACGGCAACGCCACATTCTTTAGCTGAAATTAGTCGATTCCACAACCGAAGGATCTCGTCCCTAGGTGGACGACGAGGCCCATCTTCTTGCCAGTCAGGCATTTGCTCTGGGCGTTCGGGTCGACAGTGGGGCATAGGCGGTGTTGAAGGGAATCTACGATTTTCGGCGACGACTAGAACCGAAACGGCGGTGTGGAAGGGAAGGGGAAATTAGGTAGGGTATTGTTATATCAGGTGCCCTTGTTTTAATTTCTTAAGTAGTAGGCGTGCTAGCTCCAACTTTGGTTAGTATTTTATGTCCATTTTTTGTTTATTTAGTGTTTCTTTGATTCCTAGCTCTATGATTATCCATAAAAGTTAGCTAGCTAGGCTCTGCCTCGCAATTATTCTGCGACAGCTCGGAATCTGTGGCCTTTTCTTTATTTTCCTCCTCCCCATCTTTGTCCCGGAAGAATTTGCTCTCGCTTTTGTGATCAAATCGAAAGGCACTCATTGACTGACTCCTCCTTGTGTCCCAATTATTCTGCGACAGCTCGGAATCTGTGGCCTTTTCTTTATTTTCCTCCTCCCCATCTTTGTCCCGGAAGAATTTGCTCTCGCTTTTGTGATCAAATCGAAAGGCACTCATTGACTGACTCCTCCTTGTGATGGTTTGCATGAGAGCAAACAAAGTCCATGCCCACAGACACCGAAACACATCACTGTTCAAAGCCAGCTGATCAAAGAAGGAAACGAATGCCGTCCTACATCTGAATGAACTGGACCACAATTATTTGGCAAAATTGCGTCTTCTTCTTGTTTCATTTCTGGCCTCAGGTTGCTTTGACGCCTGAGATACTCGAGCTGACGACCTTATCCACGTCCATGTCGCCACCGTTTTGGAGCTTTCCTTTGATGGGCTTGAATAGTACTAGTATGCCATTCCAAATCGAATTGAAATCGATCAACCACTTCCTGCTCGCTCGCTCGGCTACTCCCGGTCAACAAATTTAGGTATCGGCATTAGAGCATCTCTAACAGAGCCTGCAAAACGTGGACCCGCAAAACTGTTTTGCGGATCACGAAACACGCATTTTTTGACTCGAAACGACGCCGCGCAGAATAGAAACCGCAAAAGCAAACCGTAAAATAGAATATGCCGTGGAATATTCATTTGTCTTCTTCCTCTGTCTTTCCCCCAACCTGAAAATCAGCGGCCAAGGCGCACACGAAGCACGTGAACCAGTGCTGATCTGATCGATGGATCGATCCATGACTTACGGATGGCCGGCAATCAGCACACGAAGCCCCCTCGGCGGCCGGCCGGAGCTCCCAGCAGCGGAAGGCCGGACAAGCGGCGCCCGACGCCCCCAGCGGCGGAAGGCCGGCAAGCGGCGCACGTGCTCGTCGCGGCGCCGGCCGCCGCGACCGCTGCTGCTCTCCGTCGTCGAGCCGCCGCCGCCGCTGCTCTTCGTCGTCGTCGAGCCGCCGCTGCTCTTCGTCGTCGACGCCGCCGCTGCTCGTCGCGGCACCGGCCGCCGCCGGCGCTGCTGCTCATCGCGGTCATCGCTTCGGGCTGCCGTAGAGTCCCCGCGACGACCGGTGGATGGAGCCCCCCGCGACGCGCGAGCAGGCCGCCTACGGACGGAGCCCTCCGCGGCGCGCGAGCAGGCTGCCGACGAGGCCCCCAGCGGCGGCCGGCGGACGGAGCCCACGCAGCCCGCCGACGAAACCCCCCGCGGCGGCCGGAGCACCCCGCGACGGCGCGCAACTGCGGCGGACGGAGCCCCCGCGGCGCTGGATGGAATTCCGATGAGTTTCACGGCGGAAGGCCACCGTTGGGGACTGAATGTTCAGCCCGCCAACCACTCGCGCGGGATGCAGGCCCCCTCAAAATTAGACGTGAAATCTGTTAACTTAAGGTTTTGAGGCGGAGATTCTCGAGGCCCTGCAAAATCTTTTGCGGGTTCGCTAAATTTGCAGGTTCTGTTCCACGGTTTTTTACGGTTTTCAAACCGCATCGGGCAGTTATTATGCAGTTCTGCCCCTTTTGCGGGTTCTGCTAGAGATGCTCTTATGCAGGAAAGAGAAGGGCAGCATCTTGTTTAGACGCAGATACAAGCCGATCCACATTCTCCCAAAGAAAAACTATGATAAGTGACGTGGCTGGCTGCAGCTCGGTTCTACTGTATTTACTTGGCGAATGTGTGATGTGTCAGCGGCAACTGTCCGAAGATAGTGCTGTGTGCTCTTATCTCCGTGCGGTGCGGTGCGGTGCCTTGCTGACGAAATATCGTCAAGGAGTGATACCTAAGAAGGCCAGGGGCGGATCCAGTGGAGGTGCCATGGCACCCCTAAAAAATACAGATTTTGTAATCTAGTATCAATTTAATCCATTTTTATGTGTATTACATGTGTTAAAAAATAATCCCTCCGTCTCAAAATAAGTGTTTCAAGTTTGTCTAAAAGTGGATGTATCTAGACATGTTTCATGTATAGATACATCCATTTTTTGGGAAACTTGAGATACTTATTTTTAGACGGAGGGAGTACATAAAGATATTTAGGCCATGAATACTGAGTTTGGCACCCCCAACAATTTACTTCTACATCCGGCCACTGAAGAAGGCGGCTACTTTCTAAAATTCAAACATGAGTGATAATTGAACAGCAAAATATTTATATCATGAGTGGAATTGTACCGAGAATGGTCCTTGCTTTCCCCCATCTAAACCTCCGATGCACTTTCACATCATTGCGTTTGTTCTCCGTTATAACTTTTTCTCTCTCTTTCGTTAAACATATATAGGACCCACATGTCATAGTGCCTCTTTGTAGAGAAGATTCTTCTAAAGTGAAAAAGGCAAGCGGGCATGGCAAAGGTGCGTGCATGCATCTGAGGAGCCACTTGCGTTGAGGAGGCGTCGTGTCAAGCAGGTGCATCTAATCTTGCCTGAAACCCTAAAAAACAAACCCTAATCTTGCCTGAAAACGTGGTGTTTTTGCCGTTATAAAAAAAGCTGTGAAAACGGCAAGTTCCACCGTCGGCAGAGGCGACTGCTGATGGAGTGACGGGGCTAAAAACGAATCGAGTGAATACCCACCCAACCAACCCTACTAATAAAGCTGCTCCCGTACTGCACTAGATCGGAGACAGTACTAGCAACAAGATAGTTTTAGTTATCTCGTTCGTGTGCCACGCTGCGATTAACGACGGCACCTCGATCGAGTTATGGTTTCTCATAGCATCTCCACTCGTTCAAAAGGCCGTCTAAAGGCCTTTTGAACGGGACATTTGGGCGTCATCCGGACTACCTGCTGTCTTTGGACGTCATCGCTCCCCACTCGCGGTGTCCAAATATGATTCAAATTCGAAATTTTGATACGAAAGTGCTTACATTTCATTGAAAATTCGTTTAAAACTAACATAATTTATGAAAACTAAACTCTAGGCCTAAATCTAATTGGTAGGGTGGCACGCCGGGCACCGGCAGCCCGGGCAGGCGCCGGCAAACGTGGCGACAAGCAGAGGACCCCGACGGCAGCCGAAGCAGAGGCAGTAGAGGTAGACGGTGGTTGGCGGCGCAAGAGGCTGGGCGGCGGCGGTGGAGGCTATGTATGCCTCAATGGTGAGCTGCATGTGCCCTGGGTCCCACTCCGGCGTCGGTGGCCATTTGAGGTCGTCGGAGCCGTCGTCATCACCATCAACCTCCTCCGCCTCTTGTTGAGGTTGCGGCGGAGGAGGCTGCACGCGGCCTTGTTCTTCTCGTTCGCACCGAGCCACCTCGGCCGCTTCGTAGCGAACCCTCTCCCTTTCCATACCGGCCGCGAAGTCCTCGTCGGAGGTGTTGAGGACGTCGTCATCGGAGTCGAACCAGCTCGCAGGCGGCTCGGCGGCGAAGAAGGTGTTGAGGCGGTACGTGTACTCCAGCTCGATCCGGTTGTCCCAGTACTCTTGATCGTCGTCGGTTTTGCAACTCTTGATCGCGCCGACGGATCCTTCAGGCCGACGTCGCCGCCCGGAGACGCGCACGCTCTTCCTCCGTCAAGGGAACGCCGGTCTCGCGCTAGGGAGGGGCCATGTTTGTGGATAGACAGAGCCGAGAAGAGGAGATGTGCCGGAGACGGCGAGGAACCCGCTCTATATAGAGGCCGAGGAGGCGAACGATGAGCTCGCCTTAACTCCGGCCAGCCAACGGCCCGCCTGCCACACCATTTACGGCGACGCTTCAAAAGGCGCGCTCGCCTGCATTGACGCCGCCGTGGCGCAGACGCTTCCTCGCCATGGAGAGGTGAAGCGACGCGTCGCTGCGCCCGACTGGGAAACCGAGACGCCGCCCGCCATTAATTCAGCTGACCGGGCCGCACTCAGGCTCGTGTCTCAATGACAGGCGTGGCCCGCGCGTCGGAGGGGTACGTGGCGACGCGCTTCGTTGTGTCCGGGGCCGCCCAAGGTCTACCTAAGATGAGGACGTGGGCTAGCCATGCCGGACAAAAAACTGGTCCGCACCTGACCCAATTCACGTTTGGACGCCGCGAGCAGGGACACAATTCTGTCCGGCACGCCCAAAAGACTTTAGGCGATGGTTTGGGACGCACTGAGTCGGAGATGCTCTCGGTAGATTGCAATATGATTCTTTCGCTCGCTGACCGGCCTGGCCATAATCTGCAATCAGCAGGTGCTACACGCTCCTTCTCCACTTACTGTTGATTAGTTTACGGTCTGGAATTCAGACGTGCGCCCGCCCTGCACGAACGGCACCGTGAGTGTACATTGATGACGTACGGGCAGTCGGGTAGACGCTAGACGGGTAGTACTCCACTAGCCAGTAGTATTAATGCATTTTTTTGTTAAATAAAATATGTTAGTAATATAAAAGAGACATCAAAGATAAATACACAAAAATCATCATAGAGCATAGCACACAAATACGATTAGTTACTCGCAGAACAACAGGGACCAATGGTGCCAACGAATAGATAGGCGATGTGTGGGTGGAGATCGCCAACAGCCATGCCTATGCTCGCAATCATCGGCGATGATTTTACCATACCCGAGGTCGCATCATGGCGAGCTTCGATCCGTGGCACAGAGGGACATGATCCACAAATAGGACTGTGGGCAAGAAGACGGCCAAGATCAGGGTTGGAGGAGGAGAACCATGCCGCGCCAAAGGGTTGGGGGAGCTTCCCACCGTTGTCGTCCTTTATCAGATGGCCTCTCCTCCGGCGGCGAGTTGACAGACAATGCGAGGAACCCCAACGACAATACGGTTGGGAAGCCTGGTGGGTGACACAGGAGGCTATGGCATTTTTTCTAGCTTCGTCTTGCTTAATAGATAATGCACGATAATCGTGAACTCGTAGGTCCCTCTTTCATTTTGAAGCATTATAATTGCACTTATTGCCAAGTTCATCCGAAAGTCGATACATAGAAGAAACTCCTGCTTATGTGTACAAACGACACTTCCTCCATTGTAGATTCTACTATGCCTTAGGCGTGGTACTAATAAAGATCGCAATTAATTTCATAAAAGTTTTTTGGTCTTGAATTTGGGATCTCTCTGCTCTACTATCCCCTTGTATGCACCGGCCAGTTCACGTGAAAGTTATGCCCAAAGAACGGCTAAACGATAAAATTGCTTATCTAAGTAGCGTGCCGTGTTAAATTGGAACACATCGGATGATGTTATGCCCAATAAAACTTCATGACAAAATCGGTTGTTGTTCTAAGCTTAAACTTGACCATCCACCTAATCTTTTTTGACTTATTTTCCACAAGTCGGCATTATCATATGCTAGACCCTATACGAAACAGGACCCAAAATAGGATGGTCTCCGTGCAAGTGACCTAATGACGTTTAGGGTCAATTTCCTAGTGTCATTTTCTCCTTTAATTGTTTGTTTTCTAGTTTGCCGAACCTTTATTTATTTTGTTTTCCCCATATGCTTCCAAATCGATGGTACGTGTTAGGTGGAGAGGAAAAGGACGGGCTACACAAGCAGTCAAAGTACCTTTCTTGTCCATCTGATGTACTGTAACAGCTGCTTATCCCCTTTGATGGCTGTCTTGGGAAGACAGTCCACATCAAGTCCAATAATCTGTTACTGTCAAAACTAGAATCCAATCTGTTAAGCATGGATGTTACTGCACAATACCACTATTTTATTACTTTTGAGGTGCGTGTTTACTTTGCCTCAAATGTAGACATGTTACCGAAAGAGAGCCGGGGCAGGAGAACAAAGATGACACCGAAACAGAGCCAGGAAGTAAAAAAATAGCGTGCTATAACAAAACAGTGCTGGCCTTAAAATACGTTATTAGCGTGCTTTATCGCGGCATGCTATTAGCTGGACCTTGTAAGCTGATTTATTTAACGAGACAATTATCAAAACGCTATATCGTTCTATTAGCGACGCTATACCACGCTATTTTTTCCTAAGCACCAGCCAAACCATCATACATGGTTGAAAACATGGTATAGATGATATAGGTGGTGGCAGGGTCAATGTAGACGATTTAAGTAACGGTATTCTCTATTCTAAAATACAAGGCGCGCTTCATTTTCGCTAGTAAAAAACTTAAGTTTTTTAATTATGATGTCCATAAAATTAGTATAAAGATATATGAAATTAATAAATACAAAAATGCAACGAGACATTATTACAATGATAATATTTTAAATTTGGTACATATAAGTGTGTCGAAATCGTGCATCAAAAACCATACAAAGTAGAACAGGTCATATTTGTGGACGGAGAAAGTATGCCGAAAGAGGCCAATGGCACATAGAAGGATCGACCATCATGCATGCTTTGGTGCACCAATAATGTATGTTTGGTGGCCGAACGCTAACCATTAATTACATAGCTTAGCCTAAGAGTTTGTGTTTTGTGGCCCAACACATACTGTTTCTTAGTACCGATTGTGTGCGAAATCACACATCACACAAGCTTAATTACGTCTAGACGTGTGCAAATTTGTGAACAGCAGCGGGCTAATTTCAGCATATTCAAACCCCCGCAAACACAAGCAACACATATCACATTCATCAACTACATGACTACATATATATTCACATCACACACGACATAGTATTATGACACATCACAAAATTCACATTCACCAACCAAAGGACCACATAGATTTTCACATCACAAAATTCACATTCACCAACCAAAGGACCACATAGATTTTCACATCACACACGACACAATACATATTCATAGAAAACATTGATCATATGTGCATGTCAGTTGGATCAAGTAGCTACCCAACAAGAAGATTTCAAGTTTGCCTAGCATTCAACATACACGTAGACATCAGTTTCTACTACCTCCGTTCCTAAATGTAAACATTTCTAGCCTTTTTCTGCAAACATGTATCTAGACATGTTTTAGTTCAACGTTCGTGCGAATCTTGCACTAAAACATGTCTAGATACATATATGCAGAAAAAGGCTAGAAAGACTTACGTTTAGGAACGGATGGAGTAGCTAACTTCTATGGCAGGGAGAAATTTCACTAGTACAAACTGACACAAAAACACCTCCGTCAGCAAAAACAGTAAAAAAATGTCACAGTTAAAAAAATCACATAGACGTTGCTGATATGGTTCAGCCAAACTAATAAGTGATCAAATGAGCGCTAACTTAAGTTTACCTTAATAACCTTGATGATATAGTTGTGCTTTCATCCCATTGTTTATGGTTGAGCTCTGGTATAATATTGAAGAAGTTGAACAACCTACGAGCTCATGAAAAAAACGAGTTGAAGAAAACAAGTTTGAAGTAAATGATGCTATCAATATTTGGCTCTGAACTTTTGTTATATTGAACGGCTTTTGGGTATATTAACGAAAGCTACTTCAAATTTACTTTTCAACCCAAAAAGGTTTGCATCATTCAAATGTGTGTAACCCAAGTAATCACCGTTTTGGTGGAAGATGTCCACACAGTTAAATCTTTCAAGAATTTTTGAGGAGCTCTTCAATGACTCCTCAACTTTACTGCTTATTCTTCCAAGGAAACAATGCAAATTTTGAACCATTTTGAATCATTTTCACACCTAGCTAAGAAGGGGTTGGCCGTGCTAAAAAAAACACCTCCCAACCATTCTTTAGAGGCCTTTTGTCAAGCCATTCAGTTACATGCTTATTACTAGATATTTGAAATATTCGTTCCACCTTTACTCTTGTGAGTTCATCTGGATTCGGGAGAAGGAACCTCTAGCCCCCAGCCCCCACTCTAATTGGTGACTGGTCATTCATACCATTTTGGGTTAGTCCCGGTTTGTGATTCTGCGTTTTATCGGACAAAGGGTTGGAGTCTTTTGGTCATCCAGCCCAATGTAGGGATTGCATACAACCTTCGCAAATATTCAATTATTTTGAATGTGTTTAGACTTGAAAAATATTCATAATTTGAAAATAAAAAAAATTAGAATTGAAAAAGTTTAGGAACTATTTTTTTAAATTCATGAAATTTTCACTCTCATCCAGGATAACCACTCGATGATTAACTAAAATCGAATGTTGTGAACTAACTTTTGTTGAGAAATTGTAAGCTTTGCATTTATTTCGAGACATTTTGTTCTATGCATAGTTTGCACCTCAACCCACGGGAGCTCCTAGTTGACGACCTATGCGGAGCGCAATGCGCTTCGCCCGCTGCCCTTCTTACATGGGCCAATCTAAACACGGCCCAATAATAGATAATGTTTCTTTCCTTTTTATTTATAAAAATGAACATTTTCCACAATATGAACATTTTCAAATATGAACGTTTTTTTCTGAAAACTGAATAATATTTAGAGTAAAATACACCTGAGGTCCTAAAAATATTCGGAGGGTGTCAAGTTAGTCCCAAATTTATGAACATGCATATCTGGCTCCTAAAACTTTGTCAAGTGTGTCACCTCAAGTCCTACCCGAGTCTGACCTGCCCGTGTGGCGCGTTGATTGCCGCCACGTAGGCAACTTTTTCAAGAGAGTCCACACAATTTTCAATCTTCTAATTTTATTGTCCCTATTCCCATTTCCCGGAATATAGGATTTACCACTTATACCCCACAAGAAACAACCACGACATGGCCTTTCTCCTTTGGGCCGAAACTGGTCCTCTTACTTGTTTTATATGATGGTCGCTCGCGCGGCACCAAAGCCCAAAACCATAAGTCATCGTTCGCTTTACATTTCCTTGGCCTGTAGGAAAAGGGAGAAGACCTATATGCCGCTCGTTTGCGTCGCGTAAGCCTTCCGCCGCCTGAAGCACATCATTTCTGGGCCGGCCCAGTTGCTTCACGAAGCGCTTGTTTACTGCTTCGGCCGTCGCGAGGTGCAGTTGGTTTAAGATTAGCTCGTGGTCGTACGTGCACAGTTCGACCGGTTCATGCGCTGCACGGTCGGTCTGTACGGGGGAGGAAAGACTAAAACATCGGGGTTGTGGCAACTGGTAGTACGAATATGTATGCATGCAGACTACTCCAGTGGCTGGCTGCCTACATGTCGTGAAGACAAGATTCTTTTCTGGTTCTGTTTACGTTTTTCTCTATTTTTTTCTGTTTTCGTTTTATTATCGTTTATTTTTCTCTATTTTTTCTTTTTTCCGTTCTTTAAAAATTTGGAACCATTTTGGTTTTCGTTTTCGTTTCTTTTTCTTTTCTTTTTCGTTTTTTTATTTTTATTTTTATTTTTCTGTTTTGTTTTTGTTATCTTTTTTCTTTTCTTATTTTTTCGTTCTTTTTAATTTGTTTTTGGTTCTATTTTTAAATGGTTCTATATTTGAAAATTGTTTATTTTTTAAAACGATTTTAAATTTTAAAATGGTTCCAAATTTAAAATGGTTCCATTTTTTTTAAAATCTAAATTTTAAAATGGTTAATTTTTTGAAAACGTTTTCATTTTTGAAATTAGTTCCAAATTTAAAAATGGTTCGAAATTTAAAATGGTTGCAAATTTAAAAATGGTTCTGGATTTAAAATGGTTCTAAATTAAAAAATGGTTTCATTTTGAAAATTGGTTCCAAATTAAAATGGTTCCGAATTTAAAATGGTTCCAAATTAAAATGGTTTCGAATTTAAAATGGTTCCAAATTTGAAAATTGTTCATTTTGAAAATGGTTCCATTTTGAAAATGGTTCCGAATAAAAAATGACTCCAAATTAAAAATGGTTCCAAATTTTAAAAAGTGTTCATTTTTTAAATAGTTCCATTTTGAAAATGGTTCCAAATTAAAAATAGTTTCGAATCAAAAATAGTTCCAAATTTGAAAATTGTTCATTTTTGAAAATGGTTCCAAATTTAAAAATGGTTCCATTTTGAAAATGGTTCCGAAACTTAAAATGGTTCCAAATTAAAATGGTTCCAAATTTGAAAATTGTTCATTTTTAAAAATGGTTCCATTTTGAAAATGGTTCCAAAATAAAAAATGGTTCCAAATTGAAAATGGTTCCAAATTTAAAAATGGTTCCAAATTAAAAATGGTTCCGAATTTAAAAATGGTTCCGATTTTAAATTGGCTCCAAATTAAAAAATGGTTCCTAATTTAAAATGGTTCCAAATAAAAAATGGTTCCAAATTTGAAAATTGTTCATTTTTGAAATGGTTCCATTTTGAAAATGGTTCCAAATTTAAAATGGTTCCAATTTTAGAAACGGTTCCATTTTGAAAATGGTTCCAAATTTAAAAATGGTTCCGAATTTAAAAAGGTTCCATTTTGAAAATGGTTCAAAATTTAAAAATGGTTCCAAATTTTAAAATTCTTCATTTTTTAAAACGATTCCATTTTTGAAAATGGTTCCAAATTTTAAAATGGTTCCAATTTCAAAATGGTTCCAAATTTAAAAATGGTTCCAAATTTAAAAATGGTTCCAAATTTAAGAATGGTCCCTTTTCAAAAATGGTTCCAATTTTTCGAGAATGGTTATGATTTTTCAAAAATAAAACTAAACTAAATAATCAAAAAGAAAGAAATGAAAGAATAAATGGAAAACAAAAAAAAGGGAAAAGAAAACCCAAAACCTAAAACAGGAAACAATAGATAAATAAATAATGGAACACAGTATGTACATAATCACGGACTTAGCTCAGTGGCTAAGAGCCCTGGCGTAGAACGGGAAGGTTCTGGGTTCGAATCCCGTTGCGGCTCCTTTCACCCTTCATTTTTTGCTGTTGGTAGGCGTCGACTGCAAATGGGCCGGCCCACGATTGGAAGCACGTAGGCGGCGCAACTCTTCAGAGGCGCCAACGGGCGGCATAAAGGCGCTCACAGGAAAAGGCTACCCTTCAGGAGGGTTAGTGCGCAGGCATTTTCTATTTGTAGCCTAGAGCGAATCTTATGGGATTATCGTCGCGCAGGCGTCCGGTTAGTCTGGGCCTGGCACATTTTCTTCATCCAATAAAAACAAACATAGTGTTTTCTTCAGTTTTTTTGTCTTTTCGTTCTTTTGGGTTGTGCTGGTTTTCTCGTGGCTTCGTTTTGGGTTAGTATTTTGTAAGTAAATTTTACGTACAATTAATTAAGTACGAAAGTCTTTTAAGATTCTAGATACATGTTCCTTAAAAGACTTTTGTACTTGCATACAATTAGTTAAGTAAGAACAAAAGTCTTTGGGTTAGTATTTCGTAACTAAATTTTACATACAATTAAAAGGTAAGTCTTAAAGGTATTTTTAATTGAAATAGGCTGCAAGCCTGCAACGTACGTGACATGATCCAATACATGTCTAATTCATTCGTGGGCTAGCAAAGTGTTTTTTAAAGTGAACAAAGAAAACCACGGTTTCTGAAAATATCAATATTTAAATACTTTCAGAGGTTTTGGCTTTGGTAAAACTTACAATATTATATGCCATGGTATTAGCACTGCAGTTTTTGTGCTATGAGAATTTTCGTAAACTTTGATATCCCTTGCCTAAGCATGAAAATATTTAGGTTTTAGTAAAAGTTCACCTTAAACAGATTCGTAGTTTTTTGGTTAACGGAATGCGTCTTTTGCTTGGCCAAAATAGTTTCTCGCTAGAATCAGTATAGAGTTTGAAAATGTGTGCTCCCGGGGTATTTTGCCAATTTATTGTTTAGAAATAGCAACCTGCCTTCCAGAACGATGATTTCCGAACCAATTATACTTTTCCAAATTGCTAAGATGAATAACACCCACAGGCACGCATATTGCACTAATCCTTAGGAAATAACTTCTAATCCTTTGCCAGGACCTTTAGAGGCGCAATCTAGCGGACGCTCGTTGATCATGCATGCCTTAGCGTGTGGAGCAGGCATGCCGTGTATGTATACCAACCAATGCGTCGGATGGCTTTAAAACGACCGAGCTATAAACGAGGCTCACACGAGTCAGGAGCGCATTGAAGGACCGCGCGCCGCATGAGCAAGGACACGACGGCTTTACATCAGAATTGTCCCGACTCTTTCTCCAGAAGTTTCTGTGTGCGTGTCTGATGCTCCACATGATAAGCCTAAGAGCACCTCCAGCCGTCCCAGCGCCCCCATGCCCAAAAAAGCACCGTTTTGGTCCAAATAGCGTCATTTTTCTACCAGTCATTCCCCAGGAGCCCAAATAGCGTCGTTTTTCTACCAGTCATCCCCCAGGAGCCCAAATAGCACCGTTTAGCGCCGTTTTGGTGCCGGCGCACCCAGCCCAAACCCAGCGCGTCGGGTTGCGCCTGGGGGGGGGGGGGGGGGGGGGGGTCGGCGGAAGGGAAAACGCGCGTGGGCCAGCACTGTCGGGGAGACAGCGCATTTCCCACCCCCGCCTCGTCCTTTCCTCTATCCCGCCCCGTCGCCGCCATCTCGCCGCCGGCACCACCCCTCCCCCCTCCACCGGACACAAGTAGCTAGGAACCCCACCATCTCGCCCCAAACCACGGCGCCGGCGCCGCCCCTCCCCTCCGCCGTGATCTAGCCGGGAGGAAGGCTCTTGGGAAGGCTCGCGCCCACCTCGCCTGCTAGGTGTTCGGCGGTTTGCTGGCCCAGCCATGGACTCCGACGACGACGAGCTGCTCGCCGAACTGCTCGACGAGGAAGCCCAGGCCGACCTCGACGACGAAGAGCACTTGCTGATCCTGGCCTGCCTCGCCGGCCTGCTCGCGCACAACGCGCGGCCGCGGCGTGGTCGCTCGGCGTCCGGCCGCCGCAAGAGCAAGCCGAGGCAGCGCTACGAAGGGTACTGCATCCTCTACTCCGACTACTTCGCCGATCATCCCATGCAGGACGAGGCCGTGTTTCGGCGCCGCTTCCGGATGAACTGCAAGCTCTTCCTCGACATCATGCATGCTATCCGGAGTTCGACACCTACTTCAAATTGAAGAAGGATTGCACCGGTACGGTTGGCTTTACCTCAATTCAGAAGTGCACGATGGCAATGAGGTTGCTTGCATATGGTGCTCCCGCTGATTCGCAGGATGAATATCTGCGCATGTCCGAGTCCACTGCCATTGATTGCTTGAACAAGTTCTGCGGGGCAGTGGTGGCCGTGTTTGGGCCAAAATACTATTTGCTTGCATTGTTGAACTATTTGTGTGTGGATTTGTATGTTGAACTATTCTTATGTGTGAATTTGTATGTCCAACTATTTTAATTGTGTTGACCTTTGTTTTATGCGCGAAATATGGCCCAAACTCGTCCAAACTCGCCAGCTGGGGGGCGGCCTGAGTTCGGCGACTGGGAATCGGCGCCCCCCAGCGCGTGAAATAGCGCTGTTGCCCCCCAGGCGGGCTAAAATAGCGCCGTTTTTCGGCCTGGGGGGGCGAACGACTGGAGATGCCCTAAGACTAGTCATAGTGGGGAGTAACATTGAGTGGTAACATACTTATGTTACTAACTATTGTTACTATCTCTATAGTGGGTAGTAATTTATTTGTGGTGTCATGCATGATAGCATTTATTAGGTTGTAAACTCATTGTGCCTTGAGGTGTGTAATGTTTCGGTAACTAGCTATGTTACTCCATCTCCTCTCTCCTCATTAATTACTTGCCACATCATCTTTATGACAGCAGGTCTACTGGTCCTGTCTAGTCACTCGGCTAGAGATACTTTCGTGGCCAATGTCAGCAAGAGAGATAAACTAACGAGAAAGACGGGGATCATATAATACTATGAATTTCTTATAGTTCATATTCAGTGCATTACAATGTTGCGTTGGTCTGTTTACTTCATCGAAAACCATATTGTTTAGCCTTAAAATCTGAACCTATAGTCAATCTACTCTAGAGATCCATGAAATAAACCTACATTACGGCGAACAATTTTTTTTCTAAATCTCCGTTACATAAAAGCACGAACTGCCTCGGAGAATTAAATTTACACCGTCCATCAACTTGCATCAAATGGTCGATCCAGACTCATTGTCTGCCCCCTTAAATTTATGAGTCCCTTCCATAAAAAAAAGAACTATTCCTCCGATCCGGAATATGATTCGTAACTTGTATACACGTTTTGTACTACCACAGTGCAATCTGTACGACCGTTTTATTGGACCGGAGGGAGTACTATACTAAACTTGCGAAATATCACCCTAAGGAATATCCCATTATTATACACACCCTAATATTGCACACAATCTTCTACTCCCTCCGTGTCAAAATATAAGTCGCACTAGTCACTTACCACACACATGTATGTAGACATGTTTTAGTGCAAGATTCACTAGTCACTTACATGAATCTTGCACTAAAACATGTCTACATACATATGTGTGGTAAGTGACTAGTGTGACTTATATTTTGATACGGAGGGAGTACTATGTTTGGCAAATGATCGTGCCCATGGCACGATCACGTCCGTGGTCATCGCCCAAAATCGCCCTCACCAGCCATCGTGTCTTCCTCGCTGCAATCGAGAATCGTCGTCGCCTCCCTATCATATTTCTCCACGCCGTCCTCGCGGAAATTATTGGTGGGAATATACTACTCCGAATAGCCCAATAATTATAGACAAATTCCATTTCTATGTTTCATGCAAGTCTTAGAATTGTCTTTGGATGGCTGGTTGAAAAAACCGGACCGAACTGCTGGGTGCGGTTCGACGGTCAATCGATAAGTACTCGCGCGCGTAAGGATCGAACCCTGATCGCAGTGTTCACGTGCGCTACGTTGTCCACAACGGTCTAGCCATCTAGTCCGGTGTTTTTTCATGCTTAATGACGGAAAGTTATCCTATTTGACCATTGTATATGTCTATTTCTATATTAAAAATAAAAAATTTCTTCATTGGCCGGTCCAGGAATTGAACCCGTTGAACCGGCAGTCAGACCAGTAAACAACGAACCGACAGCCTAACCGGTTTGATTGCCGGTCTGGTTTTAAAAACTATGTTTGGATGTGAAGGAGGTTATAACATTTCGTTGGTCCGAACCGCGAACTGGTCAGCATGTAGATTTTCTTCTTCAAAAATCAGCAACTATATTTTGAAAATGTGTGCTCCCGGATTCTAAAGACTATATGTCCACACAAGTTTGTATTTTGCCAACTACTATCTATGTTCGTAGGGCTGGAATTAAAAACTCGAAACTCATTAGCTAAACGAGTAGCTCGTGACTCGGCTCCGCTCGGCTCAAACTTGGTGTCTCACGAGCCAAGCCAAGTTTCCATTTCTGAACTCGTTTGTTGACCAAGCTACTAGTGAGTAGCTCGATAACTCATTTAACACATTCTAAGTGTTCAAACATGCGTGCATACAAAAAACGAGTAATTTTTCTACTAATTCTGAAATACAACAATGATGATCTTACTACAATGTAGATCAATGCTGAAATATAAAACCTCTACACACCATTATCGGTGCTAAAAATATTAACAGTGTGAACCTAATATATTAAAAAATCCGTATTTTTTATTTGAGCGAGCTAAACGAGCTACTCGCGAGTTTACCGAGTCGAGCCAGGTTTCATTTCTGAACTCGTTTGTTGAACGAGTCGAATCAAGCTCGGCTCGGCTCTAATTTCAGGCCTATCTGTTCCTAAATATAAACGTTTTGGGAGTTGCTTAGAACGAGTAACCTGCCTTCCAGAACTATGATTTCAGAACCAATTATACATTTCCAAATTGCTAAGACGAGTAACATATCCACATATGCACGCATATTGCCCTATCTCAGCATAGAAAAAAAGATTTTTTCTTCTCAGCTCTTTAGGAAAAGAATTTCGATTCATATGCCAGGACCTAGGACTTAGCAAGAAGGGAAAACATGTGACAGATTTAGAGGCGAAATCTAGCACGCGTGTGCGCATAGATCACGCGTTAGAAAAAGGATCGAGCTACACACGAGCCTCACGAGCGAGGAACGACCACATGAAAATGCATGGCGCATATAGACCGCGCGCCGCATGAGGAAGGACACGACGACGTTAGAATTGCCCGTTGCTTCCTTTGTGCCGTACTCTTTCTCCAGAAGTATCTGTGTGCGTGTCAAACCTAGCCGATAGGAGCAGTACTGTAATTTATTTTCTGTCGGAATACAGCAAAATCCCTTGTATTTCCTGTGCGAGAATGCAAATGTGTTTGGTGAAGAGCCTCTGATTAATCCAGGCCAGAACCAGCAGCATTCCAAGGTCGAATAGCATCTTTCTTTTCTCCTCGTCGCGTCGGCGGCGCATGGGAAGAGGACAAACCGGCGAACATCCATTCCCCTAGACTAGACAGTGTGCAACACGAGAGGACGCAACCTAACGTCGACGACCGGCATGCACGCGTCCGCCGCCCCGGAGCATGGGTCCCGCCGCGGCGATTGGTTCTGGCTGCGTGGCCCCGCTCTCCCTGTGACCTTGTGGCCAGCCAAAGCTCTCCGGTAGCAGTCTACTCATATTCAGATATCAGACGAAGAAGAGATACTTTGGTGGCCAATGCCACGGAGAGAAAGAGAGGCGGGGTGTGAGAGCGAGGGGCGACAGGTCAGCGTCGTCGCCGAGCTGGAGCCATCCGAGTGGGCCGTTTTCCCGGATGCATGATTGGGAGACTCTCATGGAGAGCGAGGGAGAAGGTGTTTCCCGGGGGCGGTCGAGACCGGGGGAGGGAGGAGTCCCGGAGGACCGCCAGATTTGTTGTTAACTGCCGCCGCCACCGCAGTGTCGTTCAATCATCCATCAGATTGCCCATGGCGGGTGACGATTTTAGGTTAACTGCTGCGTCTTGGCAAGAACAGATCGCTGTGCTGTGCATGCATGCATGCATGGCCTTGTTTTCGGATCGATCTTTTCTTCCATGTTAGAGAAGAATTGATCGGCCGTACACCTCTGCGAACCATTTCATATCGACCGGGTGTACGCAACGCATATGATAGAATGTCACTTATCCACACAAACAGGGAAATCAATCACATTCAGGTCCAGACTCAAAGAGTCAAGACTGTTTCGATGCCTTTTTGCTGTGCCTGGAAACGAACTGCCGCGTCTGCTAGCTAGCTTGTTTCGATGCCTTTTTGCTGTGCCTGGAAACGAACTGCCGCGTCTGCTAGCTAGCTCGCGCGGCCGATCGGGGCCGCGATCAGCCACCATTGTCGACAAAATGTACGCGCCCGAACGGAGCCGGTCGCCAGTTATCGCAGCGCCGGGCAGCCGGTCACATGCGCGTCCATATAATTGTGCAAGTGGATAGGCCCTCGACTGCTACTGGCACCTGCGCGGTTAGCTGCACTCGTCAGCGCGCGGTAATATTAGTGCTAGCGACGGTAGCAGCCGTCTAAAGTTGGGCCACAACAAATATTTTTGATTGTGTTGCAGTGAATTATAACTTATTTTCCTACGCAAAATACGAGATACCACATGTCTTCAGAGTTTTCTTTAGGTTATATCGTCTACCCTCTATACTTCTCTATGATTTACTGCGCAACTCAGCTCGTAATAATGATAGACGGGAAGTGACGGAACAAATATAGCATATAAAGAAAAACCCGTCATCTTTTGCGACAATGTATTCTAGCCAATCGTAATTCTCAAACTAACATAATAAAAGTGATCAGAGTTTTCGTTGGGTTATATCGTCTACCCTCTGTACTTCTCTATGGTTACGGAGCAACTCGGCTCGCAATAATGCTAGAGGGGAAGTGGTGGTACAAATAGCACACAACGGAAAACCCCTGCATCTTTTGAGACACTATGTTCTAGCCATCGGTATTTCTCAAACAAACACAATAAAAGTGTCGGTTTTTTACCATATATTTTTACCGCCACTATATAATTTTGGAACACATTTGGCCACGCCACTAGTATGTGGAATCCAGATCCATTTCTGGACCAAAATTACTAGTGGCACGGCCGACGCCACTGGTAATATACCGGTAGCATGGCCGTGCTGGTCCACACCATTGGTAATTTGAAATATATTTACCTATCTCGGGAGAGCGTTAAATCTATTTTTTCTGTTCTTTTTCACTCACCTATTCCTCTCCTCTGTTCCGTGATGCTGCGCCACCTCCTCTCCCCTCCACCGCCGTCGCTACTCTCTGTCACCACTACGCCGCCTCCGCCTGTATCTGTCGCGCTGCATCGCCACTCTGCTAGCCTTTATCCATGGTGCCTCTTTGGTCGGTGAGCCTCACCTCCTCCTTTTGTTATAGTTGATTTGTATAGAGTTTTTGGGTATAGCTAAAACATGTTTTCACAAAGCCTTTGTAACAGCCCACTTTTGGTAATGCAAATTATGGACCAAATTTTCGCTTTTTGCATTCCATACATGCATCATTGCATCCACTTGAAATTGTTAAACAACCCACTAACTTGGTTTGGTAACATTGGAAAACAAAATGCCAAACTTGTTTGAATCAAATCTCACCACAACGAGTGCACTCAAACTCGCAAAAACAAAACTTCTTGACATCTTATAATTGTCAAGGAGGTTCCAAGAGTGCACAAGGACATGTTGAACTTGCTCAACAAATCTCTAAAGGGTTATAAGTTTTGAAAGTTAGCAAAGTTGCCTCAATCTAACTCAACGAACAAATGTGGACCAAACTAATTTATTTTGAGACACCAAAATTTGTGGAGTTCCTCCAGGTTAAGGGGAGCATCCCCAAATTTTTCCATAATTTTTGGAGCAGTGCAAGTGCCCTAATTAAAACCATTAAAGAAACAGGTTTTAAAGTTAAAAACAGAAAAAGGAAAACCGGATTATCCGGTCCGAACGACCACCGGATAATCCGATCGGGGTCATCTTCTTCCTGTAGCGACCACGCGTCGTTCCCGCCGGACCAGCTCGACGCCGAGCTCGCCATGGGGCCCCCGCGCCCCCTGCCGCACGTGAGGAGAAGAGGAGCACCTCGAGGCCCCTGGCTACCCTATCCACTCGCCCCCTTGCCCTCTCCCTTCCCCATTTTTTCTTCCCCACGAGCTCCACGTCGCCGTCGCCATGGCCGAACTCGCCGCCGTCGATTGAGGTCACCCCGAGCAAATCCAAGACCACAGAAAGCTTAGCCTCCTCATCCTCTCCGTCCTCACCGCAAGAATCGAGCCGGGAAGCTGCACATTGCCCGGGATTCGAGTTCTTCTCCGACGAACTCCGCCGCACGCCGAGCTCGATTACCGCTGCTCCCGTCCATCCCCGGCCTAGCTGAGCACCCCCACGAGTTCGTGGTGAGCACTATACCCTTGCTGACCCCTTTCCATCTCCCCTTTTGCTCTAGTTCGAGTTTTGGCAGTAGCCCATGAAATTTCAGCTGTAACTCGCAGATCCAGGCCGGATATTCCGGACCAGGACCCAATATTCCGGCCTAAATGTCCGGCCTAGACCAGAGGCGCGCACAATTTTTCCTTAGCCAGATTTCCTGACTAGTGGAGGAAGCAACCGGATATTCCGGCCCCGGACCAAATGTCCGGCTTGAATATTCCGGCTGAGTCCAGTGGCTCGCACCTTGAGTCCTTAGCCGTTTTCACGTGTGGCCAAGCCTTGAGACCGGATATTCCGGTCTGGCACGACCCGGATTATCCGGCCTCTGGGAGCTTGTCGCCTATTGGCTAAGTTGCACATGGTCTCCTCACAACTTAAAACTTGCATCTTCTCATGAGCATGACATTCATATGCAAGTTAACCCTAGGGTTCATCGATCTTGATCAACTAGTAAAGTTGTTGTAACCCTTAAACCCCACGGTATAGTCGCGATGCACCGTGATGCATCCAACCTCCGTTTAAATTGTTTAGTTGAATCATCCTCGTCTCGGGGATTTAAAATGTCATGTCATCATGTGTTTGCGCATTGCACTCGCTAAAAATGTGTGGTGATTGATTGTTGCTTCCCGTGCGTTATGTTTCGATAGGTCAAGCAGACGGGGTTCCACCTCAATACCCCGCCGAGCAGTGCTACCAGCACGTTGAGCAAGGCAAGCGTAATCCCCCCTCTGAGCATATCCTATCCTATTTTCCGTAATTATTTTCTCCACTATAATATTGCATGCGGTTCTAAATGTCTTTTGCTTGGTTAGAGTATCCTATAGAATGCATTAAGTTTCCGATGCCAATACCGTTTTTCCCTCCTAACACCATAGGTTTGTATTGTTGGCCATGAGATACTTAACTATACTAGGTTGATGCTTAGCCATGCTTAGTAATTGCCTAGTGGTACTATGGTTATCAAATGTTGGGAACAGGTGGTGAAATGTGAATGATGGTGGAGAATTGTGGTGACGGATAATAAAATGCTTAAAGGTGGGGATGAGAGGCCACGATGGTTGTGGTGTTTTGTCTCGTTCTCGCCGCCTAGGTGCGAGTTCTGTACCTCCTGAACCAAGACTGAGCGTGCAACCATGCGTGAGGCCTATGCATTCGCAGTGCAGGAACCCTCATAGACTAAATAACTCGAGCGGGGCTAGCCAGGGTCCTCTAGTTCGGGCTTCCATTTGCGCGTGCGTGATGATGGTGGTATGAACTGGGATGAGGATGGTGGTGTTAGGAAAATGAGTGGCTGTGGGGCGGGGTGTTGTGATCCTGGCAGTCCTACCGCCACTGATGATCCTGGAAAGTCCTTAACGAGGGAGAAGTCGACACCGCTCCCACCCAGCCGGCTCTCCAAGGAAGAGAGCTAAAAGCTAGGTAATGGGCCGGACGGTACGCGTGGCAAACATTGTACACCCCTGCAGGGTTAAATCTTTTCGAAAAGCCGTGTCCACGGTTAAGGACAACTTGGGAATGGACGATGATCATAGAATAACTATAACGGAATGATTAAAACTTGGGTACTAGAGGTACCACTCAAGATTGTAAGGTGAGCTTCCTCGAGGGTGATTCGGGGAGGTGCCTTTGATGAACAGGTACAGTGGTTGAGGATGGTTTATGATGAGTAAGGTGATGAAAGAAAGAGTTACTCCTTACCTCTTTTGAAAATATTCTGATTAGTCGATGCCTTTGAGTTATGTTTTCATAAATAAAATCAGCTTTATGCAAAACAACCATAAAACTTTGAAAGCCTCATCGAGCTAAAGCTCTATGTATAATCTTGCAAGTTCGTCGAACTCAACGTCGTTTGTTTTGTTTCAGAGGAGGACTTCACCGACCTCGAAGGTGGGTTCTTTGTGGACGTCGACGAGTAGTCTGGGGTTCCCAGGTGGCAGCTTGGGACATCCCGGAACAGCTGGCGCTGTGATATTTATCTGTAGGCCTCTTAGGCCATATTTGGATCTTGTTGTTTAGAACAACCTAAATTGCTTCCGCTTGATGTAATGTTGGGTCTGTGACCTCTGAATGTCATTTGCTATCTTTCTCTATTATAAGAGTTGAACTATATGATTTGTGTCGTAGAGTCTGTGATGTGCCAGCTGTTACACAAGTCTTGATCTCTCTATTATACATTGAGGGTTGTGCCTATGTTAAGGCATCAATCGGGGAGTTGCGTTGCCGATGATCCATTCTGAGCAACGCCTGCCAAAGGTTTTGGCCGGGGATTGGTAAACCCGTAACCTCCGGTTGTATCGCTTAACCGGTGACACACAGCATCACTGTATAGCAGTCGGGTCGGGGCGCCACAACCTTCTCATACACGTTTCTTCCAAAAAAAATATACTCCCTCCGTTCACTTTTATAAGGCACACTAGCTATCCCAACATACATATCACAATGAGTGAATCTAGACTTATTTTATACATAGATTCACTTATTTTAGTATATATATGGTCAAAATGAAAAGTATAACTAGTATGCCTTATAAAAGTGAATGGATGGAGTAGATTTTTTGGGTATTGCAGACCCTAAGTTTTACTTATATATAATTTAGTTAGACTAACCAAACAAAGTTGTAGCTTGTTACGCTTTAAAATCGTCTGTAGAACTTGTTTCCAAAATGCTAGTTATCAAACAACCCCTCAACGTCATTCCTTCTTGGCAGCCATGGGGTGAACCCCATCCGGTGAGGTCATCCCCTCCTCCTCCCTACCTCGCTTCCCTCCGCGTATCGGAGCCCGCTACAGAACAAGGCCGCACGGCGTCGGTGATAGGCAAAATGGACACGTTTGACCACGTGGCAAAACTATTTCACCGAACTAACCATTTTAAGTAGCGCCTCACAATCAGGCGCTACACTCTACATGGTAGCGCCTTCTGATCAGGCGCTACACATTTGGTTTTGTAGCGCCCGAGTGTAGGGCGCTACACAAATGGCTGTTTCCAAACCTTATTACAAACTCTACTCATATATAGACATAAGTATCGCGCAGTCCAGTTGGTCACAGGCGTGTGTGCGGTGGTAGGCATGGTCGCGGGTTCGAGCCTCCGCTTTGCACATTTTTTCGCTTTTTACTTTTTTTTTCTCTCTGCCCCGAGCCCATCTCCATCGTTGCCTCGAGCGGCCGTCCCCGTCGTTGCCTCGACCTGCCGCCGTCGGCCGCCGCCCGTACGCCAACGGCCGCGCCTCGGGCCGCTGCCGCCCGTACGCCACCGGTCGGGCGCTGTCTAGGACCGTCGCCGCCCGTGCGCCCCCGTCTGCCACCGGCCACCCCCCGTCCGCCCCTGTCCCTGCCGCCGCCATCCTCAATCTCCTTGTCGGTCGTCGTGGATGATTCGCTCAAAGTCATGGAGAAGATCCTCCCCTTTCGTGGCTGCTGCTTCCGATTCCATTCCGGCGACCGGTGACTGATCAGGCGGGACGAGCGCGGGCTGCAGAGCTAGGAGAGAGCGCAGGCAGGGGATTCAACGGGAGGAGCAAGTGCCGGCGTGGATGGGCGGCGCAGTTCAGAAAAAAAAGTAAAATTGTGCCCACGACCCACGACCTAGCAAACCCGCCCACACGGCTGTGACCATCTGGACTGAGCGATTCTTATGTCTACACAAGAGTAGCGTTACAAATAACGTGTAGAAACTGTCATTTGTGTAGCGCCTTACACTCGGGCGCTACATGCCCAGATGTGTAGCGCCTGAACGCTGGGCGCTACTATGTAGAGCATAGCGTCCGATCGTTGGGCGCTACTCAAAATGGTTATTTGGGTGAAATAGTTTCACCGAACATTCAGTTTGTGAAATAGTTTCGACTCGTGGTCAATTATGTCCATTGCGCCTCGGTGATAGGGGGCGGAGGGGATCAGGTCTCCCGGCGGTCTCATGGAGGAAACCCGAAGTTTTTTCTAAAATACATCCCCTAGGGGTTGTATTAAACACATAGAAGGAGTGTCAAGCGACACATACAACGCCGCGAAGCGGCTCCACTCCTGTCAACAAGAGGTGACATGTCCTCAACCGTAACGCTCACTCTCCCGTTTGCAACCACAGGGGCGACGGCTCCGGGAAGCCAAAAACGTCACTACGAAACAGCCTAGCTAGTCGCCACTGAGCGAATTCTTCCTTGATCTTTTTCTTGATGGTGTCCACTGCCGGCGCCACACCATTGAACACGACGTCGTTTCTATGACGCCACACGCACCAAAACACCAAAATGATGGCCATCCACAAGTCCCGCCGGACCGCGGGCAGGTGCGAGAGGTCCACCACTGAACCAGATCGTCGTCAGGCGTGGGCATCCAGTCCATTTTCCCCCAACGCTGCAACGCCCACGCCCAGATCTCTCGGGCAACCACGCAACCAAGCAAGAGATGCGACAAGGTCTCTTGCTCTTGATCGCAGAGGGGGCATGCCGCAGGGTGGGGCAGCCCCCTGCGCCTCAGCCTGTCAGCAGTCCAACACCTGTTCTTCTCGACGAGCCAAGCGAAGAACTTGCAGCTGTATGGAGCCCTCGAACGCCAGATCTGCGTTGAGACAGCCGCCATGGTCGTCCCCGCGAAGAACGTCCGGTAGGCAGACTTCGCCGTGTACACCCCTTCACGAGACCACCTCCATACGAAAACGTCCTCTCTGTCGGGGTCTAGCACCACATTGGCAAGCGTCCGCCACAGGTTGAAGAATTCGTCCAAAGCCACCTCTCCGAGATCAGGTCCACAGTCTAGCAGCCATGCCCCAGCAAGTCCGTCCTTGACAGTCCGGGACTTGACACTCTGGGCAGCTACTTTAGCCACCAAGTTAGGCGCGAGGTCGCACACCTTAGCGCCATCTGGCCAACGATCCATCCAAAACCTTGCCTTCTCCCCATTGACGAGCTCGTAATGCGTGGCCGAGTCGAACACAGCCCGGGCAAGGCGGGGAATCTGCAGGTTGAATTCGGCCCAAGGCCTTGAGGGGTCCACTCGCTGCAACCAGGCCCAACGACATCTCAACGCAAGGTTCATCAGACGGAAGTTCGGAATACCCAAACCACCATGGCATTTAGGAGATGCCACCTTGTCCCACGCCACTAGACAGTGGCCCCCCTTCGCGTCCTTGCGCCCCTTCCACAAGAAACCTCGACCGATCTTCACAAGAGCCTCAAGAGTTTTAGGGGAGACGTCGAGCGACATCATCGCATGCACCGGAATTGCCGCGAGGGTCGTCTGAATGAGGGTAGCCCTCCCGCCTCGGTTGAGCAACTTGGCACACCATGGCTGCAGCCTGGTAGCTGCGCTGTCCACCACGGGCTGAAGCTGCGCCGCCGAGGGTTTGCGAAAGCCGAGAGGAAGCCCTAGATACTTGCAGGGAAATGGGGCCACCACACAACCAAGAATACCGGCTGCAAGCTCCACTTCCGCCGGCGAGCAGCGAATCGGGTGTATGGAGCACTTGCCTAAATTCGTGCGCAGCCCCGAGGCCACGCCGAAATCTTCCACGATTGCCGCGCAGGTTTGCAGATCCAAAGGTGTGGGGCGCACGAACACCACCACGTAATCCGCATACATCGATGTTCGGTACCGAAAACCATTGTTGGCGAGGTCGGAGAGGAAACCCGAAGTAACAAGGATTGTGGGAACATTCTACGTGCCTTCCTCAGCATGTCCAGCGCGGTAAGCCAGGGCGGTGACCCGAGATCTGAAATGCATGTCATAAAATAGTGTGCAACTGCAAATGCGAATCATCGGATGAAATCGTCACCGATATCGAGCGCATCTGTACATGTGGGACAAATTGAGTATCTATTGAATATGCAGTTTGAACTGCTTTTGGTACGGGGTATCAGGATCAGGATCTTGGAATCAGTTTGAATATTCATGCACGTGAAGGTGTGCAACACACCCTTGACAGTTTATTAGGTTTTGTGCGCAGTCTGACCCTGATTTTGCTGTCACAAAAAGAATTCGCGCATACGTGAGCTGCCCTCGAATTGACACGACCAACTACCGCGGGACTGCAAATCCGTTTTATTTTAATAACTAAAACAAGAAAAGTAATAGCTAAGGATTATGTTCCTTTTTTTTCTTCTGAATGAGAAAGACAAAACGTGCCCCGCAAAAAGGAAGACGAACACAAAACGTGATGCCAAATGGGATATTGCATCCCTTAACAGCAAAGCCAAGTCGTAAGGAGCTGATGGGCTATTATTTTTGAGGGAAAAAGAACTAATTAATTACTGAAATATTGATCATCTGAACGACATGGTAATAGAGTATTAGAGTATCCGACTCCTACTGCCACGGTAGGGGGGAGAAAATTGCATCTAGGAACATGTCTAGCAGATCCTCAATAGGATGAAAACTCATATTCTTGGTTCCCCGAACGAGTTATCCGGTTTAAAAATTGGTGAAACATAACAGATACTGCAAATTGCAACCGATTGTTGGAAACTAAACTTCTTGCTTGATTCATAGTTCGTTAGAAAACATACATATCAGCACCTACGTGCGAAACAACATGAACTAAACCTAAATCTACGCCTCACGGCTGTGCTGCTCGCCGGAGCCAGATCCCCGATGGAGGTTGCGTAGGAGGACGCACTGGCGCCAGTACTCCATCTCCCTCTCCCGCTGTTTAGTTGCGAGCTCGTGATGTTGCATCTAGCGTATTGACGACAACGAGTCTCGGTGGTGTGGTGCAGCGGGATCCCAGAGACCAGCGCATGATGTTCGACGCGCAATTGACGGTGGCGCTCTTTTTCGATGCAGCATCCAGAATAATTCTTCTTTTCGATAAAAAGACAGGGAAACAAGTCTCTCTTTGTTTTTTCTAGCGAAATGAAACAAGTTTAGTTTCTTTGCTCGGGTGCATAAAAAGGGTGAACATAGCCATTTAGGGCTAGCAGCCCCTTTCGATTTTCTATCCTCCGACCATTTCTTTGCGTGTGTATTTACTCTTTTTTATTTTTTTGGAAGCGTGTGCGTTTGCTAGTTGTGGGTTTGGTTCCATCTCACGGAACCACGCGGGAGCAGGAGAGAGAAAGAGAGAGCAACGCAACGACAGACCATAGCGTAGGGAAGGAGACGAGAGGGAGCAGAGTCTGAGATTGCTATAAGTACCCAGCCCTCCATCTGCGTCTTCCCTCCGCCTACTCGCCTCATCCATTCCCCGGCCAATCCCAACCCAAGAAAAAAAAAAGAGAGGAGTGATTCACCGGCCGGTCTCGGCCTGCAATTCGCGGCGGAGTAGTTCGTGAATGGTGAGCAGTGGGGAGGAGGAGTGCACCCGGTCGTCGCTGTTGGGGAGGTATGAGATCGGGCGGACCCTGGGAGAAGGCAACTTCGGCAAGGTCAAGTTCGCGCGCCACCTCGCCACCGGCGCCCACTTCGCCGTCAAGATCCTCGATCGCAGCAAGATCCTCTCTCTCCGCTGCGACCACCAGGTGCGACTAATTAATTTCCCCCGTCCTCTTGTCCGTTTCCAGCGATCTCGCTGCCGTTTCGTTTGGCTTGGGTTATTATTGATTCGTTCGCGATGCTTGGGTTGACCAGATCAGGAGGGAGATTGGGACATTGAAGCTGCTCAAGCACCCCAACGTCGTCCGCTTGCATGAGGTGCGTCTTTGCTCTCCTCGCTCATCATCCGAATCTAGACTTCATGCCTCGTCCATTTCGTTTTTTTTTTTTGCTTCTTCTCCCCTCGCTGAATTCGGCTCGCGCTTAGCACCAGGATTAATTAATTAAGTTTAGCGGTTCTAGTTTCATGGAAGAAAACGGCAGCGGTTCTTGTTCGCTTGCTTGTGTGGAGGGGATTACCTTTTCGAGGGTTTTGTACGCTAGTGCTTATGGCAGGGAATTAGGGAGTAGTTTTTGCCGCAAAGCATGTCTGAGCTTTCGTGCTATTGTGTACGCGACGCAATCGCAATCGCAATCGCCACGCACGGCACCTCGCCGGCTCGCCGCTAGTTCCTCTTTCACCGAAATTCTGTCGAAGAAGGATGCTGTAGCCTCTGCATACTAATCTTTGGAGCTCTGCTGGAAGTTTCGAAATTCAATTCTCCAAATTACAAACAAATCCTATATTTCATAGTATAAGAATAGCATGTGATACGTCCACGTCAGCGGATACCACGTGGCAACGGCTTGGATCATGGATGAGGTCTCTCCCAACCGCCCCTACAGAAGCATGAGAAGCAGGCCCCACCCTGGTGCCACGCACGTTCTGCCTGCCTCCAAGGTAAGCCGTCATGTCAGGCATGTGGATGGCTGCCGGGCCCAGGCCGTCTCGGCCACGCAGGATCCAGGCCCACCGTGTCGATCTCACTCTATCGCCGTCACCGATAGTGAGATTCTTCTTCGTGAGCCCGGTGCACCATGTCACCGATCACTGGTGCGTGGAATTGCTATTTCCAATCCTTGTGGCCACCAACTCTGCGTGCAGCTGTTACGCTCTGTTGTCTGAACTCTGAACTGGTCCTGGCGTAGTTTAGGTGGGTCTTCCGGATTATGCGATGGTTATGAGGAGATGAACGTATGGTGATTGAGCCGAAGCATCAACAGCTGCCAAACCTAACGGTGCTTTTGCTTTGCTTCACATAATTGATTGAGTGCTACCAAATCTACCAAGACAATACAGTGCACATAAATATAGGCGTAGTAGTGCGGATGAAATGTTAATTTTCAGGCTGGCATGGCATTTTGGTCATGCTTTCCGACGAGTTCTATAAGGACTAAATACATTGGCTAATCTCAAGCTGTCAAGGAAGGGCGAAGGTGTATTTTTAGCTATATGATGTCATGCTAACTTTATCTGCACATCAATTTGTTGTTATCGTTAATACTCACCATGTCCTATTCAGACTATAATTGCAGACAACTGTTTCTTTGGACACATGATTATGCGAAACTTTGAAAATTCTCTAGGGTTCGCAGTACTATGTTGTTGTGGTTTAAGTGCAATCTGAAAAGAAATACAGTTGGTGATACTTGCATCTATCTCATTCAGGTTGCCGCTAGCAAAACGAAGATTTACATGGTGCTTGAATACGTGAATGGGGGTGAGCTCTTCGACAAGATCGTAAGCCACGCAAATCTTGTTAGAAATGTTCTCCTTATAAGATTGGTGCTAGGTCTTGTCAATTCTGACGTTCTTTTTTGTTTCACTTGTAACTATCAAAGGCCATAAAAGGAAAACTTTCGGAACATGAAGGAAGAAGGCTGTTTCAGCAGCTAATTGATGGTTTGGCTTACTGCCATGATAAAGGTGTCTACCACAGAGACCTTAAGGTACTTGAATAATTTATTTTATTTTCTATTTTACCTCATAGATACCGCAATAGTTAATCTCTTATTGTTTACATTCGGCAATAAACTCAAAGTATGGTATGATTCTTCTGTGACAGCATTTTTCTTTTTATATTCTGCTGTTACAGCCAGAAAATGTTCTTGTTGATCGGAAAGGCAACATAAAGATCTCCGACTTTGGTCTCAGTGCTTTACCTCAACATCTTGGGGTACGCTGATAAATATACTCGGTTCAATATTTTCTGTACAAAATCAATCCAATATATGCACGAAGTACTAACTATGTGCACTCAAACTTTCAGAATGATGGATTACTGCATACAACATGCGGCAGCCCTAATTACATTGCTCCCGAGGTAAAAAAAGTTAAAAGAAGAAAGTAACCTAAAATTAGTTCCCGCAGGTGCTAAATTATGTACCAAATCTGTGCAGGTTTTGCAGAATAGAGGTTATGATGGCTCCTTGTCAGATATCTGGTCTTGTGGAGTAATTCTGTATGTAATGCTCGTCGGATACCTTCCTTTCGATGACCGAAATCTTGTTGTCCTTTATCAAAAGGTAGGCTTCCAGATAAACATCTTTCATATTCTGCACCATCACTTGTTTCAAAGTTCAAATCATCCTGATGGTGCTTTATTGTTTTGTTGGTCTTAAGATTTTCAAGGGAGATATGCAGATCCCCACGTGGCTTTCGCCAGCTGCAAAAGATCTTCTTCGTAAGATTCTTGAGCCAAACCCGATGAAGAGGATTAACATTTCTGGGATCAAAGAACATGAATGGTTTGTGAAGAACTATATTCCTGCTGTTCCATATGATGATGATGAAGATCTAAATCTCGATTCAGTTTTTTCAAAGAAAGAGGTACAAGCATTTTGTAGACTGTTAGCTTTGATGTACTTCTAATCAGTAGTACATGTGTTAAAGCTGACTGGTGATATCTTTGTCCTGAAGTTAATTGATGAAGCCGGACAGGAAAAGCCCACTCATATCAACGCTTTTCAATTGATCGGGATGGCGTCTTCCCTTGATCTATCAGGTTTCTTTGAGGAAGAGGTTTGTGCAGTCCCTTTTCTTTTCAGGCGCTTCTTCGTGCAATTATTCATCCTGTCAAAAGAAAGTTCTGCGTAGTGTTATTAGCATCATAAGACAATGTTACTGTCATCACGTAACCTTGCAATATTTATTGCAACACTCAGTTAATCCTAATATTGTATACATTTTTTCTTCTGAATCTAGTATGAGTACGATGCCCAACTAACATTGGCCCCTTGAGCGTACCAGAAGCTAGCTGCACACTGAATATGGAGGAATGAGTTATTAATCTCACCTGACCAGTTTCTGCATCCATTGCAGGATGTGTCTCAAAGAAAGATACGGTTCACATCAATACATTCACCCAAGGATTTGTTTGACAAGATCGAGAATGCTGTGACAATGATGGGATTCCAAGCTCAGAGGGGGCATAGTAAGGTAGATATTCAGATCTTTTCTCAGCACATCACCATAATTTAAGTAAGTGATTGAACAGCTACAATGAACAAAAGTTGATAATCGTGTTATGTTGCAGCTCAAAGTAATAAAGTGCAAAAATCCAAAGAACACAAGAAATCCATCATCATTCCTTGCCTGTGCTGAGGTAATATGTTGCACGATAGTTTCGTATTTACACAATGCAAGACGAATAGCACGTCAGCTACTATACTCACACAACCAGCTCTGATCTTCAGGTGTTTGAACTCGGGCCATCTCTGTATGTTGTTGAATTGAAGAAATCACATGGAGATCGTATACTGTATAGAGAGGTAACAACTAACACCTTCTCACCAACAATTTGACTTATGATAAAACACCAAAAACATTTGCCTGATACCGATGACAATGTATGGCAGCTGTGCGAGAGGCTATCTGATGAGCTGGGGGTGTGCAAGGTTGAGCAGATGACGGAATCTATGGAATCGTTGGACTCTGATCTAGCGAGCTTCGATGGAGGATCACCTCTCTCGGGTTTCTGAAGATTGAGGAACATTCTCAGTTCCTGAAAATTCTTGCTATAGACGTAGCTTAGGATCATGCAAATAGTGTACAAAGCGAGTGGTGCAAATTATCCACCGAGTTGAAATATAAAGAAATGATTCGATTGTTGCCCATCTGTTGGACCGATTCGCTTTCATGATATGAAACGAAAACATTAGCAATAAGCAGCGATTCAGAAAACTCAGCTGATGTGTTTGAGGAAATAAAAAACCTGATCACAAAATAACTAACCATGACCACTGTGATGCATGCAATTTACCTCACTTTTTTCGAAAAGAAGAATAAGTATTCCAGATGCTCTTTGTTCTACTCTATGGTCGGCGAGGGATCTCGGAAGTAGTCTGTTGAAGCGAGGATGGAGTGGCGGTGGCATCCTCATGGTGGACTTGTGTCATCGGGCTCCGTCATTGCGACGGTTTAGTCTAGCATCGGAGCGGAGCTCGGAAGGTTGTTCAGAATTGTGTGCAGACCGTAGTATGCGTTGGTGACAACTGGAAGATGATGAATCTTGTGGCGGGTTCGTGGTTAGAGGCTAACATATCTGTTAGAGTATATTACGGTTAGGCTAGATTTTGGTAATTTTAGGATTGTAATCCAAGTCTATCTCTAGGAGGGTTCTTGCCCTCCAAGTTTTGTACCCTATATAAACACCCATCGTGGCTCAGTATTTAATCAAGCAATACAATCAATATTCCGCAACACATCCTTTCGTCTATCATGGTTTCAGAGCAATTCGCTTCTCAACCTAGGGTTTAGCCACCAACGCTTCCGCCACGCCGCCCCGGGGAGATTTATTTCTGCCGGGGGCCGCGCAAATAGTAGATTAGATCTTGAGTCGTCATGATTTTCGCAGGCCACTTAACCGGTTTTCTTTTTCTTTCGCCAATCATAAATCGGATTGCGCCGCACACCGCCGCTTGTCGTTCTCGTGCGCCTCTAATCCAACACATCATCGACTCATCTCCGACAACTACTCGTCATCGACTGTGCCAAGGACGTCTTGTGTGGCGCCTCAAGGGATGCCTTCACTTGTTGTCGCTGGCTGCAACCTCCGCACGTCGCCAACACGTCAGGTCATCTTCGACAACATCGACCGGGACAAACTCATCCCCAAGTACGCGCCTAGCCGTGACACATGGCTGCACCAACAACACTCGAGTTCACCATCGCCGACAATTTTCTACATCAACAACGTCCCCAACATCTTTTTTTTTTGTGGGTACCATATAAACAAACCTTTACATCGCCGACAACAATCTACACCAATAACGTCACCGGCATCTACTATCTCTACAAGCTCAAACATCTTCAACAACAACTACGCCGTCTTCGTCCACCGCGACCTCGCCGGCAGATTCACAGTCTATTTTTTACTTACATGTACTCGTGCTCAGCGCACCAACCGATCACGAACAACTTCTTTGCATGTCTGGGATTGGCAACACCGACGTGTGCCTTCGTCCAACAACGTCTACTTTGACTACAACAACTCTCAACAACGGCACCAACGACCACGACTACGGCGCCCACACTCTCGGTTACATCGACATCGGCATCAAGAGGCTAGGTTTTGCTAGATTTGGTAGTTTTAGGATTTTAGCCCAAGTCTATCTCTAGGAGGCTTCTTGCTCTCCAAGTTTTGTGCCATGTATAAAAGGCCAATCGTGGCTCAGTATTTAATCAATCAATACAATCAATATTCCACAACATATTCTTTCATCTATCAATATCTGGGTTTCTCTTGCGACGTTGTCCCGTGGAGGTGTCAGATCTGGAGTTCGATTGTGTCACCGAGACGATGGCGCGAGAAGAGCGTACGAAGAAGAAGAACTAGATTAGTATAGCCTATATAGTTATTTGAAATCCTTGTAAATTAGATATTATTAATTTGAAATTCATTCCTGGTCTTAGCAAAGGAAATATAAATTGTTATGCTTTGTATACCGTCGAATTATCTTTTTTTGCTACATTTCTCTTTTGCTATAATTTATAAACGATTACTATAACAAACGCTTATGCATTTGACTATCTCATACGGTTGTGCTCATGCAAATTAAAGAACAAATTTATGGGGTGTATGTATATTGCACACATTTAGTTGTAAAAAACCATGTGCAATCATGAACTTTCCACACTATTACTTTAAGAAAACAATATGATGTAAATAGTTAATTTGAATGTAGACATCATTCTGCATATTCTAACAAGTGTGATGCTGAATATGAACTAAGAAAGAGATTTGGACAAATATTGCTCAAACATATCGGTGATGTTACACATGAAAGTACCAGTCATTCTGTAACATTTTTCCGCTCTTACCTATATACAAAATAATCCACAAAACATGTAATAGCTAATTGGGCTAAAAGTTCAACTCGTCAGAGGAGATGTCGTCGGCAGCGTCATCATTGGTGATAGATGAATGGCTGAACCCGATACCTCATCAGCGTCGGCGGCACCTCAGCACCATTTAGTGGAGGTCTTACAACGCTTGGAGGATGGGACACCGACATCCTTGAGCTCCTGCTTGTAGCGCAACCACCTTCGCATACTGTCTTCACGTGTTTCGAAGAAGTTCTGTACACACGGTGCAATGTGGCTTCCTCACATCGTGACGTCGCGATAGAATCCTCCACCAACTTGTGCTCCCCTAGCTCCTCCCTCTGACCGAGCTCATCAAAATAACCGAAATCGAGCGACGAGGAGGAATTTGAATAAGTGTTGTTGATTGGCGTCTCCGCGCACGGAATGGACTGATACGACGAGCTGGGGTGGCGGGAATGACAGATGAGACACGCAGACCGTGACCTGGAGGCGCGAGGAAGGGATCCCACGAGCTCGTACTCGGCCACACCGTTGTGGATAGTGCTGGTCTCGCACCTCCATCAGCGAGGGGATGCACCCGGGCGACGAGCCGGGGGAAGGGGGAGTGACGGAAGAGGAGGCACACGCGCCGTGATCTGGCGGCACGAGTACGTGAATCTCGTGGCTCCGTACTCCATCAAGCGGTTGTGGGAAGTGCTCCTCCATCGTCTCGCTCTGCGCGGCGGCGACGACGGGTAACCATATATACTAGGTTATCAAGGCGCTTTTGGTGCTCCCGCCGCTTTACATTCATCACGGAGTATCACATCTCGTGAGTCGTGAGGGATTCAGCACTTGTAGTTAGACATGCGGCAGCCGACGGCTCTCCTAGTGTTTATAGACGAGTGTGGAAAGGCGGGGATGCGGCGAAATTGTGGAAAAAGTAGACAGGAAGAAATAAAGCTAAAATAACATTATAATATTTGCATTTTGTGAAAGTGTGTATAAAACACACGTAGAATTAAACCACCGTTTACAAAGTTTTCTATACTCGCACACAATTAATATGGACAAACTATATCTAACATATACACATGATTGGTTTGACATAAACGTGCATCATGTCGATGAACGATTCTTTCATGTGATTTGGGGGCTTAAATAGTTCTTTTACGCTCAAAGTGGTCAATATCCACTGCCTAAATAGATAAAAGAGATGACACAATTTATAAAGTAAACCGGGTCCAAAAACATACAAGTTGTACAATGTCCCGTTTATGAGAAAAATAGGGTAAAAAAACCGCACAAGCAAGGCGACTCGCCGCCCACACGACGCAAGTCGACCGAACGCCACAGGCACACACCACCTGCTCCGAGCCCGTCACCCCACGTATCAACCAGGACGAACTCCGCATTGCCCGAAGCCGAACCGGTCGGGTCAACGAACCTGCTGTCCGCACAAAATTAGGACGCCACCCAATCCCACCTGCTCCGGGGCCGGCGTCCTGACATAGCAAATAGGACGAAGCTTCGCATTGTCTGAAGCCGAACCAGTCGGGTCAATGAACCTGCCGTCCGCACAACATCAGGACGCCACCACATCCGCACTTTGCCACGACTTTGCCCATAGGACCGTCACCACGAGGGGGCTCGAGGCCGCCGCCTCGACGTACCACCACCGTCCGCGGCCGCCGCCCCAGTCGTCCGCTCGCCTGACAATAGAACCACTGTCGGGGGGTTACCCCCGGGTAGGGTAAAGATGAGGTAAAGACATGTAAGGTTAAGGCAGTAAGCTGTCCGAGGTAACGATTGAGCAAGGACACAGGAGGCGTCATCCGACGTAAGGCGTACGTCTGAGGTATATTCTCCGAGGTATATCCTCCGAGATATCAACCTCGGGGTAATCAGCTAGCTACCACAGGAATAAGGTATTCTTTACCGAAGTATAGGATCAGGAGTGTTATCCGAGGTTGGCAGCAAGGATCGAGGCATGACAGAGAGGTCACGGGCGCCGCAGAGCTCGTGGCCCGAAGCTTCAGAGAACGGCGAGGTCCGTCCACGGGTTTCCCGGAAGCTCGGGGGCCTAGGAGCTGACTCGGCTATTTCGGGAAAGGTCTACAGGCTAGACCTCGGCAGGCTACTGAAGTATGACCGGAAGAGGAAAGCTAGTCCTGGCTGGCCTGACAGTCCGGCCGTTGAGCTGGCAGGAGACAGAGGCTTGTCTTCTACCTTTTGGCCATGCCATTGTCAGTTGTAGGCAGGGGTAAAAATGTACTTCGGCCTGTGTATATATGCGGCATCTCTACCTCCAGGGAGGAGGACGGCAAAAACCCTAGCTCATTTTCCCCTTCATAGTTTCATCTTCTATCTAGAGCTCTCACTTGAGCAGCATCATACAGCTCGAGGAGCACCTTGTACCTGAGAACGACACTGATATATTGAGAGAGGAAAAGCAGGAGTAGGGGTTTTACTTCCTCACGAAGGCCCCGAACCTGGGTATATCGTGGTGTCTTTGTGGTTGCTTGTGTTCTTGCGGTTCTTGCTCTTCGTGTTCTTCGTGTTCTTCGTGTGCGGTTCCACCGCACCAACCCTCTCCCGAATCCTCAAGCGTCCATTCGGCCCCAGAATAAGCCACCCCGTGGCATCTGCGTGATTCCCACCACGACAGTTGGCGCCCACCGTGGGGCTGATAGTGGCGTTTGCTGGATCAATTCGGATGGGACCTTCGTCATCAACGCGGGGACTCGACTTCGGCCTCGTCCCCGTTAGTTGACTCATTTTCGAGTTGGCTGCAGTGCGAATCCGAGCTGTTCTGGAATCTGAGCTGTTCTAGAATCCGAGCTGTTCTGGAATCTGAGCTGTTCTGTGATCCGAGGTGTTCTGTCTGAGGTGTTTTGTCCGAGGTGTTCTGTCCGAGGTGTTTTGTCCGGGCTGTTCTGTAATCCGAGGCGTTCTGTCCGAGGTGTTTTGTCCGAGGTGTTCTGTGATCCGAGGTGTTCTGTCCGAGGTGTTTTGTCCGGGCTGTTCTGTAATCCGAGGCGTTCTGTCCGAGGTGTTTTGTCCGGGCTATTCTGTGATCCGAGGTGTTCTGTCCGAGGTGTTCTGTGATCCGAGGTGTTCTGTCCGAGGTGTTTTGTCCGGGCTGTTCTGTAATCCGAGGTGTTCTGTCCGAGGTGTTCTGCCCGAGTTGTTCTGTAATCCGAGGTGTTCTGTCCGAGCTGTTCTGGAATCCGGGGTGTTCTGGAATCCGAAGTGTTTTGGAATCCGAGGTGTTCTGAAGTCTGAGGTGTTCTGAAGTCCGAGGTATCCTGGGAGAATCCGAGTTAAGACTTGGAAATCCGAATTAAGACTTCTCCAACAACCTGGCCTTGTAAGTATCATTTATGTGTCTTCACATGCTTCTAGATAGTCTCAAATAGTACTCGGGGACTGCCCCCTCGTTCCTACCTTGCTATGATTAGTTGTTTTCCCCGGGGTAGAGTGTTTTGACCCAGGGACTGGATCGCCAGTCCAGTTCTGTTTTGTCCCAAAGGTTACTCGGGGACTCCCCCCTCGCTTTTTGGTCTAAGTGTTCTCCCCGGGACAAGATGTCTTAACCCGGGGACTGGGTAGCCAGTTTGTTTTACACCTTCTCCTAGATAAGAAAAGTAACTCGGGGACTCGGTCGAAACCGAGTCTGGATCTTTGTGCTTAGTAACTGCTGTTAGATTCGTTTTCTATCAAGTGCTATAGCTAGTTTGCCTCGGTTAGTATAATTGTTGTTCCCGTCAAATATTCTTCATGATTTATATGTTGGACTAACGTTGAAAGGGGAATTCGGTTTTGCTGAAAATGTTTGCTACCGAGGTATAATAAAAATACGAGGTATTCAAGAAATCCGGGTCATATTGGAAATCCGGGTCATATTGGAGATCCGGATCATATTGGAAATCCGGGTCATATTGGTAATCCGGGTCATATTGGAAATCCAGGTTATTTTGGTAATCCGAGGTATAATGGAAATCCGACGTATCATGGTTATGTTAGTTATCTCAAGTTACCCAAGGTATCATGGCATTATCAGTATTCTCTAGATCGCCGATTATTTCGGTTTGCCACAATATCACGGCATCACTCCACCTCCGGGATCGCCGTTTATTTCGGTTTGCCATAGTATCACGGCATCTTTCTGCATCACATATCGCCGTTTACTTCGGTTTGTCACAATATCCTGACATCATTCCTTGTCCCAAATCATTGTTTATTCTGTTTGCCAATGTATCATGGCATTACCTGTATACCAGATCAGTGTCTATGTTGGTTAGTCAGAGGCAACCTTTGAGATATGTTTATGCAAGTTATATGTCAGCCCAGCAGTGGCTGGAGACATCTATGTCGGTATACGCCCGAAGTGGCTAAAACAGGCATTCGAGATATGCTTAGGTGAGTCTGGCAGTGGCTGGAGACATCTATGTCGGTATACGCCCGGAGTGGCTAAGAACCAACATATGAGTTATGCCCAAAGAGGCCGAAATACCGAGACATATGAGTTATGCCCAAAGAGGCCGAAATACCGAGATATGTGTGTTATGCCCAAAGAGGCTGAGGTATCGAGACATATGTGATATGCCCAAAGAGGCCGAGGTATCGAGACATGTGTGATATGCCCAGAGTGGCCGAGGTACCGAGACTTTTCAGATACATACTTGCAGGTTTATGTCGGTCCAGCTTACGCTGGCGGCATCCGAGTTCGGTAAAAGCCAGGAGGGCTAACCGAAGCTAGCGGCATCCGAGTTCAGTAAAAGCCAGGAGGGCTAACCGACGCTGGCGGCATCCGAGTTCGGTAAAGGCCAGGAGGGCTAACCGAAGCTGGCGGCATCCGAGTTCGGTAAAGGCCAGGAGGGCTAACCGACGCTGGCGGCATCCGAGTTCGGTAAAAGCCAGGAGGGCTAACCGACGCTGGCGGCATCCGAGTTCGGTAAAAGCCAGGAGGGCTAACCGAAGCTGGCGGCATCCGAGTTCGGTAAAAGCCAGGAGGGCTAACCGACGCTGGCGGCATCCGAGTTCGGTAAAAGCCAGGAGGGCTAACCGACGCTGGCGGCATCCGAGTTCGGTAAAAGCCAGGAGGGCTAACCGACGCTGGCGGCATCCGAGTTCGGTAAAAGCCAGGAGGGCTAACCGACGCTGGTGGCATCCGAGTTCGCTAAAAGTCATGAGGGCTAACCGATGCTGGCGACATCCGAGTCTGGTAAAGGCCAGGAGGGTTAAGAACCGACATAAAATGGTGCCCATGCAGACAACGTATTTCCGGTGCAAATTGTCCATCTCGTTGTTGATTCGGGTGAGCTCAATCAACCGGATGTCGCATTTGGCCTGGAGGGCATGGCGAAGACGACCAAATTACAAAGGCGCCCATGCAGGCTGGAGGCTATGCATATGGAGATGTTTAGGTATGCTTATTTATTTTTGTAAGTCTGTGCGCGACTCTGCGAGTCCCCCACAGCCTCGGAGACTACTGTCGGGGGGTTACCCCCGGGTAGGGTAAAGATGAGGTAAAGACATGTAAGGTTAAGGCAGTAAGCTGTCCGAGGTAACGATTGAGCAAGGACGCAGGAGGCGTCATCCGACGTAAGGCGTACGTCTGAGGTATATTCTCCGAGGTATATCCTCCGAGATATCAACCTCGGGGTAATCAGCTAGCTACCACAGGAATAAGGTATTCTTTACCGAAGTATAGGATCAGGAGTGTTATCCGAGGTTGGCAGCAAGGATCGAGGCATGACAGAGAGGTCACGGGCGCCGCAGAGCTCGTGGCCCGAAGCTTCAGAGGACGGCGAGGTCCGTCCACGGGTTTCCCGGAAGCTCGGGGGCCTAGGAGCTGACTCGGCTATTTCGGGAAAGGTCTACAGGCTAGACCTCGGCAGGCTACTGAAGTATGACCGGAAGAGGAAAGCTAGGCCTGGCTGGCCTGACAGTCCGGCCGTTGAGCTGGCAGGAGGCAGAGGCTTGTCTTCTACCTTTTGGCCATGCCATTGTCAGTTGTAGGCAGGGGTAAAAATGTACTTCGGCCTGTGTATATATGCGGCATCTCTACCTCCAGGGAGGAGGACGGCAAAAACCCTAGCTCATTTCCCCTTCATAGTTTCATCTTCTATCTAGAGCTCTCACTTGAGCAGCATCATACAGCTCGAGGAGCACCTTGTACCTGAGAACGACACTGATATATTGAGAGAGGAAAGGCAGGAGTAGGGGTTTTACTTCCTCACGAAGGCCCCGAACCTGGGTATATCGTGGTGTCTTTGTGGTTGCTTGTGTTCTTGCGGTTCTTGCTCTTCGTGTTCTTCGTGTGCGGTTCCACCGCACCAACCCTCTCCCGAATCCTCAAGCGTCCATTCGGCCCCAGAATAAGCCACCCCGTGGCATCTGCGTGATTCCCACCACGACAACCACCCTAACCGAGCGCTGTGAACCCGTCTCACTGCGAGGGCTAAGAATCTCCAAGGCGGCGCCTCCAACAAGGTAATGACGCGTCCGTCGTTGCCGCCCGCTCCGATGGAGCTTAGGTTTTCACCCGGAGATCATTGGACCACCTGAAAGAGCATTGTTGCTCTTTATCATGTTTTGGTGTTGATGATAATAAAATTGTTGCATCTAACATGTTGAATAAGTTTGAACATGTTCATATAATTATCACCGTTGAGTTCGCAATTCAAAAAGAAGAAGAATGAGTGGTTTCTGTCCATCAGCGGTAGTACCGCCAGGACTAGTGGTAGTACCGCTGGCCCTGTGCTGGGAAGCCGCAGCGGCAGTACAGCTCCCAATTCTGCTGGAATTGCGTTCGGACGCCATGACCGGTGGTACCGCCAGGCCCGGCGGTAGTACCGCTGGCCCGGGCTGGGAGCCGCAGCGGCAGTACCGCTCCCAGTACCGCAGCGGTAGTACCGCTGGTGCGGACCGACGCGAAGACTGCCGTGGACCCTAGCGCCGCGGAGAAGACCGCTGGCAGTAGTACCGCTGGTGCGGGGAGGAAGTTGCCAACTGGCAGATTTGGAGGAGGGGTACCCCTCCACCTACCTTGGGACATTTGAGCTACACGAAATTAATTCCCCATTGTTGAAGAAGCTTCAAACTCCTAAATCTTCCACTCCAACCACCCAATCGCATTGATTCTTTGAGGAGTGCTTTAGGAGATCTAGATCTACGACTCGACCAAAGGAATTTGAAAACCCCCTTCATCTTTGTGGATCTTTTTGCTCCTTGGGTTGCTTGTAACCCTACGAGCCATTTGTGCGTTTCGGAGACTCAACTTGTTGCGAGAAGCTCCGGGACATTGTTGGGAGGCTTCAACTCATTGTGGAGTTCCCGACCTTTGCGTACCGGCTTGGTCAACACCTTCAAGTCGACCTCATAGTGGATGAGCCGATCCCCCACGGGTGAAGCTCACGGAGAATAGAGTGAGCACATCCGTGCTATTAGTGTGCCTAGGTAGCTTCACCCTCCTTCAACGTAGATGTACTTCCCTTGGGAAGGAACTACGGGGAGCATCTCCGTGTGTCTACTTTGCGGTTATTTCTATCTTTTACGTTGCTTCCGCAACATTTATATCTTGCTTGTATCACATAGGTTGCTATCATCTAGTGCACATGTTGTAAACCTTCGTTATACATTGCTAAAGCCCTAATTAATAAGAAAAAGTTAAATTTGGTAGACGCCTATTCATCCCCCCTCTAGTCGACCATATCGATCTTTCACCACCCACGTCCGGCGGGATCGAGTGCTCCACAACGACGGCAACAAGATGAAGAACGACGCCCAAAGGTCAACCCGACTGCAAAGAGAGAGGAGCGACAGCACCGACAGCGCTACCCTGCCGCCGACCACCAAGCTCAACCATCGGGTGTGGCGGCCGCGGAGCCCATGCCGTACCACTGCATCAACCTTTGTTCTGGGGTCGCCGCTTCGGAGCCTCCGCCTCCGTCTCTACGCCCCGCTCGAATTGCCGCACCAGCGCGCCCAGCCTGGGCCCGATGAGCCAAAATATGGCTCGCCAAGCCCATCGGGTGCACAGCACCTCCGGCGACGACGCCGCAAACGCCCTACACTGTCTCCCTGAGCCAGTACACCGGCCACCACCTCCGCTCGAGCCCGCCGAATCGGCATCCTCCGCCGCCCCCACGGCCGGTCATCCTACAGTCAAGAGCCAAGCCTCCCCCGACCAGCATTTTGGCAGCGGAGGGGTGCCGCTACAGTTGCGGATGAGGCGAACGACGACAGCAGCAGCGTGGCTCCAACGAAGAGGGACTAGCGGCGCCGGATTTTCTGTACTGGTACGCCCAAAACACATCATGTGCTTGAAAGAAAAACACATCATGTAGACCATGACACCATTATTCTCTGTCTTCTCTTAGAGCATCTCCACCGAGGGCCTCCAAATGACCCCCCAAAGGCCCATTGGGGGTCCGGACACAAAAAAACCGCCACCAGCGGCACCCCCTAAATGGTCACCCGAGCGAAATCGTGTCCGGCACCCCCGAAAGGGCCTTCAAGTTTGGAGGCCCTCTCGGGGGTGCTGGACATGGGGCGGACATGCCCTCCGACAGGGGTGGCCCGCCCGTCATACACACAGCCCGGGCTCCCAATTCCCCTTCCTCTACATTGCCGCCCCCGGCGCCAAAATTCTCAATCTTCCCTCAATTTCTCAAACCCTTGCACCACCGCCGTGACCTCCTCACCTTCCGCCACCATGCCGCCAAAGCCCGTCGGCCTCTCGAAACCCAAGGGGGGGTCGCAAGCCGCCGACGTCGTCGTAGCCGAAGAAGAAGGCGATGAAGTGGGAGCCGCAGGAGCTTTCGGTGCCGGTGGTCAAGGCGCCGCTGAGCCAGGCCGAGCTGCGCACTGCCGCTTCCCACTTTCGGCAAGTCAGGCGACTGAAGGCGAAGGACAAGGCGCCGAATGAGCCGTCGCCAAAACATACCGCCGAGATGTTGATCGCCATGAGCCAAAACAACTCTAGCCCAGCCAGCGCCGTCGTCTTTTTCGGGTCACCGTCTGCCCCGGCCTTCTTCGAGGACACTGTTGGATGTATGCTCGACAGACAATGAATATACATATGTTTCATGATTAATGTATTATGGTTTTATGCTATAACTGCTATGGTCTATAAATATGTGATTTATAGGGAAGCTCATACGCACGTGTATAAACATAATCAACCCTTTTACCCTTTGTCATGTCTCTGACAAACTCGTTAATACTGGATGGCCTTGCTTTCCGGTCATGGACACAAGTATTTGTCATTATTAATGAGAGCACATTGTTGTCTCAACATTGTGACTGGGAAGACCCAAAATAAAGACATACTACGAGATCAAGGTTTCGGTGTATATGGTATAGTCTTAGATTGATCTACTTGTTTATTCGTTAGACCATGAGAATTTATGGTTGTGTATATTAGAGAGATTGCTTTGGCACAGTTAAACGTCACGGCCGTAACTGGGTGGCCATAAAGGCTGTCGCTGGGTTATCTTGAAGATATGCATTTATCATAGTAGTTCAAGAATGGGAATTGCTCCTCTGATTTAACAGAGAGATACATCCTGGATCCACTCTAGTGGGAAGGTACACATAGATAAGTCTGCGCAAACAAAGGTCATGATATTATATCATGAGGATACTGGAACATGGGAAAAGAGTAATGGCATCTCGCCGGTAACGAGGATAAAGTGACATAGTGAATGGAAGATCTCATTCATGGTAATGTCATATATCTCGCCTCGGGTGGTAGATGAGTATCGTGAAGTAATGAGAATATGCTTGATAGTCAAACATGTTCAAAAGTGTTCTTCGTTAACGATAGCAGTCATTCAGGTCGTCCATGGATCTGACCCTGACTAGTGATTGGATAGCCACTTCCAATTATAGCTACCCGTTATCGAACCTGTAGGGGTCACACACTTAAGTCGTCATTGTCTGTTGTATATGTTAGAGGATAGGAGTAGAGGAAGAGTATCATTCGATATGTTCCGACATGATAGAATTATGTTTAGAGATTTGATCAAGTAATATTGAGGTGGTATCGAATTTATATAAAGGAATAATTATCCAGTATATTTTGTCAGCGGACACTTGTTGTCCCGGATCATATAAATATGTGTATATGATAAGTAATTAATTCTAGGAATTAATTGGACAAAATATTAATTGATTAAATATTAATTTATTTAATTGATAAATAAAAGAGAAAATTATTTAAAAGAAAAAGGCCAATAAAAGTAGGCTGCCACATGGGCCCTAGGGCCCACATGACAACCGCACCACCACTTGGGCCCCACGGCCCATGGGGGAGGTGACCAAGGCGGAGGAGGCCGAGGGCCAGCCGGCCAAGGCGGGACCCACCGCCTAGGTCGGTGCGGCGGGTGGGCCCCACGGCCGGGTCAGTGCGGTATACGGGCCCCACCCGGGCGGTGCAAGGAAAGGAGGGGTGGGGGGGAGCGAGTTGGAGTTGGACTCCAACTCCCCTCCAAAACCGAATTGGGGTTGGGGTTCTACCCCTTCCCCTAGTCCCTCTACCCCTTGTGCCACCTATATAAACCCCCCAACCCCTCTCTATTTGGACACACAATTTAGACGCGGGTTTAGAGGCTCTCATTCATTGGGGTTTCTCTAGATCTCCCATGTGTTGGGGTTCTCCCATGTGAGGGTCAAACGTACACAAGTAGCTCTTAACTCTGGCACGGCGAAGCGCTGCTGGACTTTGACGGACATACGTGTGCGAGCTCTCGGAGGGGTGAAGCGTCCTAGACGTTTGACCCTCACTCTGCTAGATCAAGAAGGCTGTACGAGGGATCTGGAACTCTCTCACCGCCAGGCTTGGCTGTGAGAATCTTCTTCAGGCTTCATCGACATCGTCATCAACATCGACATCGTCATCGACACCTGTTCCACATCTTCGTATCGGTAACGATACAGTACTAACCCTGCTTGTATCTTCATAGTTGTTCCTGGCTGTTGCGTAGGTCGGAAAATTTTAAATTCTGCTACGTAACCCAATAGACACCTCTAACTACCAGACGCAGCAGTCGCGGTTTCCCCTGACGAGGCCATCGATCTGAACGAGGCGCCGTTGTTCGCCAACTCGCCGGCGCTGCGGCGGACGACATCCACAAGCGGCGACGCGACTGCTTCCGCACTTATTGCCGGCGGATTGTTGTTGTGCGCACTTATTGCAGGCCCGTCGTCCGCCAGCGCCACGTCTGGAGTTCCCGGCTGCCAATCCGGTTCTGGTGGCTGGGGGACGGCCGGTCCTGCATGTGCACCAGCCACACGGGACGGCCACGGGGACCAAGGTTCCCACAGTGAGAAAGCAGGGCGTGCCGGGGATGGAGTTGCGGGCTCTCCGTCCTGCTCCTGATCGGCGGCGATCACGACCTCCTGCTCCTGCTCCTGATCGACGGCCACCACAGCCTCCTTCTCCTGCTCCCGATCGGCCACCACGACCTTCTTCTCAGTCAACGACATGGCGAGCGAGTTGTGGGAGATAGTTCGCGGAGAAAATGTGAGCGACGTGCGGCCAACGAGGATGGTTATATTGCTGCAAAGCGATTCGAACACCACCCCGAAGCGATGCCCGGCGATTGCACGTCCACATCAACTGCCGTGTTCCGAAGCGACGCGAAGGTGAACCGGCGGCGGTTCATGTGCCCGCAAGGTGTTTGATCTAATGCTCAAAATTAGGGCCGTTTGAGGGGTGGGCCTTTGGGGTGCGTCGCTGTGGGCTGCACCCTCCATCCAGGCGGACACATATCCGGCATCCCCAATTGAGACCCAATTGGGGTGTCGGACACCGATTTAGAGGCCCCGGTGGTGGAGATGCTTGAATTCAGTGACTACTACGATCAACCCAATTGGGGATGCCGGACACCGATTTAGAGGCCCCGGTGGTGGAGATGCTTGAATTCAGTGACTACTACGATCAACACTCTCACACATAGAGCCGACGGTACACCGGTGCACATGCGTGAAACACCAGTAGTTTCAGAAACCGCACTGCCGCCCGCACCTGACCTGGAACACAGTAGTTTCAGAAACCGCGAGCAACTTCCGCGGCCGGCTCGCCGCAGTTCCGCGCGCGCTTGAGGGCCGACCTATAACCAAGGTCCAAAGACAAAGGAGTGTCCTGCTCTTCCGAGGTCCAAACACCTCGTGCCATCGCTGTCCGAGCCGAAGCTGCCAAAAGCCAGTTATGGGGAAGAAAAAGAGGTTCCGATGATGTGAATATGCCGGCACGGGGGAGGTCCTGCCTCCCCGAGGTACTTTCGCCCCAGGTTCCCCCAATCCTCAGTCCACCTCCTCTTTTTGCTACAACCAACTCCACTCCGCCCGTCCGCCGCCCCATGTCCATGACCGGGGAGATGATGAAGCTGCTGCCTTTCTTGACTTGACTTTCTCACTCATCCGTGAGTATCTACTTCCTCTTCTGTGTCCCCAATCTTTTCTAACCTGTCTCTCGTTCAGCGCGCTGGCTGACATGAGGTGGTGCAGTTTCTTGCTACTTGATTGACCTATTTATTTTTCCCAGATCAAGATTGGTTCCAGTACAGCGAAGTTAGGTCGGCCGCCTATGTTGATTTGTGTCTGTTTAATCCTGCCGCGCTGATGCGATTGTAGCCTTGTCGGCTTTATAGTTGAAATTCGAGATCTTTGGTTGTTCGTGCGGAAGATTCAGAGCTAAATGGAAGCCGGGTTCCTTCAGGAAGGCGGCCAAACTGGTTTGGAGAGAATGTCTAGTGGTCTCAAGAAAAAAAGGGCCACGAGTGGGATTTGAACGACTGGAGATGGGATAGCAACATGTTCCTGGCCACGCCGTCCTCAAATGCGGACTCTCCGTCGGGGTGCAGCAACAGGGAGCTGGGGCGAGCTGAGGAAGGTATCAGTTTTGGTGTTGCTGACAAGAGGAGGAGAGTTTCAACGGTTGATAACCACGAGGGCTGCAGCAATGCTGTGATTACTAACGGAGATCATGACATGATTACTGTTAGGAGAGGGCAGAGCAGCGAAGAAGAGAGACCTGCAAATGCAACGCGCGCCTGCTCTAGTTCTGCTCCATCTTGGTCTTGCCAAGTTGACGGCTGCCACGCTGATCTCGGCAACAGCAGGGACTACCACAAGAGGCACAAGGTGTGTGAAATGCATACCAAGTCGACTCTAGTTCGTATAAAAAACGTTGAGCATCGGTTCTGTCAGCAGTGCAGCAGGTCAGTGAACAATTTCTTTTGTAAAGTTAGCACTGCTGATTATGTCACTTGTACCTTGAGCATTATTTAAATTTATTTGCGAAACCATTGCTTAATCTCAAAATGTTCTCTTCTACATGTCAGAAATTCATGGTTAATCATACTTACAATACCTTCACGCAGATCTGTTATTTTCTCTCAATTTCTTTCTGTGTTTTTTTTTATTATATTGCTCTCTCTTGAGAACTCAAGCTACGTACAAGAATCTGTCCTAAATTCCTAATTCTATGGGAGAAAAAAAACAAAAGCTATTGTTTAAAAAAACTATGAATAATAATATACATACATATACCTCTTCTTACCTTATTCTACAAAAGATTTTCTTATCTAAAGGTGGTGTCCACTACTTTGCACATTCAAAATATGTGACTTTCAAAACATTCGAATCTGCTGTATGGAATATGTAGTAGTTGCTTGGATGGTTGTGCTGATGATCAATACCCTTGTGTAATAACAGCTAAAGGCTCACTTGATGATAATGCGACAGAGTTTCACCTCTGAGTATCAGAAACAAGAAACATGTCAATATTGCTTTGTATAGATAAATGGATATGGTTCGGCTCAACAACCATAATCAATATTGTCGGCATTTTAGTGTCTAAGCCTACTTATAGTTTAATGATTGATTAATTGACAAGTAATCTGGTGTACGCACCAAACTGAAGCATGATACTGAATTTAAGGTGTAGTGTAATATATGAAAAGAAGGAATATGGCTATAACTGATTCGAAAGTCCTCATGCTCAAAAGTACTTTCTGTATCTTTTTAATCAGTCATGAGTTATAAAAGGGAATCATTTGACATCTGTTGTCAGGTTTCACCTTCTTCAAGAATTCGATGAAGGGAAGAAGAGTTGTCGCTCACGTCTGGCAAAACATAATGGAAGGAGAAGGAAAGCCCCAGCCCAGGCTGAGAAATTCTCAAGTGAAAATCATTCTCTAACAAACACCTTACTCCTCCTATTGAGACAACTTTCTGGACAAGATTGTAAGTTTCTCGGATTTATGTACAGTTTCCTATAGTATTTTTTATCGGTTCATGCACAACCCATCCATGGCCATAAAACCTCATTCTTATGTTGTGGCAGCTGGTAGCTCAACTGAGCAAATCAATGGTCCAAATCATTTGGTTAATCTTTTGAAGAACCTTGCTGCTATTGCTGGCACACAGGCATATCAAAATATGCTAAAGAATGCAAGTTCTGCTGCAATATCATCAAATGCTGGTAACTATCTTGTGAATGGATTTACCATACAGGAGCAAACTGGACCACCAATTCCTGGAACTGAATCCTCCGCAGGTAAATACTCTTTGATTACCTGCTGCTGTTGCAGAAGGCACATAAGTACACATTCTGTCATTAAATGATGCATGCGCGATTTGACATGTGTTCCCAGAAGAGCCTCCAGTAAAAAGACATATGCAGAATTTTGATCTGAATGATGCTTATGTCGAAGAAGATGAGGTACATTATTTAGGTTGATTCTCTTACGTTTCCTGCTGATTAATTCCAGATTAGCTGGAGTATGGCTGACACCCATAAAATTTGCAGAGCCGAACAGATAAAATTGTCTTTAAGCTCTTTGGGAAAGATCCAAACGATTTTCCTTCAGATCTACGTGCACAGGTTATTTACCATATGCAAACTGGAATAGTGGTTCTCTTAACAACTTTTTCTCCTCACAAGTCTTTTTGATCAAATTGTTGCTATTTGCAGATCCTAAACTGGTTGTCACATTACCCAAGTGATCTGGAAAGCTATATTAGGCCCGGTTGTGTCATTCTAACTATTTACCTTCGTCTTCCAAATTGGATGTGGGATAAGGTAGTGCTGTGTTCTAAAAACAGTGCTCTAGATATGCATATTTGATTATGGTTACCAGTAAATAACTGCATACTAATGCAGTTAGAGAAATATAAAACTATGAACCTTGGATAGAGAAGCATAATCTTTACTTACGTGCTCTTTCTTTTGTCTGAATATCTCTAAAGATTAATGTCGATCCAGCTCCATGGATAGAAAATCTTGTTAGCATATCGACTCATGGCTTCTGGAAAACAGGATGGTTCTATGCTAGAGTGCAGGACAGCCTGACACTAAGTTGCAACGGTGTGTTCGCCTTTCTCTTCTTTTACATCCTTGCTCCTTACAGATTTTATTTTCATATCACCAACCAAAAGCTTCTTATGTTTGTGGTTTCCATTTCTTGGCAGGCAGGCTTATGTTAGTGTCTCCCTGGCAACCTGTAATAGGTGACAAGCATCAGATACTGTCTGTAACTCCTATTGCAGCTGCTTGTTATTCAACAGCAAACTTCTCAGTGAGAGGTTTCAACATAGTTCAACCAACCACAAGGTAGGCACCACACATCAGTCTACATTAACCTGGATTTTGTTTAACTGACGATAATGTTGATATTCATTTCAGATTAGTTTGTATTTTTGGTGGTAAATATTTAATCCAAGAAGCAACAGAAATACTATGTGATGATACTACGATGCAGCAAGGCCCTCAATGTCTGACCTTCTCTTGCTCCTTCCATAGTACAAGTGGAAGGGGTTTCATAGAGGTGCATTTTTTTCTTTCTATTTTGCGATATAGAAATGCATTCTTTGAGTTGTTTTTTCTTTGTATATGTTCTCATTTCTCCTTTTATATTATTTAATTTCTTGATTTCTTTTTTCAGATTGAAGATCATGATCAAAGCAGCCTTTCCTTTCCTTTTGTTGTCGCTGAAGAATCTGTTTGTTCTGAGATACGAATGCTGGAGGAAAAATTGAATATAATTACATTTGGTGATACCTTTGAAGAAAGAGAGGTCCTGATGACTTCTCGCAGTCGTGCCTTAGAGTTTTTACATGAAATAGGCTGGTTTCTTCAAAGGAGCCACACACGAGCTACATCTAAGACTCCACAACATTGTATTGAAGTCTTTCCGGTCGCAAGGTTTAGATGGCTCCTATCCTTTGCGATTGAACAGGAATGGTGTTATGTTTTAAAGAAGCTTCTCGACACCTTGTTCCAGGGTAATATTGATCTGGATGTCCCCTCACTAGTTGAATTTGTCCTGGGAGAAGGTTTAGTATTCACCGCTGTCAACAAGCGGTCGAAGCCTTTGGTTGACTTCCTGTTAAGATATACAACGAACTCTGCACCGGTGGACAGTGGAGCCATGGCACCAGTTCGGTTCTTATTCACACCTGACGTAACTGGTCCATCAAATATGACACCTCTTCATATTGCAGCTACCATCACTGATGCTGCTGCTGTTTTAGATGCTTTAACTGATGATCCTCAGCAGGTACTTACACTAAACTCTCATGTTTAATTTAACCAAATGGATAAATGTATCACTTGTCTTCGCTCCCTTCTGCAATGAAAACTGCACTACAAGCAGCCTGTTGATTTTGGATCTTATGCTCCTCTCCGGAAACATAGTAAACCAACATTTATGCGAGAACATTTTAATCTGAACTTACGTTCCTAAGGAATTCATCTTCTATATCTCAATAGAAGACTAAAAGAAATTTGTGTCGAAACATAGTGTGTTTTCTAATCAGAACCTTGTTCAGTAGATCTGGTAGAGGTATACTCTATCACAACAGAGTTCTACATGACTGTTGGATCAAAGATAGTTTCCGTCAAGCTTTCATTTACTCTGAGAATTTATTGCAGACATCGAAACTATGGTTACTGTGTGGCTTCTGTTCGCAATTCTTCGCTCTCTTTTCTTTTTGTTTCTTAATAACTCAGCCTAAATGTGACAGCGAGGAACCAAAACCTGGAAAAATGCCCGTGATGCTACTGGGTACACTCCAGAAGATTACGCTCGGAGGAGAGGACACCTATCCTACATCCAGATGGTTGAGAACAAAATCAACAGCAGGATACCTGAAGCCCATGTGTCTGTTTCCATGACTAGCACTCCATCTACCACCCATATTATTAACCAAACCGCATTTCATGTGGAGAAAAGCAAAAATAATGACAAGCAATCACCTAGCTGCAGACAATGTGTCCAGCTCCAGCACATTGCTTACTATCGCCGTCCGAACAGGTTCTTGTCGAACAGGCCTGTGGTGCTATCCTTGGTCGCCATTGCTGCTGTCTGTGTCTGCGTAGGCTTGATCATGCAGAGCCCACCCACCGTCGGAGGTGTGAGGGGCCCTTTTGACTGGGACTCTATGCGTTGGGGCCCCAAGTGATAAGACTGCCAATCAGTGTATGCACTCCAGACGCTTGTGCTGTTGCGGACTTGATAAACATAAGTGTTGTATCTGTATCTGTATATTGTTCAAGCTATCGAGTGCCAACCTCTGCTTATCTTGACATATCGTTGCATATTTAAACTTTTACTTGCTGTGGTTGAGAGAAACAAAGACACAGTGAATTTCTACCCACACATTTATCTTTTTTGTATTGACTACGATCAAAATATGTATGGGTGTGGTTGGTAGACTACATCTATTTTCCCTCTCGTGTTGCATGTTTAAACGCTCTTTTATTTCTTTCACGCTAGATGGAATAGGATACTAGCATTACTAGCTGAGTTCAGAGTCTCTCTCTTCTTTCATTGCAATGTATCCCGCGCTGAACACTGCCATTTTTAAGGGTATGTGTCATGCTAGGAGCAACCATAGCATTGAGGAATGAATTTTAGACCGCGCAGCCTATGAACAGATGCTTCGCATCTTCTTGAGCTGCGTTACAGAAAACAAACTTTTCATTGTGAGATAGACCACGCACAGCAAGACGATCTGCAGTCCATTATTTCCCGAATGCTGAGCCATATTGCAAACTTGTAGCGAAGGGGCAGCCATGAATGCCAGATATCTTTCGCCAAGTCACGGGGGAAACTGCTTCATACACCGATCCCACAGCCAAACCGAAGCATTTTCCCTGTCCGGAGTTAAGTGAACATTTTTTAGAGCTTCCCAGATAGCCAAAACCTGAATAAAAATCTGAATGGTAATAGGCTTTCTTATGTCCTTTATCCAATTCCCGTTTATCATCGCTCAGCCACCATATGCCTAGCCTTAGTTCTTGCTGGATCAGGTTGTAGACATCAGGTGCAACACCCTCAATAGTGCGGCCGTTTACCCTCAAAGACCTTGGTAGCGGCATTGAAAATACTTATGTCTTGTTCATTTTGTGGGATTGCCAAGTTACTCAAAGGGAAATCATCCGAAGTTCTTAAAATCCATGCCCATCTAACTTTCATGGCCGAGCTCATTTTTATCCAGAATGCCGAAACCTTCAGCGACAATGGGGCGACATATCTGTTTCCAGCAAACCAGGCACTCAAGCAGTGCCCACTCTTAGATGCTTCGGTACTCTTCCATATGATTTGCTCTTCTCAGCTCCTCGATTTGGACATTATTGACATTGGACTAGGGATGTTAACCTTGTTTAAAATTCTCCGCATCTTCAAGTAATTTTGTTTTTTCAGAGATGGATCTAAAATCACAAAGTTTTCTTGCCTGGAATTCCATTTTTTTTGGTCTTCAGTCACGCAGTTTAAGTAAGAGAACGGAAGTAATTAATCTGGACATAAGCAGCAATAGGACGTTTGAGTTTTGGGTTGTCATAGATAGCCAGAAAAGACATGCCGTTGTGAAAGATGTTTATATCGTTGTGTATGAATGATGTGGACGTATACTACCCCAACACCGAGGGAAAAGAAGCTGTAATCACGACAGACAGAATTGTCCCAACACAAAATGATAACCAAAAAGTATAAAGTTTCCTTTCTTCCATAGTTGCTATATTTTTGCCACCATTACATGAGCATAAAAGATAACAAGCAGCAGACCCGCAATACCACACACAATAGGAATAAACACACTTGCAGATACTAGAGCCGAGACCTGAGAGATTACATGCTGTGATGGGTAACATTAAGATGTTCAGAGACAATGTCATAGGCAAATGTTTCAAAACGGAGCTGTCTGCGAGTCTTTGCTCAGGCAGAAGGGTTCTCCCACTTGAGGGGCTTCACCACCTCCCAGGTGAAGTCCGGGCCATCCCTTCCAAAGTGCCCGTATGCCGCCGTCTTGAGGTATCGCCCATTCGCGCCCCTCTTCAGGTCGAGGCTGATGATGATCATGCCCGGCCTGAAGTCAAAGTTCTCCTTGACAATGTTGAGGATCTGCTTGTCAGGGATCTTGCCTGTGCCGTATGTGTCGACAAACACCGAGAGTGGTTCAGGTACGCCTATGGCATAAGAAACTTGGACGATGCATCGACGGGCAAGTCCACTAGCGACAATGCTCTTTGCTGCCTGCCTTGCGATGTATGCTCCTTGCCGGAGAAAGCGCCTCCTCCATGAGCTCCCCAGCCACCATAAGTGTCAATGATGATCTTCCTGCCGGTGAGACCAGCATCGCCATGAGGTCCACCGATGACAAAGCTGTTGGATATTTTTAGTGATCTAGGCTGCTCTCACTTAGGTCAAAAGTCAAAAATTACGACTGCTACAGTAGGCCAGCACTACAGTAATTTGCTACAGTAAAGATGCTACAGTAGCACTGATGAGGTGTCTTGATCGGAGACATCCATTTTGATCCAACGGTGCTGGTTTCCCTAGTGCATAGTGTTAAACAAAATAAAGAGGAGATAAATCTGGAAGTGAGTAGAAACACGCAGAAGCTCTCTCTCGGTTGCTGACACTCTCTCACTCTCCAACTCTCACACACTCACTCAAGTTTAAGCTATCGATCAAGCAAACACTAAAGCACTAGGAAGAATCAAGCACAAATTGCTCCGAGGTGTTGTGAGCAATATTTGAAGGCATGGCTGCTTCCTCTTCTGATCAAGGTAATTTTCTATCATATCTAATTCTGTGGCTCAAACTTGAGCTAGATGATCCAATAAAGTTTACAACAATGGTATCAGAGCGTGCTAGCTCTCAAGTTTGAGCCCAAGCTCATGTTCTTGCTTGATCTGATCAAGTTTAAGTGTTAAAGTTATAAGGACAGCAAGTTTTAGTTGCTGAGATCAAGCATATTAAGTTGTTCTTTTAAGTTGTTCTTCCTAGTGATGATCTTATTATGCTATAGCCCTATTCTTGTTGAATTTTAGCCCTAAATCTTGAAGTTTTCAATACTGATGAATTAAATTAAGTTCTAGGGTTTGCAATTGATGAATTTAAGTGGGATTGATAATTTTCAGTATGCTTTTAAGTGTAATTCCCAATTTTATGAAACCCTAGAATTAAAATTACTCTAATTTCCCTCTGTGATCAAGCTAGGGTCATCAAATCAAGCAAGTTCTAGTGGGGAATTACTTCTTTTTGATGCAATTTTAATGAAATCCCCAAAGTTACCGAAACCCTAGATCGATAAAATCCCCAATTTAAGAACCCTAACCCTAAGATCAAGATTATGGCGGTGGAACTTACCTTATGGGTGTCGACGCCGTCGCTGGCCACGGCGGCGTTGGGACCATTAATCTATGGGCAGATTTGCTCGGGCTCCTGCCCGAGCGATCTTGCCGTCCACCGTGCCAGGCCGTGGCGGTGTCTCCTCGCGCGCTTGTCGCCGTTGAAGCTCGCCGCGGTGCTGGATGCACAGGTCGCCGACGCCGTGGCAGGGACGCCTGCCTCTGCGCCGTCGCCTTGCAAAAGGGGCGCCGCCCAGATCCACTCGACGGAGATGCGCGCTGGCCAAAGCTGCACGCACCTCCGGCGAAGGGTCCTGGACGACGCTGAAGCTGATGCCGCCTTCCTCCCTACCGCGTGGTGCTCGCTGCTGTCGCGCTCGGTCTCGTCGCCGTCGCGTTCGCCAGCGTCGCTCGGGAGCAGAGGAGGAGAAGGAGAAAGGGATAGAGGATTAGGGTTCCTCGCGGGGCGGCGACAACGTGCTGGTTTTGTCTCCAGTCGTGTGCATCCTCGACCGCTGGATGTCGATCTGACGGCTCGCGTCGCCTCTGCTAATGAAATGGGCCAAAGCCCAGACGGGGATCAAGGGGAGTTGAGGCTGGGCTGGGTTTCGGCCCAGTTCAGCAGAACTATTATACAGAATAATAAAAAAATGCTAAAATGAATGATTTTAGGGCTATATTTTCTGCATGTTTCAATTATGCTTATTATGTCTTTTATTAGTTATGTTTTAATTGCCATGCTTAGTTTATTACATGTCTTTAATTATGTTTATTATCAAGTTGTTTATGATTTAAGAATTATGGTGATTTTTATCACTATGATCATTATGGAATAAAGTTTCCGCTGCGAAATAAAGTTTAATGCATCCTCAAATAAAGTGTGGTTTTATGCTTTGTCATTCTGACCAAAGTTGTTTGACGGGCATTTTAACCGCAAAATTCTTTTATTGATCCGTTTCACTTCTGGCCAAAGCTGATGTGAACCGGGTTAGTAGAGGAAATTAATGAATGAGGATTATTAATGTGTGGCTTTTGTTTATCAATTTGGCCAAAGCTAATTGATGAATATTTGTCCACAAAATTTTGTTGTTCATTTTCATCTCTGGCCAAAGCTGTTTTGAATTTGTTCAATAATTTAATAATAATTATGATGATGCTTACTAAAGCATTTTGAATTTTTCTTTTGCAGCAACTAATGTCTCTAATATTGCTGGAATGCTAAATGGCATAGAACAGCTAAATGGAAGCAATTATGTTGTATGGAAGGAGAAGCTGGAATTACGATGGCCTTACTCAATATTGATTATGCTCTCCTTAATGATCCTCCTGAGGCACCTAAAGAAGATAATGAAAATTATGAAGCCCTCAAGAAGGAATATGATGTTATTAAGGCCAAGTGGGATGATTCAAATCGCAAGTGCCTTATGATGATAAAGGGCTCCATTACACAGAGTATGAGGGGAGCCCTCCTGACTGCGAGACTGCTAAAGGGTACTTGCAAAATTGAGCATCATTTAAAGGGTCTTCAAAAGTTTATGCAACAAGCCTTATTCGAAGACTAATTGATGAAAAATATATCCCACTGGAAGCCTTCGAGAGCACATTATGAAAAGTGCAACATGGCCGCCAAACTCAAGTCTATGGAGATTTCTAGTGGTTTCCTCGTCCATTTTATTATGTCATCTTTGCCTCCTCAATTTGATCCATTTATGATCAACTATAATGCGATGGATGTCAAATGGGAGATTGATGAGATGATGGCGCGATGTGTGCAAGAAGAAGAAAGGCTAAGGCTGATAGAATTGAGCATATTAATCAGTTTGCTCATTCACAGAAGAAAAGGTATAAAAATTTGTGAATGAGTATATGAAGCCCAAGCCTAATAAGTTAAGGAAAAAGGCCAATCTTCAAAAGGTTCACAAAAGAAGCCAGAAAGAGCTCCTAATGCGGAAGAAAATAAATCTAATGCTTGCCACTTTTGTGGAAAAGGGGGCATAAGCAAAAGGATTGTTTTGGCTTCAAGAGATGGCTCAAGGAAAAAGGTACCGATGTTATTACTTTTGTTGAAGAATCCCTTTATGTTAATTATGCCACCAATACTTGGTGGATTGATTCAGGTGCAACAATTCATATTGCAAATTCGTTGCAGGGATTCAATATGAGGAGACCCTAAAAAGAGGGGAAAGAACAATTAGAGTTGCTAATGGTGTTGAAGCTTATGCCGAGGCGCTTGGTGATTTCACTCTTACTTCATGGTGGTTTAGGCTTCAACTAAATAATGTTCTCTATGTACCCTCGATGAAACGGAATTTAGTTTCCGTCTCATGTTTAGATGATGATGGTTATGCTGTCACTTTGGGAATAAACATGTATAATTATGTATGACAATAATAATGTTGGTCTTGCTTGTCGCAAGACAAACTTTATGTAATATCCCTATGTGATGATATAAATAATGTGGGTTCTACCTCAAATTAAATGTCGGTACCAAACGCAAACGTAATGATAATGAGACTTCTTCGAAATTATGGCACTATCGTTTAGGCCATATTTCGAGGGGGAGAATTGAGCGTCTCATTAAAGATCAAATTCTTCCTTCTCTTGATTTTACGGATGCGGATGTTGATCATTGTATTGATTGCATCAAAGGAAAATATGCCAAGAAAATTAAGAAAGGTGCAAATCGAAGCGCGGGAGTTTTGGAATTAATTCATACGGATATATGTGGTCCGTTTAATGTGAGATCGGTGGATGGTTTTAATTCATTCATAACGTTCACCGATGATTTCTCCCGTTATGGATATATTTATCAAATTAAAGAAAGATCAGAGGCATTAGACAAATTCAAGATTTTAAAGCTGAGGTTGAAAATCAATGTAATAAAAGAATTAAAGTTGTAAGATCTGATCGTGGTGGAGAATACTACGGCAGACATACTACTTATGGCCAAATTCCTGGACCGTTTGCAAAATTCTTACAGGAAAATGGCATTATAGCCCAGTACTCAGCACCGGGCGAACCTCAGCAAAATGGGGTGGCTGAAAGGCGAAACCGCACACTTATGGATATGGTGCGAGTATGTTAAGCCACTCCACTCTACCGGTAAATTTATGGATGGAAGCCCTTAAAACAGCAGCACATATTCTTAACAGGGTTCCTAGTAAATCGGTGCCCAAAACACCGTATGAATTATGGACTGGGAAAAAGCCAACCCTGAATTATTTTCATGTATGGGGCTGTCCTGCTGAAGCAAGGATTTTTAATCCGTTATGGGAAAATTAGACCCCAAGACAGTCAGTTGCCATTTTATTGGTTATCCTGACAAATCTAAAGCATATCGATTTTATTGTCCAAATCAGGCAACTAAATTTGTTGAAACAAGACACGCAGTGTTTCTGGAAAATGATGTGATGAGGGGGAGCATAACACCTCGGGAAATAATTTTGGAGGAAAAACGGGTATATGTCCCGGCTCCAATAATTTTAGAACCTATTTTCCCGGTGTCTGCTGATATTGCACCTCCTGTAATAATACACCTGCTGAGACTCCTGTGACTATTTCAGATGTCACACCTGATGATACTTCTATTGAAGATACTCAGCAGCCTCAAATTGTTGATGATGTGCCAAATAATGAACCACTCAGAAGGTCACAGCGGGCTAGAAAGTCTGCTATTCCTGATGATTATTTCACTTATATGAGTGAGGATGTGAATGAGTCAATGTTGAATAATGATCCTACCTCATTTAAAGAAGCCATGCAAAGTAAATTTTCGTCTGAATGGCTTAATGCCATGAAAGATGAAATGAAGTCCATGAGTATTAATGATGTATGGGACTTAGTAGAAATTCCCAAAGGAGCTAAAATAGTTGGAAGTAAATGGGTCTATAAGACCAAACGTGACTCCAAGGGAGATATCGAAAGGTTCAAAGCCAGACTTGTGGCAAAAGGTTTTACTCAAAGAGAGGGATTGATTATAATGAAACATTTTCACCCGTCTCTACTAAGGATTCATTCAGAATAATTATGGCACTTGTGGCTCATTATGATTTAGAGCTACATCAGATGGATGTTAAAACGGCATTTCTAAATGGTGATTTGCATGAAGATGTATACATGGCACAACCGGAAGGTTTTGTTGTGGAAGGAAATGAACATTTGGGATGTCATTGAAGAAATCCATCTATGGCTTGAAGCAAGCATCAAGAGAGTGGTATTTAAATTTGATCAAGTCATAAAGGAATTTGATTTTAAGGAAAATAAAATGGACAATTGTGTTTATGTTAAGTTCAGGGGAGTAATTTTATCTTCCTGATATTATATGTTGATGATATACTCTTGGCCAGCAGTGATATAAATATGCTAATGGAGACCAAGAAATTTTGTCATCTAAATTCGATATGAAAGATCTCGGTGAAGCGCTTATGTTTTAGGAATTGAAATTCACCGGGATAGATCCAGAGGAAATTGGGGCTATCTCAGAGAGCATATATTGAGAAGGTACTGAAAAGTACAATATGCATAAGTGCTCAGCCTCGCCTGCTCCTATTGTAAAGGGCGATAAATTTGGGACTTTTCAGTGTCCAAGAAATAATTATGAATCTGCGCAGATGAAGTCAGTTCCCTATGCATCAATTGTTGGGAGCATTATGTATGCACAAGTATGCACTCGCCCTGATTTAGCATTGTGACCGGGATGCTTGGCAGATATCAGTCTAATCCAGGTCAGGATCACTGGAAGGCTGCTAAAAAGGTCTTGCGTTATTTGCAAGGTACTAAAGGCCTCATGCTTACTTATGAAAAATCTGATAACCTTGAAGTGGTGGGTTATTCGGATGCTGATTTTGCGGGGTGTGTTGACACTAAGAAATCCACATCAGGTTATATTTTCACCCTCGCAAATGGAGCTATATCATGGAAAAGCTCAAAGCAAACTGTCACTGCATCGTCGACAATGCAGGCAGAATTTGTAGCATGTTATGAGGCTACCGGGCAGGCGGTATGGCTGAAGAATTTTATCCCGGGACTGAGAGTGATTGATAGCATTTCCAGGCCTCTCACTCTCTACTGCGATAATCAACCCGCAGTAATCTATGCGAGTAACAACAAGTCAAGTGGTGCTGCCAAACACATTGACATTAAATTCCATGTTGTGAAAGATAGAATCCAGGATCAGACAATAAATGTCAAGTACATCAGTACTAAGTTCATGTTAGCGGATCCGCTCACAAAAGGCTTACCACCCAGCGTATTCAGAGAGCATGTTGCCGGCATGGGTTTGGTTGAAAGCTTTTAATCCTGGAGAAGTTGGAACTATTATGGCACCATCTCCCCAAAGAGGGCTCATTTTGAGATCGAGTGGGAACCATAGTCACTTGGTTTAGCAGTACTTAATTGACTGTTGTAATCTATTGTCTTGGTGTACCATTTTGTCAAAAGATGAGTCTGTAATGTTTGTAATGTTTATGTAAATAAAGTTAATGTATGATGTAAATAAAGTTTATGGAGCTCATAAATTAATGAGGTTCATTTTGATATGAAGTGATGTACTATAGTCACTGGATTAAATGGTACCTAACAGACCATTATAATCTTTTCGTCTTAGTGCATTATTTTGTTGAAAATGAGCTTATAATGTTCAGCCTTACGATCAAGGGGGAGAATGTTGGATATTTTTAGTGATCTAGGCTGCTCTCACTTAGGTCAAAAGTCAAAAATTACGGCTGCTACAGTAGGTCGGCACTACAGTAAAGATGCTACAGTAGCACTGATGAGGTGTCTTGATCGGAGACATCCATTTTGATCCAACGGTGCTAGTTCCCCTAGTGCATAGTGTTAAACAAAATAAAGAGGAGATAAATCTGGAAGTGAGTAGAAACACGCAGAAGCTCTCTCTCGGTTGCTGACACTCTCTCACTCTCCAACTCTCACACACTCACTCAAGTTTAAGCTATCGATCAAGCAAACACTAAAGCACTAGGAAGAATCAAGCACAAATTGCTCCGAGGTATTGTGAGCAATATTTGAAGGCATGGCTGCTTCCTCTTCTGATCAAGGTAATTTTCTATCATATCTAATTCTGTGGCTCAAACTTGAGCTAGATGATCCAATAAAGTTTACAACAAAAGCGACCAGATGGGTTGAGATGGAAAATAGTCTTCTCGTCAAGGTACTGCTCTGGGATGACGGGCTTAATCACATGCTCCTTTAGATCAGCAGCAATCTCATCGTTGGTGACAGTCTCATCATGCTGGGTAGAGATGAGCACAGTGTGGACACGTACAGGGACCATGGCACCATTGTCGTTGTGGTACTCTACAGTCACCTGTGTCTTACCATCAGGCCTCAGCCATGCGCAGGTTCCATTCTTGCGGACCTCAGTAAGACGAGCACCAAGCTTGGTAGCAAGAACATGGCTGAGGGGCATCAACTCAGGAGTCTCATCAGTTGCATATCCAAACATATGTCCTTGGTCACCAGCACCAATATCCTCAGGGCGCTTGGTGAAGTTGCCGTGGACGCCCTGGGCTATGTCAGGGGACTGCTGCTCAATGTTGACAAGCACCTTGCAGTGGTCAGCATCAAGCCCGACATCATTGGATACAAAACCAATGCCACGGCATGTGTCCCTGACAATTTTCTCGTAGTCAACATTGGCCTTGGTGGTGATCTCACCAAAGACCATGACCATGTTGGTCTTCGTGCATGTCTCACAAGCAACCTTGCTGTCAGGGTCTTCAGCCAGGCATGCATCTAGTACCGCATCAGATATCTGGTCACAGAGCTTGTCAGGGTGCCCCTCATTGACAGACTCAGATGTGAAGAGAAAGGTCTCAACTTCAGCCATCTTTGACCTAAGTAAAAAGGTTATCTGTGTCAGACCATAAATGATTCAAGTACCATAAAACACACCAGAGGTTTGCCTTCTTTTGGATAAACAAATTTGATATACATCAAAATTACTCTGTTAACAAAACCAAAGACAAGAAGTCAATGGACGCACAAGCATTTCAACTCTCCAAAAGCATAACAGACAAAGCACCTATAGCCAACTCCCCACTCCTGATTATAATTAGCTATCCAAGTGACCACACCATAAACCAATGTGAAGTACACTCTCGACAGTACCTAGCTAATCCAAGTGACCACACCATAAACCAATGTGATTATTAGTTTCTTGAATAAGTTTAATTTCTTGTTCAAAGAGCTGGTTAATTTTAAGCAAGTGGTTGTGTGAAGATGCTTACATAGTAAGCAGAATGGCGACTAGACATTATTGGCGCATATTATTATCTTTATTTTGACTCGGGTGCTCCAAAACACTGAACTTGTCCAATTATCAGTTTGGTAAACGATGGTCTAAAACAAAAGAAATGATTTTTATCACTTATAAGGCACAGAAGATCTGTGTTCAGCTTATGCAGAATGTAAATATGTTCCTAGGGCGCAATTTTATAATGTAGGAGAAACTTTTTCACGGAACTAAGTTAAGTTCCTTAAGCTCGTTACGCTAAGAGCAGTTATCTAGTGAATTGCTCACTAGTGTTTGCAGCTGTGTGAATGCGCGTAAGCCGTTGTGATCCCTGCTTGTAAAAGGTTTGCATTAGGAATGAAGAATCGATACACAGAACTATAGTCTAAGCAACCCAACAAAGATCAGTTGTACAAGTAGGACAATATTACACACACAAAAAAAAAAGAATCACCATCGCAATCAACTCCCAACTATTGCAGCCTGCCAATCATCATCATGTAAGCACTCATCCCAATCCCAGGTTCATCATTTAATCTCAGAAAATAGACCGGGCATAAATCTCTAATCTTTACCTAATAATAAAGGAACTAAGGTTTCCGTCGTTTGGTACGTTGCCTTCGATCGATATATGTGTTCATTTGGCTTAGCTTCGTACGTCAAAACCCCGGAAAAACTAAACTCTTCGTAGGTGAACCGGATCGTAACAGCCTTGTATGAGCACACCCCGACGAGTCCTGAGAGGAAAGGAACCCGAAACGTCTTTCACCCAGCCAAACTGGCCCATTAAATGAACCCCACGTCAAACACGACGTCCCTGTTTTAGCGCTCGACAGCAAACTGGCACCAGATCGATGCCGGAAAAAACGCGTATAGATCGATCATGTCAGCGTGATCTCTCCTCGGGCAGTGAAGCCAACGATGGTGGCGACCCGGGTTGCTTGACATGTGCTCTTCCGTCGATCTCCTGGTCTCCTCCGGCGGCGGCGAGAAGCCGACGGCGGAGAACCAAGAGTACTCCATCACCTATCTTCATGGCGGGTCATGAGGGCTTCATAGTCTCCTCGTCCGACCTTCTGTCGCCACCGGTGCCATAGCTCCTTGCCATCGTTATCCGTGGCAACCTTGGCTGCCTATCGTCATCCATGTGCGTATGGAAAGTCAATACAGCTTTTGCGATCTTTATACATGAGTGGACGACTGGACGGAGACAGGCTCGGCAATTTTCCGGAGCAGTTACCCGAAGTTGTTTGCCACCAAGCTGCGATTTGTGCGTGGGCATCCAATACAACTCTATATAGGCCTAGCACTGGCAGCTTAGCCTTGATGAACTGATCAAGATCTCAAGTTTCTATACTGTTGAAGAATAGTTGAAGAGAGAGCTGGAGTAATTGAAATTCAGTTCAGGTTAAGGTGAATTGCGCCTTCAGATCCACTAGATCAGCGTTTCATGTAAATGCTTCTAAATCTCATCTATTTTAGGTGGTTTTCTTTGCTAGCAAGAGCTTAATTAGGTGATTCAAGCATTCTCAGTTTTTGTTCTCCTGGATGCATGGACAAAGTCGAAGTTCATCATGGACTCATGGATGCCATCTATGTACATGGCAAACATGGGGCTAGCCAATCACAAGTCCAGCATTTTTGACAGCACATGCTTATAGTTACTCCCTAATGCCCCTAAATTTCCAGAGCTTAATCAACAGCGAATTGCATACTTGCTCCACGGAAAAAGTGGTCGTTAATCTTCTTCAGATCTTGTACTGATTAATCCTATTGTTGACGGAAGGATGAAAAGCAGGACCGAAGGGAATACTATGAGGGCCTTTAAGATTCATCTTGGAATGATTTTGTTTGTTGCAGAGCTTCATCTTGCAATTTGGCAGCAGACAAAACTGAAAACTACCCGGAGTTACTGGCAACTATGACCGGGGAAAGAGAATATATACTTAGATTTTTCTCTCCACCCCCCTCCTCACCACCACCAGCACGCGACAAGCCACAGCAAACACATATCAGATCGAAGGGAGGATATCGACCGAAGCAAAATGAAGCCAGAGAAAAAGTAATCCGTGTAGTAACGAGTATAGTAGCAGAATGAAAATGGGAAAGAGGAGGAGAGTCGGGAGGGCGGACGCCTCACCTTGTTCGCTTCGGGCGGCGGCGGCGCAAGGCGAGGTGATGGCGACGACAGTATAGCACAGGATGGTGTAGGAGATCCGACCCGCTTCGCCGACGCAGGAGGTGGGCTCGGGGTCGGGGTTATATGAACCGATGCGGGAGGCGGGCGAGGGGGCGTTGGATGTCATCGGACGGCGACGAGGGACCGGAGGATAGAGACCCGTACCCACCCCACCGAGATGATCGTTCGCTGAGGTGGGTTCGCCCGCCACGCACACTTTTTTTTTTGACAGGTCCGCCACGCACACTCCTGGGAGTCGGGGAAAGTGGTGCGGGGTGGAGTCACAGTTGCAGTTGCCGTTATTTTGACGCGTCCAGCAAAACCTATTTCCATCCAAAACTTAGGTTAGAAATGCGGTAATAAAATGGGCTTCGTCCACCTCTTGTCCTCCCCTGACCCTCTTCACCCGCCAACCACCACCATAATCGTGACACCGAGGCCAGTTATTTTACATGTGTCGCTGCAGTAAACCCTAACCACCGCCTCGACCTCGCCTGGTCACGAGGAGTTCGAGTTGTCTTTGACTTCAGTGAGAAGGAGGAGGCTGGCGAGGAGGAGGACGTCGTCGACCCGGAGCTGGCTGAAGCCATACACCATTCTGGAAAAACAAATCAAGGACGAGAGGCTCCACTGGAGGAAAGGGTCAGCTACCTTTGAATCATTCAAACTATGTTTTAAATAATTAATTGTCCCACTAAACATGCAAAACCATATCAAAAGGGGTCATTGTTCGGTGACATGGGCCGGTCCGACCGTACATGGGAAGGAAGCATGTCCGTGGCGCCGCCTAGACGGAGTGAAACGGACACATTCCGTTTCCGGAACAGGGGGCACGTTGAAGTTACCCTAAAAACTTGTCCTCCATGTGCAATTGACTATAAGAACTCTCTAAACATGGTCGCTCAGTATAAGAACTTCACATCGGGATTGCTACAGGTACAAGTGGGTTTCGGTGAAGACATATCTTCAGCCACGCTGGCGTGTGGCACATGTAGGTGTTTTGCGAAAAAAAATCCTAAGACAATATTCGATAAACTGATTCTTCTTTTTAATTCCAAAATAATCTCAGTTGAAATACCCCAGTTTGTAATAACATTAAATAAATTGACCATGAACATGACATGCATTGATTTTTGAACTTGAGAATTTTTTGCATTATAATTTGAGAAGAAATCCCTAAAATGCTCTCTTCATCTATTTTTAATAGGTTCAAACTCCATCGCCCCTTCCCAAATCCTTGCGCGGTTACTCCAAAATCTAAATGTAACTGGAAGCACTCGGACACGTCATGAGTAGGGTCCATACGACATTCGAAGGGCTTTGGTGACGGGATCCAAGCTGACGTCGAGACCATCTGCGACCGCAAATCGGACCTTGATGGCATGGTGACGACATAACTCATCTGAAGCGCCAGTGGCCTCCCATCATAGTGACGACTCGCCCCATAGGAAGTTGTACCCTATATCACATGGAAAATGTCATGTGTGTATGAGTGTGAGTGTTTGTAGAATATTTTTTTGTAAATGAAGGAAAAAAGTTTTGATAAAGGAGGAGATTTACTGGAAAAGGAGGAGATTAACTGGAAAAAGTGTCCAGTATTACAACGGATTACTCTCCTAACATAATTTCACTCAAACGTTTTGCACCCGATGACCCAAAGCTTTGTCTCTTTCTTAAATTTTTTGAATAACACGATTGACGGTGCTTGTTTCTTTCATTCTAAGTCTCCGAATATGTGAGAAAAATAATGAAGATAGTAACCTTTCAGTTGGGGGTGGAAGAGGTGGTCATGAGGAGCCACCAATTGTTAAGAGATAGCGCTTGCCAAAGATGGGGATCAATGACTGCTAATCAATCCTTGACGAGGCCCCAATTTTTCATGGTGTATTGACAATGGACAAAGAGGTGAGCCATTCACTTTGTGGTTCTTTTGCATAATGGGCAAGAGCCACAGTTCGGCCACCCGTTTTTTCAAGCCGGTCCGCAATCCAAATCCTATTTTGGATTGCTAGACACGCAAAAAAAGTATCTTGGGAGGAGCCCAATTTTTCCACACCTTTTCTTCATGTCCCTGGAGGTTTGCAGAATAATGAAGGCATGCTATAGTTTGAGATGCTTTCATGTCTCTCATTTCATTTCTCAATGGTTTAACAATGCCTTAATCATCCGGCTTGTTCAGACCTGATATGTCTCAAACGTATCTAATTTTTTTTATGTTCCATACTTGTTTATATCAATGTCACATATTTCATTTACACTTATACATGATTTTTATGCATTTTCTGGAACAAACCTATTAACAAGATGCCCAGTGCCAGTTCCTGTTTTCGGCTGTATTTTTTTCCAGAAAAACTCTTAAGGAAATATTCTCGGAATTTGACGCCAATTTACGGGGATTTATTTTACGAAGAAACGAAGATGGAGTCCAAAAGGCAGCCGGGGAGGCGCCCAGGGGGCCCATACGCCACCTAGGCGCATCAGAAGGTGGGGCCACGCCGGGGGGTCGTCTGGCCGCCTCGGTCATCCCCTCGCGTCGCCCCTTTGCCTATAAATTCTACTTCTTGGGAAAACCCTAGACACCCGAACATATTCCACAAATAATATCTGAGGCCGCCGCCGTCGCCAACCCTAGTCCGGGAGGGTTCTGGAGCTCTTCCTGACACTCTGTCGAAGGGGAGATCGTCACTGAAGTGCTTCTACACCAACAGGCCAGCCTCCGAGGTGATGCATGGGTAGTTCATCTCTGAGCTACGGGCCCATAGCAGTAGCTAGATGGTAGTCTCTCCACTTTATGCCTCCATGTTTAGATCTTGTGAGCTGCCTACATGATCAAGATCATATTTATGTAATGCTACATGTTGTGTTTGCTGGGATCCGATGAATTGTGGAATTATGATCATCTTTGTTCAGTTATCTATGCTATGTTTTATTTATGATGTTGCATGCTCTCGGATGTTTGTGGTTGCTTTGGCCAAGTAGTTGCTTGCATTTTCAAGAGGGAGTATTTATGCTAGATAGTAGGACGTGTCTGGACTCGAGTTGACAGAAACTACTAAGACCTTGTTGTGCTTTTGCTACTAGGGATAAAACAACGGTGTTTATTACTACGATTGTATTTATTGCTTACTTTACGCACTTTACTTATTGTAATAATCTGTTGCTTGCAACTTAATACTTTTAGGTGACTTACTGGATAGCGATCCCGAGGTAGATTATTAATTATAGATGCAGCTAGCATTGTCATGTCCAATTAAATATTACACTGAACTATATTTTGACGTAATGCTCAATTAAATAGTACAGTGAACTATATTTTGTCATGATAGCATTGTCATGCCCTCATAATTTGTTAATTGCCTAGCTGTAATTTGTTACCCAAGATGCTATTTATCTTATGGAGAGACACCACTAGTGAACTGTGGACCCCGGTCCAATTTCCTCATATTGTTTATAACCGTTTTAATAGCTTTCTTTAATCATTTGCTTGCTGCTCCATTTTTGCTCTCACATTATTTTCCACACCATACGTTTAATCTTTGTTTTCAGCAAGTCGGGAAGATTGACAACCTTCCTGTTTCGTTGGGCCAAAATAGTTTGATTGTGTAGTGTGCAGCTCCACGTCAACCATTGTTGGCGCCAAAGTTGACACCAAGCCGAAGCCTTCTCCAAGTCCTACTGGTTCGATAAACCTGCTACGCTACATCACACCTTGCTCTTTAGGTTCCCAACGAGCGTGTGATTCACGCTATCAAGATCAGAGCTTTTTTCATGTTATGGTAATATCTTATTTGGAGTGACTAGTTCAGTTATGTGCTGAGAAATTAATCTGTGACTAGTTCAGTTATGTAGTGAAATCATGTATTGTTCAGCAAAGATTTCCATTGTGAGAAGGTCTATGGAGGGTTTTGTCCAGTTATGCGATCAAAGAAGTAAGAAACAAGTCAGTATAAATGAACCTTTTTGGAGTTTTGAATGGACCACAATACATTTACAATCTGCATTATGTTCATGTGTATCCTCCAACACATAATGTAAATTATGTACTACATCCTTCGAATTTGACATGCCTGACATACTTAACCATCCAATAGCTGCAAAGAGGCAAGTGAGATGCCTGGCATACTTCCCTGCCACTAGCGTAGAAACCGGAAAGTTGACAAGCCATACATAGAAAATCTTGAAGTAAGGTTTGTTGAATATTCTTCAACTATTTGACCAGCTTCAAACTTGTCAGAAATCAAGTAAAAATTTAATTTGACATAATGAGAATTTACATCCATTGAATGACTTCAGTCCATAAAGTGTAAATAATAAAAATAGAAAACCTCTTTTTTTTTTGCTTGGACAAATTTTTGTATCATGAAGCATGTCTTGCACAATCACGCCCCTTTTGCCTTGACGTTTTTTTTGGCTGGACAATTGCTATTATCATGAAACACCTTTTCTTGAATGGAACGAAGATCGAATCACTATTTTGGACCTGAATTCTTCCCTGCTACACAAACTCCAAAACCAACGTGATGTCCATATCATTTGTAACTCATCCACGGCCTTTGACTCCTTCAAATGTCATGCAACCAACTGTATATTTGTGTAATTTCTGGGTGTATAAACCTTGCCTCATGCATATGCATTTGCAAGTTGTTGATTGTCTCCATATGACTGCAAATGCTGCTATACACAGTTAAGATCACCCAAATATGAATACACAAGGACTGAATATTTTTTCTGTAGCAGAAACTTATGGTGTCGCTGATCATTACAGATTCCACGGAGCTTGTTGCTTGCTCATGATTGTTCATCACTGGAGCACAGTGTGGCGTTGCACTAGTGTTGGAGCAAAGTAGGTTCATGAGATTTGAACATAGATCTGGATGCCTACCGGTGGACTTCTGGATCGCATTAGACTTGGAAGAGTAACGCAGGGCGTTCGCCTAGGATTCACTGGTCGGCGTCGATATCGCATCAACCTGGGCACGATGTAGTACAATGACCAAGGGGTTTTTCTAAACAGCTGCAGATTAAGCTAAGTCGCAAGATTTTGACCGGGCAGCTGAAAATGAAGCGACGCACGGATACAGGATATATACCGGATTCACTTGATATGTTGCCCTAAATAACATTGCAAAGAAGTTGCTGCCACAAGCAAAAAAAAAAGTAGGCGCAAGTTAAGTATGTGGAACTGTTCATGTCAATTGTTGGAAGCAATCAATCCTCATGTTAATATTCCCTCCGATCCATTTTTAGTGTTGCCAGAGAACTACATAACACGTATTACCTCTGTTTTTAAATATAAGATGTTTTAGCATTTATTCACATTCATATGTATATAAATAGAGAGAATTCCTTATTTGACACTAGTTGAAATTTTGATTCCCTATTTGACACTGAAAAACTTTTGCTTCCTTATTTGACACTAGGTGTAAATTTCAATGCCTTATATGACACTCCAGTGCAATCTAGACACTAACGGTCTTAAGTGTGGATCTAAGAAGACGCTTTTACCCCTATACACTATGTGACCAATTTTGCTTATACAGGACAAAAGACTCCGACATCCCAATCCCCACCTCCCGCGATGCTAATCCACGCGGCTGCTAGCTCCGGCTCGCCGCTGGGAAAAGCTTCATGCCGTCGGCTACAGGTGCCGCTCCATCCTACACAGCTGCGGCAACGCCTACCGTCCCGAGAACCAGCGTTGGTGCACGCCCCCGTCCCAACAGCCCGCGGCGGCGCCGCCGCCCCTTTTTTCCGAGCAGCAGTGTCTCATTCGTGTTGTAGGCATGAAACAGAACCAAGGGTTAATGGATTGTGGCTGCAGTGAGTTAGAAAGTAAGATCGTGAAGTTGAATTTTGAAGATACACATGCGATTTGAGGATTTGAAGTACTCTGGTGTGATGTTCTTGGTGAGGTGCCTGTCGACCAAGAACGAGATGCGCCGTGGTGCTGCGCTGCTTCCGTGACTTGCCGACCCGGGCGTCTATTTGCCGTGCGTCCGCTGAGGCGCCATAGTCTCCCGCAGACCGAGGCCGCCGTTGGGAGAGGTGGACGAGGCCGCCTCCGCAGATCCCGCGCCCGACCTCCCTGGAGCCGATCTCGACCTCACGCCGACGTTCAGGGTGTCCCGCGCACGCCTAGGTTGTCGCGCGCGCTGCATCGGGCGGCCTGCTTCCTCCTGTGGTGTCGCCGGCCATCTTCCCTGTAGCTGGCCGAGGATCGTCGTTTCTCTTTCCCCATCGAAGCCCCACCTCGCAGACAACGACCGGCTCGGTTGCGTCTTTTTTTTTTCAGGTTTCATAAGGATTGAGGACAGGGGCAAGTTGGTCCAAGAAAAACAAAAGTCACGGCAGTGACCAACGGAATGGACGGTAGTGTCATACAAGGCATTGAAATTTACACCTAGTGTCAAATAAGGAAGCAAAAGTTTTTCAGTGTCAAATAGGGAATCAAAATTTCAACTAGTGTCAAATAAGGAATTCTCTCATATAAATACATGTGGACATATTTTAGTGTGCATGTTCACTCACTTTATTATGTATGTAGACAACATGTACACACTAGTAGGGAAAAGGTCATTAGTGGCGCACCACTTTTAGTCTTCTATGGCACATGATGGGTGCGCCACAGATACGTCGCCACTAAATTGCAATTCTGTGGCGCACGCCCATATGCGCCACAGAAAGACCAAGATTTTGTGGTGCACCCACCACCATGCGCCACAGAAATATTTCAGTGGCGCATCCCGCAGAAATGTGCCACAAAATATGGTGCGCCACAGAATAATATAAACATGCGCCACAGAATGCTTTTACAGGTATTCACGATTCGTTGCAACCCGCGGTACAAATACGGATATATTACAGGATTTATACAGACATAATAGAAACAATAATATATTTGACACGGTATACGAAAACAGACACATTATTATGTCATCACATTACTTAGAGCCCGAGATACATACATATAGTGACAAGTGCCGAATTTTTACACAAGCCTTGGTACAAAAGTTCATCATCTCATTACAAATGAAGTGGTCACCGCCTACACTAGGATCAAATAGAGTACAGCCGCGATGATGGTGAGCAAGGGCGGGAGCACGATCATGGAGCCTTCTTCTTGATCGGCGCCGGGAACGGTTTATAGCAGTCTTTCGTCATCCACGTCCTGGTGTCATGCTGCATATCTAGGCGTTCTTCGATCTCCCTCTGAGGCAACCCTGGAGATGGATTGCGATATATATTGGTTAATAATATAAATAGAGTATGATTTATTCATCGAAGTGGATAAGTCTATAATAAAGAAAATAAAGAAGCACTTCTTGCGAGTGAGACAAGGCTTTCTTTTATAATACATCCTACCTCTAGCGCTGTGTAATCCCCCCCCCCTTTTGTGTTGACATCTTCAATGATGATTTCGATAACTTCATCTGGATGCGATGGAAGTCTTCTCTAAGATCAGCATCGGTGATTTCCCCCTCAAATTTGCCCCATTCTCGGATACTAGATGGCATCCTCATCTTCTCTGCATCCCGGACAAACCCTTTAAGGTGATGGAGGACGTAGAAGGCCTCCTTCACGCTGCCAGTCTTCTGCTTGATGCAATGGAACTCGGTCACATGCTTGAACCGGTGTTTGTTGTCATTCGTGAGACATTCCCCCTTCTTGTCGAAGGGGCCTCCCTTTTGGGCGTAGCTCTCGAGAGCCTCATCGAGAACACCCTTTATTCTGGTGTAGTTTTTCTTCATACTCAAACTCCCCGAGTCAAAATAAGTGGCATAGGACCACTTCGGGTTTAGGATGATGAGTGTGCAGTATTTGTCCCTGCTCAACACAATTGAAACGGAATGTTGGAAAGGATCAGCAATGGAAGAAATCTATAAGAAAGCATAAGTTACGATGGCGGCGAGCGGATGTGTACTCGGGAAAGAAAGGCACAAGAAGGTTGTTCTTCCTCTTGTTGTTCAGCATGATCCTCTGGAGGTACTCCGTCGCCATGGTCCGTGTCCTTGATCCTTCCACCAGCTGGCTGTCACGCATGTAGTAGGGATCCGCTACCGCGACGTTCGGGGTCGAATCTCTCTTGATCTTCATCGCCAGATGGAGCGTGTATAGGCAGACCAAGTTATAGTCCAGCCGTCTAGAGTGAAACAGCTTAAAGACGTCCTCGTACGCTATGAAGAACAGATCCGCGGGGGCTTCATGGACGAAGTCCAAGTCCTTTGGCACGGCCGTGAACACCGGGTAATTTGGATGCTCGTCTTTAAGAAGGAGGCCCTCTAGCATCAAGATAGCTTCATGCAAAGAGTGCATGGGTCCACGTACGAGGCGGAGCAGCTCCGGAGGCAGTATCGGTTTACCAGCTTCATGAACTCGGGCCAAGCCATCCGCACGGGGTGATACCATGTCTTCATGACCCCGGATACTCTTAGGAGCTGGCTGGCTCATAGAGGCGCCTGGCCTACTTCTCTTCCTGTGCTTCTTCTCTTCTTCATCTCTGGGGATGCTGGGGGTGCTAACTCCTCGCAAACCGTCTTCTTCAGTGTGCTAGGGCTGAAAACGTTAGCCGGTTTGTCTAGAGCTTGATCGCCGGCCTCCGGAGGCGTGTGTTGAGAAAAACACTGGAAGGTCAGGCGCTGCGTGCATGTAGTGGGACGACAGGTGGATCGTCGTGAGCGCGAAAGGGTTCATCATCCACAGGAGACATGTACAAATCTTTGCTGGCGCCAGTGTTGAGGAAGCCATCGACGTCGACATTATCCTCATCATCGTCGTCGTTGCCACCAAGTTGAGGTGCAACGGCGTTGCCTTTGGACGGTTGCGGTACAGACGTTTCTAACAGTTTTTTGTGGCGGCTGGTGGTGGCGACGACCGCCGGTTCCTTCTGGGTGCTGGCGACGGCTGCAGGTTGCACCGGTTCCTTCCCAACAGTTTTTGGTGGCGGCTTCGAGGCCCGAACGATCGGGGGCCGGAAGATCGAGGTGGCGCCGGTGGTGCGCCTAAACCCCTGAGGACCCCCCCCCCCAAGACGAATCTGGGTCTTCGGCCATGGCATGATCCAGTTGAGGCAATCTCCAAGGACCATGTGGTCCTCCTCGGCTCCCAGAGGTTGAATGGGGGGGGGTCGATGTCACAAAACTCAGGCACTACCGTAGCCAACCTGACCCTCATCACGGCCTCGTCCATTTTAGTGTTGCGCATATCGCGGGTCTTTGGTTGTACGACAGTGCCCTGAGCAACTTCCTTCAACTCGCCGCCGGCCACCACCCTATGCAGGAGTCTGCAAGGCATGTCCTGAGTCAACACATGTTGGGCATCATGAGATGGCAGACATCAAAGGCATAGTTACAGAAGATGACGTGGACTAACTAATTAATTACCTTGGTGATGGCGTTGAGCTCGGCTAATGTCGAGACAAGGGCGCCGGTGCCGGCGGCCGGCCTATCATTCTCCGGCCGCTCGTGTGCATTATCAAGCACCGCCGCCGTCGGCTGCGCCTTGGTATCTTCCGCGGTAGGGGGCATCGGTGCGACCAAATCGAGCGGCGGCTGCGCCGCGGCGTTGGGCAGTGGGGTCACCAGGTCTGGCGACATGTTCTGGTTCATGCTGGAGTTGCTGCCGGTGAAGCTGGGCACGTGTATCGGCCCCTGTTGACCTCCCGCATTCCAAGCAGCTAACCCCTCAATCAACCCAGGGGGTAAGATCGCCCGGAGCTTCTCGTCCACTAACTTGTCCACCGTGCTGGAGTCCACTTTTTCCTGCTCTAGTGACTTCACCTTCTTCCTTAGCTCCACAACCTCGGCTTTATCCCTAGTCGTCTTCCTCCTCTCCTTTCTCGTCTCGGCGTCCGAGTTGTAGTACTGGAGGAACTTCATGCTCGTACCAAAGCCGGACACACGGCCAGCTGACGTCGGCGGCGCCGACTTGTCCCTATTCTTGTAAACGTTCGTCGCCCTGTTGAAAGTCGTGTCCCACGGCTCCGTCGACCCCTGGGACGACGGGCCGGCCTCAGCGTCAGCCTTCAACTCTTGCTCCTGCAGACAAAGGAAATTAAGGTGAACCCATTTAGAAATATGGCTTCGTTATCTAATTAGATCAACGCAATGGACTTTGAGATATCCGTGGTAATTAAATTCCTTACCAGCACTTTCTCGAATTCCCTCACATCCTCATCGTCAGTAACGAATTCCCCCGTCGCCGAGTTCAGATAGTAGCGGGACCGGACAAAGTTCCTCACTGCTCGTCCGTGATTTTTCCCACGGGTTTTCTTTTCCCAGACGTGCAACCTCGGCATCCTCCTTGTCCCAAATGGGCTGTTTTCCTCGGTAACCGCCGCTTCCCAAACGGTGGTTACCTATGTTCAGGTCCCGCATTTCCTTCCCCCACTTGGTCCATTTTTTAGCCTCGTCAGATCTTAAGGACAACTTGAATGCCTCGAACTCTTCTTTGTCGAGCATCGGCTCTTTGGCACTTATCTTCTCCCAGCTGTCACCCTTATCAATCTTCTTCTTCACCCGGGATTTCCAGCTGCTCAAGGCGGTGCTCATCTTCGTGATGGCTAAACTGTCCACCTTTTTGTTGAACGGCTCCGGGAACGTGTATCGTTGGTGAAGCTTCTTGAGGAGGTTTTCGACCAAAGCCTCATTGGCCTTGCTTCTGAGGTCCTTCGTGTTGATCGACATGCTTTCCCGGACGATGCACCCTAGTTGCATGCTGTACCCTTTGGCAATCTCCTTAGGCGCCACTGGTAGGCCACTTGGCGTGACCTCAGTGAACACTTCTGTGACGTTGGCGAGCACTTACGGTGTCCGATCCCTCCTTTGCTTCTTCTCCTTCTGAGCGGTCGGGTTGCTGCCGATACCACCATCCGTGTGGTCCCCGCCATCGCTGGTGGTGGTGTCATCCTCATGGCCGCCACTAGCAGCTCCATCGGTGGTTTCGGCGTCATCCTCCTGGCCCTCATGCTCATCGTCGGCACGGTCGCCACTAGCAGCTCCGGCGGCCTCCACCTCCTCCAACTCCTGGGACATAACCCAGAACGACTTGTTGGCGTCTCTAGCTTCTTCTTCGACGCTCATGTGCTTAGAAGTGTCGGGCTCCGCGTCGGCCGACATGTTTGCACTGCATTAAAAAGAGGCAAAAAGTCAGTACAACAAATATAAGAAAAAAAAATCACTTGATTAAGTACTAAGATACCCCGGCCCATGCATTAGTCGCAATACCCCATATGTCCTATTTTTAGCAAAGTCACGCTAAAATTCACGAAAAAATTCAGCATGACCTTTGCTAAAAAGGGACATATGGAGTACCCGAATTTGCCGAAACGGAAGTTAATCGACGTTCCGGCAATCTCAAGGGCCTCATGGGTACCTGCATACATTTCACAAATCATGTTGGCCGGCATCCCCGGCCAGCAACATCACACCAACACAACTTCATTTCCGGCCGGCATCTCCGGTCGGCAACAAACACAATATCACACACATACATGACAATCACAAACTTCATCACCACATCCACATCTCACCTGAAAGAACGTGGAGGTTCTTCTAAATTTCCTGCATACGGCAAAATAATGCATTAGTTAATTAAAAATGCATCTTCAAGACAGTTAAAAAGTACCAACTTCGAAGGCTTACGAAATTATCAAATCTAGATCCTATTTACAATGTACCTTCTTGGCTCTCTTGCACTATGTTATTACTTCATGATAAAGCTCAAAAATAATTTTTTGAAAACTTCTAACACCTTAATTCAAGTCAGTTTTAAAGGCATATTTAAACAGTGACCATATTTAACACTTAGCAAAATTTTCATCTCCAATATTTTCATGTACTAACCTAGCAACTAACCTAGAAACTAACCTAGCACTGGCAGCAGCAACTAACCTAACAACGGCAACTAACAGCAAGCAACTAACCTAGCTACAGCATTTCGTCGAACACATCACGAGCAGGCGAGGGGAGGCAGGGGAGGGGCCGTGTACCTCGGGCAGGGGGAGGGAGGGGCGGCGTGGAGTTGCTTCCTCAGGCGCCGCCGGTCGTGGAGGTGCTCCGACGCCGAGCAAGAGCGGTTCCAGCACCGAGCAGGGGCGGTGGCTCCGACGCCGAGCAGGAGCGGTTCCGGCGCACGGGATGGGCACGGTGGCGCCGTCGAGACCAAGGCGTGGGGGCGGTCCAACGCACGGCGGGGATGGGCGCGGTGGCGACGGCGAGAGAACGGCGTGGGGGTGACGGCGAGAGTAGGGCGAGGGGGCGAGAACGGTGTGGACTTGGAGAATTTTGGAAGAGATAGGCCGACGCGGGGACGAGCCCACATGTAAGTGGGGCAAAAACTTTCTGTGGCGCACGGTTACGTATTTCTGTGGCGCATCGGCCTAGATGTGCCACAGAATTCTGTGATTCTGTGGCGCATCTGTTGTGGGATGCGCCACAGAATGCCGTGGCTAGATCAGACACATTTTTTATTCTTAAAAAAAATATTTTTAGTTATATTTAAAGAAAGAACAGACACACATTTTAAAGAAAAGAATATACACACATTTGTTAGTAGACCATTATTTTATTCATGATATACATATGCTTGTCTCACACACACACGAATTAATACACAAAAAAAGTCTTCTTCATCCCGGTTCCGAGCTAGCTCTTCTTATTTCCCTTCTTCACGGTTGAATACTTTAGGCCGGGCACCTTGAGATTTCTTCGCGTGAACGGAGAACCTTTAGTAGGTAGGGAGGTCTTCCTTCTTTCTTTACTAGTAGTAGGCATGTTGAAATACTTGTCGAATTCCTCCTCGATCTTCGGATCGCCGTTCTTGTCCAAGTCTTCCTCATTGGCGTCTCCTTCCATTCCGATGATGCTCCTCTTGCCCCTCCTCACGACAACACGGCTAGGCTTTGACGGGTCGGTAATGAAGAAGCATTGGTCAACTTGGCTAGCGAGTACCCATGGCTCATTTTTCGTGGAGGCGTTCTTCGATTTGGCATCGGGTATAACAATGGTGGTGAAATACCGGCCTTCTTTTTCGATGTTCTTGGCCCATCTCACACGGAACATTGGCACCAACTCTCCACAGTAGTTGAGCTCCCATATCTCCTCGATCCTTCTGAAAAATCTTTCCGTGACAGTAGCCTCGTCATCGCCGTAGGATAGCATAGTTACTCCTGAGTTTTGATATTCGCTATTCCTGTCCTTTTCCTCGGTGTAGAATCTGTAACCGCTGATGTCATACGACTGATAGGTCCTTACGTTGTGGCCGGGGCCCTGTGATAAGGAGAATATGAGTTTTTCATCTTCCGTAGATGGCGTTATGCTCTCTGCTTGAGCCAGTTGCCTTTTCTTGAACCAACGCGTGATGTTGGAGTTGTGCTCTCTGGTTACGTCTCCCTTCTTCCTCGGCCAGCCCAGGTCGATGTAATTCTGCTCGATTAAACTTTTGTGCTCTTCCACCCAAGGTTCGATCAATTGTAAGTGTTGTACCGTGACCCGGTGAGCCCTGTCGAAGTCGTCTTGTCGACCATGAATGCCGACATGGAGTGAGCGGCAGCCCTCGCGGTGACCAAATCCATCGAGCCTGCCGAGGTGCGTCCTGGTGGGCATACCAACATCCTGGTTCTTGGTGCTTAGATAATTCTGGCAGAAGGAGATGCACTCGTCTGGACGGGACCTGTTGCGAACGTATCCTTTCATGACACCGTTCTGCCTTTCGAACGGCATCATGTAGTGCAGGAATGTCGGCCCGAGCTGCCTGATGTCATCAATGACATGGAGAAGGAGATGCACGCAGATATCAAAGAATGCGGGCGGGAAGTAAATCTCGAGCTCGCATAGTATCACCACGATCTCTTCCTGTAGCCTGTTGAGCTGCCTCACGCCGATCGACTTCCTGGTGATAACGTCGAAAAAGTTGCAAAGCGTATCACGGACGTGCTCGTCCATTATCCCTCGGATCGCAATGGGAAGTATCTGCGTCATCAGCATGTGACAATCGTGAGACTTCATCCCGCTGAACCTCTTCTTCGTTGCGTCCAGATATCTGCTTATCTTCCCCGCGTAACCGTGAGGAAATTTGACTCCTAGGAGGCACCTGAAAAACTGCTCGAGCTCCTCCGGACTCATAGTGAAGCAGGCAGCGGGAAGCACCACCACGTTCTTCTTTACCCTTTTGCGGCGACCTTGTGTCCCTTCCGTCTGATCATCATCATCATCATCGTCATCACTATCGGGGGCCTGAAGATCTTTCCTGATGCCAAGCCATTTCAGATCGTATCTTGTTTTCGTCCCATCCTTGGTCCTATCCGACATGTTGGAAAGAGTGCCAAGCAGACTCTCGGTAACATTCTTCGTAATGTGCATTACATCAAGGTTATGGGGCGTGTGGAGGACCTTCCAGTACTCCAAGTCGTGGAAAACAGACCTCGCATTTTCTCCACGGGTGATCCATGCGAAGCCACCTTCGAGCCCCTGGGAACACGGTTTTCGAAGACCCGGGATCCCTTCGTAGCTGGAGATGCGGGGTCTCATCCATGCACTTGACACATGCGCAGAATCTGTGGCCTACCTGGGCCGATACATATGAGTAACCAGGATAGTCCTGCACCGTCGTGACCAACGCGGCTCTCATATCGAAATAATCTCTAGTGTAGGCGTCCCACGTACGGGCTGATGTCTCCCACAACATGGCTAACTCCTCTTTCAACAACGCAAGATACAGATGTATGTCGATACCTGGTTGTTTCGCCCCCTGAATGAGAATACTCATGTGTATGTACCTTTGCTTCGTGCACAGCCACGGGGGAAGGTTGTAAGGCCATACAAACACGGGCAAGGTGCTATGCGTGCTACTCTGGTTGCCGAACGGATTGAGTCCATTGGTGCTCATACCCAGCCTGACGTTCCTTGCGTCGCCCCCGAAATTTTCGAAGGCGATGTCCAATGCTTCCCACTGGCTAGCGTCTGAAGGGTGTGTCAGGATCCTACCCTTCTCTGGATCTTCTTTGGGCTTCTCCATTTCCGCGTGCCATTGCATGAGCTTTGCTTCCTTAGGGTCCACGAAATACCGCTGCAAATGGAGAGTGATAGGAAAGTACCATACCACTTTTCGAAGAACTTTGTTGTTCCCACTCTTGTACCGTCCGTGGCCGCACACCGGACATGTGGTTCTGTCCTTGTACTCGCCCCGATAAATTACGCAATCATTGATGCAGGCGTGGTATTTAACGTGCGGTAGGTCAAGAGGGCACACGACTTTCTTGGCCTCCTCGATACTACTTGGCAATGTGTTCCCTCGGGGAGAATATCGTGCCAGAATTTCATGTTCCTGTTGAAGCTCACGTCGGTCCATTTGTTTTCCTCCTTCATCTCTAGAGCATCAAGCGTTACATACAAGCGCGTATCCTAGGGCCGACACCCAGGATACAACGGAGTCATCTCGTCTTTCTCCATTTGCGCCAGCTTGGATTTCTCTCTGGCTGCAGCTCTGGCGTTGCTCGTCTCCTTGAGGAGCAGTTCTTGAACATGAGGGTCCCGTAAGGCCGAAGTTAGCGGGGTCTGGGTGTTCGCGTCTTCTCCACCACCATCTACTCCTTCATCATGACCGTGTCCGCCGGCATCTCCTTCGTCATGATGATCTTGTCCGCCGGCATCTCCTTCGTCATGATGATCTTGTCCGCCGACATCTCCTTCGTCATGATAACCATGTCCGGGAGACTCTTTGTCTTCTCGCCCGTCCTCGTCTTCATGCGCACCATTTGCTGTCGACGCCTGGTTGAAGCCTAGCATGAAACCGCGCCTGAGCAGGTGATCCTCCAATTGTCCGGAATCAGGGTCGATCCAGCTCACGAGTTTGCATGTTCGACACGGACATCTTATCTGGCGCCTGTTGCACCGAATCATGTCCGCCTTCGCTTCTTGCTTGTATCTACTGATTCGACTGGAACTCATCATGATGACCATGGTTGCCTACGCGGTATACATAGAGCAGAAACGAGAGTATGTTAATTAGAACCGCAACATGCACACACAGACATGCATGGTCGCCGGAAAAATTCGGCATGACCTCTCCTAAAAGTAGGACATATGGGTAGTGCAAAAATTTGCCGAAACGGAAATGAATCAACATTTCGGCAAACATCCATGCACCACGCCGACGCAAGCAACAACAAAAAGCTTCTTCGCACATGCAAACCACACAAGCTTCATGTATAAACATCATCTCGCCATCGTGCAAACCGCCCGCGCCGACAAGCGCTTCACCTACAACAAACATCCATATACATCGCCGGCCACACAAAACATGCATATGTATGTCCATCCAACTATACTCACCTAGTAGATTTGTTACCGAGACGTGACCGCGATCGATAAGAGAGTGTGTGGTGTTAGAGAGAAAATAGTGGAGAAAAAGAGATGTATTGGGAGAGGAGGAGAGTATATATGGAGGCTCTCCCGGCCCTCACCAATTATCTATCAAACAAAGTAGGTTTAACTGCAAAAAATGGAGAAAAGTATGGGCAAAATGGGATGGGAGGGAGGAGGAAGACCAGCTGGGTGGGAGGAGGGAGAAGAACAAAATGGGTGGTAGGTAGGGGCTGTCACCTTTTGTAGATCTGGAAAAGTATTTCTGTGGCGCATATGACCATATGTGCCACAGAAATGGAGCTTTCTCCTTTCTGTGGCGCATCTGATCTCATGTGCCATAGAAAGCTCCATTTCTGTGACGCATGTGATCATATGCGCCACAGAAAAGGCGCAGAAGGATGAAAACCAATCATTGGTGGCGGGCCCCACCATATTTCTGTGGCGCATTCGGCTGCATGCGCCACAGAAAGCAACTATTCAGTGGCGCATTGGTGAGGAATGCGCCACAGAAAGTGGCAGAATTTTGTGGCGCATGCCGTCCTGTGCGCCACTGAATATATTCTGTGGAGCATGTCAATATTGGTGCACCACAGAAAGTGGTTCCACCTATAGCCGTTTTCCTACTAGTGACAACACTAAAAACATCTTATATTAAAAAAGGAGGGAGTATAAGTTGTAGGCATAAGTTGCGAAAAAAATTATGGATCAGAGGGAGTACTTATTTTGAACAATCCTCATAACAATCATCATGTTAAGATATGCATGCATGTAAGCATATCCGTTGAGTGGTATGTGGTAGAGATGACTGCACGCTACACGTACAACAAAGATCGCACCGACCAAAACCGAGTCAAAAACTTTCCCAGGCTGCAGGGAACAAAAGAAAAGCATATCAGAATGTGCTTGCGACTATTTGCAGTGAACCCCCACCAGGTCAGTGTACTGAACTACTTTTTGTACTGGAAATTTATGCTGTCTTGTTTTATCAAATAAAGATATCAGCAGCTAATAAAATGTGTACTAGATCAGCTTATAAATTGCAACCTACTTATGCTGCTGAATCTAAATTGAATTATAAAACTACAGATAAAACTAATATATAAGTTGTTAAGAGAAAAGATATATACTAGTAAAAAGAGCAATAATTAAGCAACACGGATTCAATGGACACATGTATACACGTGATCCCATTAGAATCGGAAAAAAAACTAAATGAAATAAATAGATACGACATAAATCATGTGTATAGAAAATATGTGCAGGTCATGTTTGAAATAAATTGAAAAGTATGTAACTTAAGCTAAAATACCAAGTGTCCAAAGGGTATGTACAATGACGCGGATTTTTAATGTGCAAAAAATACAAAGTTTAATTCACTTTTTGACGCAGGCCGCACATGATCGTATTTTTTCTTGAAATTTTGCACGAGCAAGGTATCAAGACTATGTATGTGTGTGATTTATTTTAAAATTATCTGAAACTTTGAAATACGATTTTTGAGATGCTTTGAAATTCAGGTTCATGTGTACCCAACTCCACCATGGTATTTTTTAGATTTTGTTGTTGTTGCAACTGGGTATTTTGAGTAATTAAGTTCCTACCTAACCACACAATAGTATGAGAAGGTAAGTCACATCTGAACAAAGCCTCACCTACCCCATTTTCATCCAGATCTACACCAGCCTGCTGCAACCAGTGCAACTGCAACCTACCCACACCATGCATGCTTATGTGCTGATCTCACGAATAATTCAGAGAATTACATATTAATCCGAAAAGTTCCAATATTATTAAGGATGACCCTGATATATCAAAAGACCCGTACATGCATATGTCTTTAATTATCAACCATGGATCAAACAGTCTAGAAATGAAACAGAGCAAAGAACTACTCATGCAGATGTCCAAGAACCCTAGCTAGCTACAGTAGCTAGCAATGTGGAGAAACTTGCATCGGTAGGCTAGGATAGCTAGTACTCATCCACGACTTCTATCAGCTTGCTGGCCACTGCGCTTGCAAACAATGGAGATCCTTGATGAATCTGCATCCAGATAAAAAAGGAAACCAAAACGTTGTCATCTTAAATTTGCATATGATGAAATCATCACAAAATTAAGGCCAGTGAGATTATATTGATTGGTTCTCTAACTATGTGACCATACCTTAGTGTTGAACATGTAGATGTGGCAGTCTCCGATCTTGCCGCCGGAGAGGTGGACGATGTCGAGGCGGAGGTGGTCCAGCGCCCGGGACGCGGCGGCGAGGCACCCGTCACGTCGGCGCTTGGTGAGCTTGATGTTCACTTCGTCCTCCACGATCCGCACGTCCACGAAAGTCTCCTTGCTCTTCCGCTGGATGTACGTGTTCCGGATCGGTTGAAGCGCCGGCGCAGCTACCACCGCGGCCGCCACCTCGCCCTCGGAGCTCTCCGCCACTCCTGCCGACGCCGCCGGCGCTGCGTCAGCCACGTCCATCTGGTGCTCGCCCCAGTGCCTCTTCTTCTCCACCAGCAGCGACAGCTCCTCCACCGTCCTCCCCAGCTCCTGGATGTAATCGATCGCGTCCTGGATTATCGTGGCCCGATCCTCCTTCAAAATACAGCACAAAAGAGAACATAGAAGTATAGAACCAAAAGGTGAGTACACGAGATCGACGAACGGATCGACTGCATACGAGAAGAATTAAATAGCAATCATTGGCATGAGCGTACGACGTAGGGTAAGCCAAGAAACAGTAGGAAACGAAGGTGCCAAACCTTGGTACGGTTGGGTATGAGATGCATGAGGGCGAGGAACTTCTCGCTTAGGCGCATCCGGCGCTGCTTCTCCTTCTTCTCGACGCCGCCGGTCGGCCCGCCGCCGGTGCCGCGGCTCCGCTTCCTGCCGCCTCTGGCCCGTGGCTTCGGGGAGCTCTCGAAGGGGCCGACGAACTCTACGTAGGCCGACTCGTCGTCTGCGGCGCCGAACACGAGGGAGGACGACCCGGTCCTCGGCCCGCCGCGGAGGTACGTCTCGGCGGCCGAGGGGTACTGGCCGTAGTAGTCCCGCAGCATGCTCATCGCCTGGTTGTTGGTGGCGGCCAGCTGGTCGAACTGCACAGGCGGCTGCTGGTCGGCGCCGCCGAAGAAGTACTCCACGGTGGGCTGCGGCGAGACGGCAGTAGCAGCTGCTGCCGCTGCCGCGGCATCGACGAAGGAGAGGAGGTGGAAGTTGAGCTCAGCTGGGATGGCCGTGACACCGGAGGAGGCGAGGTGCGACTGGCCGGCGTCCATGTCCAGGGTCTCGTGGGGCATCTGCAGGAGCTCGCACTGAGGGTGGTACATCTTGGTTTGCGGATTAAAATCTGCAGAAACACACCCAGCAAGGGTCAGTACGTTCCGAACTTCTTACATGCAAAGGAAGCAACTACACACGCACATATATGGTATTTTAAGCGAACTTCGAATGGCACAAAATATCCCATGCAAAAAATTTCGATCTTTTGGAGTGATGCATCAATGTTCAGTCCCACCATGGATAATAAGAAGAGATAGCAGGTGCAGCTAGGGATGCATTACTTACAATTCACGAAAAATATCCTAAACTCCGAGTGAGGGGCAGATTGCCGCAAACTGCTACGAGACATAAATTATTGAAAACAAAGCCGAACCTCTCTTCAAGAGGCAATTGCAGGAGCTGGAGGCTAGATCTAGGCTGCTTTTGTTTCGAGTGGCTGCTGCTAGTACTTGGTAGAGATGAAGAGAGCTTCAACTACTGATGGGAGGAGGGAGGTGGGGGAGAGGAGAGCTGGGGATTTATAAAAGGGGCAAATTGATATTGGGTAGGAGAAAGCGGTGAAAGGGACACTTGTACAACAAGAGCTGCATTGCTGCCCGGCCTCTTTTTCAGAAGCGTGGGTTGTTACTGAGATTCCTTCAAGGTAGGGCCCGTTAATCTCCCATACAGAGGAGCCATGCACCGGACACTGACAATTCTAGTGGGTACATGCCCATGCAGGAATCTGAAAGCCTCTACCCACATATACACACACTCACCCGCCTGACCGAGGGATATTTTAGTCCTCGCTTAGATGGATAAGTACTTACTTAACGTTAAACATGGGGATTGACTTGGCCCATTAAGTGCACCACCGAAGTGCGCTACGTCGGATCGAGGGACCAAATTTCCCAACGCTGTACTTTGGGTATATAGCGGTATATTCATACCTCAAAACTTTGAAAAATCTAGTAAAAAAATATGAAGAAAAAGTAGATTATATACTTCTGCTATGTTGCACGAATTGGCTTGTTCAAATATTATGCGAGAAACTTCAGAAAAAACTCAATCAAAGGAAAAAAGTACAATTCGCTTAACTAAAAAAATAAGTACTCAATCATCGGGACAAGATTTTAGTGATGAGTTTGTGAAGATTCTCCCTACGAATCTTGTAGCCTCATCATACCAATTCCATGAACACATCTCTCAAAAAAATGCTAGTACTAACTTAGTGAATAAATTAGCAAGATTTTCACATGACTTAATATGCAAAATTCCTACTTTCTTAAACTTTTGCATTTCATGTGCATAGAAGAATTTGGGGTTGATATTCTTCCTCATATTTCTCTTCACATAACCCGTCTGGACTTGTGCAACACAAATAACATTATCATCTGTTCAAGTCACACACACTCTCGTGATGCTTCATATAGTGTTATAATGTCCAAGTGGTCCTTCGAAGTTGACACTGGATTTTTCTTAGATGATTTTTGGGAAACTGCGATTCCACTCCATAAAGGGAAAAAAACCCAGCATGAGATATGGAAGTGTGCAGATCTGAGAGGTACGCAGCATCAGCATAGCCTACAAGCGATATGTCTTGGTTCCTTCCGTAGAACAAGACAATATCTTTGGTTCTTACATGTATTGAAAGATGTCTTTAATGTTGTTCAATCATTGTTGCTGCTGCTCACGTACCCGTCTAATTTTCGCGGAGCTCAATATAATTGGCAAGAATCAAAAGAAGGCCCTCTTTTGATTCACATGTGTTGCGAAAATTATAGCGGATTGACTTTGGACTGGCTTTGGTTTTTTCAGATTTATTTGGCCAAGGGATACACCTTCTGAAGGTTTACTAGTAATGCACATAGTTAATATGGTTTTGGTACTAGATATAACATGATAATGATTTAAAAATTAAACAATGACTGGTAGTTGTTCCCATGTTTATTCCCATGATGTGGTGAATGTCTTTTGAAAGGGATGCATGTCTAAGATTCCTCTCAACATCATTTTAGCGAGTTTTTTTTTCATTCAGTACAGTCTTAATAGCACACTCTTTGTTTCTTGGACAATCAGGATGTAGTTAATTCAAGGTCCCTCATGTCTTGCACATCGATGCTCTTTTTTTTGGCTTACGTTGTTGCCAATTTGGATTAAAAGGTTTAGCCAAATTTATACAGTTTTAGTTCAACTATATGTGGCATGTTTGTTTTGTGAATTGATTTTCTCTTGCTATGAAAGTGACATACGATTTAGCCTCTTGGAGGTTAGTGTTTTCATCTGTACAGTTACCAAAAAAATGGAACTGGCCATCCCTTTTTCATGGAAATAATTATTTTGGTGACCTGGTATATTCGAAATGATTCCTTTTGCAACACAAGACCTAGGTTGTATACCAATTCAGAAGGAGTTGGCTCTTGTTAAACAGAGAGACAAGAATAAAATTTATTTCGCTTGATTTCTTTGTAGAGCCCTGATCTGGTAAGGTTATCTACACTAACTCTAACCCTACAAGACTAGCAACCATAGTTCATGCTAAGTGATAAATGACAGCAATTTATTCATACTCCAAGTCATGCTCTCCAATATACTTGTCGTTGTTGCATAGTTCTTATTTCTTCTGCACAAAATAATTGGACAGGTCATTATTTCCTACTTGAGTTACATATCCTACTATATATTTTATTTTGTTCAACATGCTATTTAGAATTGTCTACAAAATAAATTAGAAATAAAATATATCTTGTACATTCATTTAGTTTAGCCTTATTTACACAATTTATTTCTCCAAACCATTATTATGACAATTTGCGTGATGTGTTTCGCAGGATAGTAGTTTCCGCTTGGTTGTTCCGGCTGTATTTGTTAATAGTCACTCTGCATTTGTATGATCAGTTCTTTGGGCCGGATTTTACTCCCTCATACGTTGAAAATATCTACTATCGGTGTTGCTTATATAGTTTTATGAACAATGTGATGCACTGATGCGTGAAGAGTGGCTAGTTGAAATTTAGTGTCTTTGCAAATCAACTCCTTTTTTTTGCGAAACACAGTACACACACAGACGTTCACATACGCGTACACACACTCACCCATATGAATGCACGCACGCACACACTACCCCTATAAGCACCTCTGAATACTGAGCCGGCGGGTCGAGTCTTGAGATTGACGAATTCACCACAGACGCCTCGCTGTCGACGGGAACGTCGCCTCCCACTGAAGAATATTCCGCTTAATGAGAAACACCAGTGTCAAACCTGAGGTTTGAACTTGGTAGGCTGGGGCTATAACCACCCTCCTAACCATCTTGCCACAGGTCTCACAGATCAACTCCTTAGACGTTGATAAATAAGTCTCTACTGATTGACGCGGGGTCGTACTGCAAAATTTCAAGCAGGTGGTATGTGCTTTTTACAGATAGAGACACTTCTATTTTTGACTGTACTATTTGTAATTGGTACCGGTTAAACATGGACAAATGCGCAGCTGACTTCCCTTGAATACATAGTAAGCCGTTAAGTTTTTTGATGTGGGCCACAGATGATTGATGCATTGCAAATTCATTTGGTTACTACACAAGTATGTAATCTTGATTTATGAATGATAATCAAAGAGACTTACATTTATTTTTTTGTGGACTTTACATCTTTCCATGGTTGCATTGAAAAATATGTAGATTATAATAATTTGAGGTGAATATTTTTTTAATTACTGTGTGCCAAAGCAAGAAATGGCCAAAGGCCCGGCCCTTGAGGCAAATTGTGATTACTTATCCTTTTGCAATATATTAAGGATGGTCGATCCTCTTGTTAACATTACCTTTACATTTACAAAAAGCGTAAATCAAATGTACTCCCTCCGTTCCAAATTAATTGACTTGGATATGTCCAAATATGGATGTATCTAGACACTAAATATGTATAGATACATCCGTATTTGGACAAACCCAAATCAATTAATTTGGAACGGAGGGAGTAGTGGTTATACGCATGTGGAGAGGGTTTACCATGGACTTACAAAAGAGTGACTAGGAGAATTGGCAGGATTGACCCGGAATTGTGCAGTAAACAAGAAACAAACAACCAGAACATGAATTGTGTTGTTGTTGGACAACAACGGACCGATCAAGAGACGCGTCCTTGCTATTACTCCCTCCATACCATAATATATGTGTTGGATATTGCAACATGGACTACATATGGAGCAAAATGAGTAAATCTACACACTATTAACACTGGCGTACCTAGAGGGTGGGCCAATTCTAAGAAGATTGGACTACCCCAAATCTGATTATCAGATCGTGAACCATTGTCTGGCCTAATTTGCCTATGGTCGCTGCTCCCAACGTTACGACGACTGAATCGGCGGCCGACTATATCAGTCGTTCTTCTCCTCAAGGCGTTTCTGGACGGAAAGAGCAATCGAAGAGTAGACCTATAGTCAGCTAATTCCGGGAGCTGCCGTCGGCCGCCGCTGGCCCCTTCGCTCCCCACATTTTCACGCTCAGCCGGTCCACCGCGGTGGCGGTGCTAGGCGCAATAAGAGAGCAGGAGCATGCGCGAAGCGCTAACTCTAGCAGTCAGCATCTATTTTTATTTTTTTTTGCCACAACCGAATAGCAAAAGCACATTTGCCTCTATTTTTTTTGTTATTATGATATTGTCAAATGTGGATTGGTATTGGACAATTTTGTAGAACTGAAAATTTCTGTTTATAAATGGAAAGCAAATGATTATTTCTTTTGTATATGTAGAATTCATTGAGAAATAGCAACATTTGTATTATCACGCACACTTGAAACATATGTACAAAACTGCAATGTTGAGCGGGGACACCAAATAAGAGCCTAACTCTATGCCTGGTAGGTAGATTCCACTCCATAATCCCAACGCAACCAAGAATGAGATTTTTTTCTATTCAAGGTCCTTTGTTTAACATAGTTGGACTAGCTTGTAATTTCATATTTTTGAACTTAGAGGTTCCTATTTGTAAAAGTTGTGTTGTCATATACTTTTATTTAATAACAGCACATAGGTCGCAAATTAAGTTAGTCTAGCCAAACATAAACATTGTTACAGATTTTTCAATTATATATTTTGCTTAATAATATTGTTCAAATACTTGCAATTCGGTGCAAAAAAGGTGCTGCCATTTTATAATTGTGCTAGTAGGGAGGTAACGGGATCAAACTCATGCGGACTACTACTCCCTCCGTTCCAAATTAGATGACTTGCTATTCAGTACATGTGGATGTATACATGTAACAAGTCTAGATATATCCACATGTGGTGCATAGCAAGTCATCTAATTTAGAACGGATGGGGTATATCTCAACACATACATGCAAACAAACAAGTTCCTAGTGTCTTAGCAGACGTAGGCTACCAAACACATCTCAGTTGTATGTCCTTAGCCTGTAGGACTATAGGGTGTAACATGTCTCGGGAGACTTATCCATGCTACATGCAAAGATCATATTGGCTACCGCAAACACCCTAAATATTGGAGAGAAAAGCGATAAACATGGATCGCCAGCATAACCCGATGGCCTCCCGATTTTGTTTTTGTTTTTGACATTGTATGACCGCAGACATACATTACTTGTATTGATAAAAATACAGATACATATATGACACCTTCTCCTTTTGAGCTCTCAGGGCATCTGGGGAAATTTAGGGACGGATGTTGGAATCCCTAATATGGAGATATAGGGTAAACTTGCTCTAGCACCATCCTCGGAGCCCAGGGAGGAGGTTTTCCCTGACCAAAAATAAAATGCTTCACTAACGAACTGATCAACGGCACATGAACCAATTGAGTATGTACACCAAGTAGTACCGAACAAAAAAAATCAACGAACCCCGAAATACCCTACAAAATTGCTGCGCGTAACAGCCGTAACGAGGATGCTACACCACCAGGATAAACATGAACACCTACAGGCTACAGCATCGTCTACTGATCAGATTCTATCCATTTCCTCAGGTTGAAAAGGGCCTCAGCAGACAAGCTCTTGCAATATCTCAATAATCCCTACAGCATCATCTACTGATCAGATTCTAGCAATCTCCTCAGGTTGCAAAGGGCCTCAGCAGACAAGCTCTTGCAAGATCTTATCCGCCTTGATGGCCCCTGTTCCGGAGGCAGCAAGCACCCGCTGAGCTCAGAGGCAAAGCAAATGACAATCACCGTGAGGTTGTCAAAGGTTTGGAGCCTCTTCGCCTCCATGGCGAGCTCCCTCGCGCACCTATCAGGGTCATCGTGTCGTCTAAGCCCCTTGCGGACTAGGGTCACCGCGTGCTCGCTAGTCATGACATCCCATATCCCGTCACAGCCTATAATGAGGAACTCATCATCCTCGGTGAGGACCGTCTGCCGGAACTCTGGCTCAGCAATGAGCGGTGACGGTGAGCCTCGAGGCATTTTCATGTCCCAATCCCCTAGAGCCCGAGTCACGGAGAGTACTCCGTTGAGGTAGCCATCTTCAATGTATCCTCCACAATCAGTGACCCTTTGACGCTCTGCATCATAAGTTGGCCTGTGATCGCAAGACATCTCCACAGCAATGCCTTTCCTACACAGTACTGCTCGGCAGTCCCCAGCATTTGCAACCAATAACTGCCTGGGAGATGGTTAGAAAAATGAAAGTTAGCATGCACACACAAAATGCAACCATGGTGTACCCATAATGGGTGTATCACGCACTGCATGCTCATCTTACCTTCCAAAGATCAAAGCTGTAAGAGCTGTTGTTCCCGAAGATCGGCTGATGACTGAATCGTCTGCAAGAGCAAGGTCTGCACTCAAGAACGCTTTGCGGATTGAGTTCTCAACAGATTCAGAAAAAACTTCATCTTGTATTGCATTTGGGAATTCTGAATCCTCAAAGAACAACCTCATGGCATGCCTTTTCATGTAGGCTGCTGCATCTGAACCCCCATGGCCATCAAAAACCTATTAACAAACAACACAATTAGTTCAGAGAGTACAGAAGAATCATAGTTTGAAAAACATAAAAGAAGGTCCTGCATACTCCATAGAAGGCATTAGGCACTGGGCACACCAGCAGTGAGCCAAGACGGCCAGAAAGATCATCAATTCTAATGTGTTCATCTTCCATGTATCGCCTAGGTCCAATATCAGCGAAGCTACCAGATCGGATGTTAGGGACAAAACTTAGAGTCTGCAACTGTGTCTTGAACTCCTGCATTGAGCAGAATGATAAATATGATGCAGTGAACAAAGACACACTCCACCAAAACTATATCTCGGGATAGGGTAACTTCCAAGTGTTAAATTGAGACATTTGGGTTGCCAACCATCACATGGCCATGCATTCACAAATCAATTCAAATGGTTATGGATGTCACTGAACAAACATGCTAATACTGAATTAACAAAACAATTAGTCAAGCGTACACAGATATGTAATCCAACGCAAAGCCACCGCGAATCCCAACAACAGACAACTCAAAGTACACAAACAAGCTACCACCATCCTATTATGGGCAGGAATGGAAACAGTCAAGTTGAATCACACTTTTCGTAGGCAAACAACGAATATGCACCTAACAAGCCCAGCAATATAGCAACGAAATTATCCACAGACAATTCAAAGTACTCCAAACAAGCTACCACTATCCTATTATGGGAATAAACTGAAACTAGTCGCGTTCAATTGCACTTTGCGTAGGCAAACAATGAATATGCACCTAACACGCCCAGCAATACAGCGATGAAACTATCCGCACGTCAGAGAGATCAATCAAATGATTCCACTATCCATTTGTAATTCCAATTCCCCAACTACTTTGAACAGTTAATAGACCGAGATTAGGAACTAGTAATAAGAAAAGGTAATCTTTGAACTCTTAAGCAGGTAGTTTCCTCACTTCCACAAAAGCACACTGACTAGAAACAATTCTACAGAGAAGATCATTTAATTACCTTCTACCAACGAATTGTTGCAGCTCAATCAAATAAAAGAAGCGCTCCTGATAATCTAAATAACCGTACAACGTCACAAAGAATACAAGACTCCAGATTTTTGACATACAATTCGCCAGACCAATAACTCCTATAAAACCGAGGAAAACAAAGGAGACCCTTGTTCAGCTTGAATCAAGAACTCACCAGATCGGGCACCTCGAGGTCCACCAGTAAATCATCCGTCGGCGACGCCACCGCCGCTGGCGTCGGCGGCGAAACGGCTGCCTCGACCACCACCTCCTCGACCCCCTTCACGGGGCAGCGATGGAACGAGGACTCCAACATCGGAACGACCTGATTCATGACCTCCGGCCCGGCAACCATCTCCGCCTCACCAATCAAATTCCTCCCCGACGCGTGCGGCACAACAACGACCTCCCGAATCTCTCGCCTTTCCACACCAAAGAACCCCCGATCCGTCCCCTTCCTGCTCGCACCACAGAATAAAAATCCCCAGCAGGCCAACGATTATCACCCAAAATTCTCCGGGAGGGGTCTGGTGGCCTTTCCACGATCCGAGAGACGCGATTTGAACTTTTCCTGGGACACACGGAGAGTTTCCTGATCCGAAACGAAAGAAGAGACGAAACGGCGGAAATTAGGAGGGAATTACTACTGTATTTATTATGCGCGCGTGGTGATAAAAGAACGGACGACGGCAGCAGTAGATGGCAGCCGGGCGGGTGGCCGTTGTGGGCCGTACCCTAGGTTCAGTGCGCTGCAAGGATGACCGGCACGCGTGCGTCATGCACCGTACCGGGTTGCCGAACTCGTTTACGTTCATTCCCAGTTCATACGGTCATACCTCTTGTCGATTTTTTATATCTCGTTGGTGGGGGTACATAATACAAAGGACATGGAGCAAATAGAAAATTACACGACAGTCCTCAAGTTTTACAAGAAACACCCTACAAAGCGCGGAAGAGACACGATCAGGTCCTTCGACTCCACCATCGTAACTAGGACTCGAACGCCGGCCATCCCTACAGCAACCGGGGATGATACCACTTGGGGCAGTAAGGACGCGAAAAGCCAGCGTGAATCCTTTGCAGGGTCTCCCAAGTCCCAATATGAGGTAGAAGAAGCGCCATCGGCACCGTCGCCTGGAGAGGCTGCCGCTTCAGCCAAGAATTACGGTGGCAACGCAAGTCCATCGTTGATGATCTCTCATTTGCAACTCAGATCTTTGCCACCTTCTAGAAGAAGGAGTCAACGTGCCACTCTACTTCATCCCCTCGCCATCAAGCCCGACCGATAGAAGCTTCTTTGCACCTTGACAACACACATAAAGATGGCCTGACACCACAACCTTATTGAGTGAAACGGCGGCCATCTCCATCGCTCCCAACTTCCACCTATAGAGGTGCAAAGCCATGAAAAGATCCGGTACCCATTCTAGGGAGTCTTTCTTCTAGAAGATAGTCACACCTCACCAGATGCGCTTCCCCAGCACCATGCTGGAAAAGGCCTCGGAGCAACATGGCAAGCACAATGGACAAGGACCCGCGAGCTTATTCGGGCTGCTCCGGCCAGATCCCGCCCACCACCCACCACCCGCCGTCGAGGCCCTCCATAGACCCTGACCCTAGAGGGAAGAACGACACCTTCCCTCGTGCTCATCAGCAACAAGAGCAAGCCAAGACTCGGCATGAAACCATGCATTCACTTCGTGGGAACCTCTAAACTAACCCTATCTACAAGGATTTGATTAAAAAGTTTATAGTTTTCTTGATTTTCACATGTTTGAATGCAATGCAGATATCTATAGGTTACCCTTTTCATTGGTCTAAACTACGGGGTCCGACAGCTGTCAACCCATGTGAAAATTCGTGGAACTATCCCGAATGTTTCAAGCTCTGTCTAGACATGAGATTTCAGATTAGGAAGTCGGATTTGAGAAAACTGGAGAACTGTTTCAAATGTTCCAACCTCCTCAAAGCGAGATTTCGAATTTGAAAGCCTATTTTAAAATGCTGGAGGACATCCAAACATATCCTAAATAAGGGATTGTCTAACCATTATCTAGCTGAAATTAGAATTGGCCATCAGTCACTTTTTTCCCAGTACCTCATTACGCTCAGCTTACATGTTCAATATTTTTTCAACTGAGTCAAACAAAAAACCCATTTCAGTCCGTTTTTTTCCAGGTCATAAGTCAGATTTTTTTTGTTTCACCACTCCTCGTTTCTTTATTCTCGCTTCCATTTCCTCAATTACTACCAATGTGAGTACGACTGATGATGTGACTGATGGTGAATTTCATTTCAGCTAACATAAATTAGAATGAGTGCAAATAAAACAATTATAGTGGAAAACTCCGGACCAGAAGCCGATCAACGGCCAAACAATCCCGATTTCTTTTGGGAACGGACCAACACACCTGATTTATGGGAAACGTTTCTTCTGCTTTTACCTTTATCCCCTCTTTCTCGGTTCTTATTTTAACTCGGCCGCCTCCGCTCTCTCTTCTCTGCTGTGTTCTTCTCCTCCCCCTCTTCGCTTTCAATTCCCACGACCACCCGGAGAGTGGGAGGAGAAGACGAGCCGAATGAATTGGAGTTAAGTTCGCCGTGATCCCGCCGAAGAGGGCTGCTCCGCTGTCCGGGAATCTCCTGATCTGGTAATTTCTTTAGCTTTTTTTTTCCTGCTTTGCTCCTTTCATGGGATCCTCTGTTAGGGTTGGGACTTGGGAAGCTAGGAGTTTCTTGCGCGGAAGTTCGGACTCCATCTATTCTCAGCGATGTTAGTGGTACCTGCCGAGATCATAGTGGTGTAATTTCTGTGGGCATTTACATGCTCCGGTTCGTGTCGTTGCTGCGACTTGCGAGAGAGAGCCAGGTCTCAGGAGACTCGGGAGCTGGAGGGTTCTTGATTTTAGCTCTTGGAATTCACTTTGTGATGTAATTCGATCAAAAGGCTTTGGAACTCGGTTTCCTATTGCTGCTGCTTAATTGACATCGTGCGTGGCTCCCCAATTTGGTCATCTTAGTTAGCAGTTTGCTTCCTTATATGGTTGCCAAGGAGTAAGGACATGTGAATTAGTCTATGCGGCCCAACATTTGATGTTCTGGATAAAAGGTCACAGTTTTCCAAGGGTCAATATATGAATTTCTCTAAAATAAGAGAAATAACTTGTTCGGTACATCGATGATATCTGTACGGAACGCTAGTGTGGATATGTTCGTGCTGAAGTTGAGCTTCTTCGTATGCTTATCAAATTGGTAGGTGTTGAATTGAGCATAAGACAGCCAGCCAAATGCTACAGTTTTTTTTTTCCGTCCTGGCAACCTGAACATCCAACTTTAAAGGCTCCTTTGATTCATAGGATAGGAAAAATGTAGGAATATCAAACCTATAGGATTGGGATGGCATGTCTAAGTGAATACTATGGGAAGAGGGATTCTCTTTGATTGTGGCAAAGGAATTTTCCGAGGTTGGACCTCATGCTTTTTCCTATAGGATTTACACGACAAGATTCCTATAGGATGTGATCATATGAATCAAACAAATTCTATAGGAAAATTTCCTATAGGAACTAATCCTTCAAAAATCCTATGCCATTGGCCCCTTAGGTTTTTGCTAATCCTAAAGGTGCAGATACCAGATAGTATATGGTTTTTAGTGTGCTTCTTGAATTAATTTGTATGATCATGTCCTCGCAATAAGTGCCTATGTTATGCTTCTTGACTTAATAAATTATACACTTTGCAGGTCAATCCAGTATAGGCATAGGGAAGGAAAGTAGAACACTGGTCAGATAATATGACGTCAGTAGGTCTGGTAAATTCTTCATCAGCTTTCGAGGAAACAAGTACTAGTGGAGCCAATGATCGACTACCAGAGGAGATGACCGAGATGAACATAAGAGATGATAAAGTAACTTTGTGCTAGAAGCGTGATATTACTCTTTCCTTATAATACCTCTTCTTAATCTCTTGTATGTAAACATTGTCAGGAAGTTGAAGTTGTGGTGATGAATGGTAGTGGATGGACACTGGTCATATTATCGTCATAGCTGTCGGTGGAAGAAATGGGCAGCCAAAGCAGGTAACGGAACAACCATAAGTAGCATCGGTAATCCCTAGTGATTTATGTGTCATGGCTTCATGTAGCAAGGGTGGAGCCAAATCTGCTTTCAGCATGATAGAAAACTTCTGTCATGTCATGTCATGTGTCACTAATCTTTAACATTATTAACCCACATGAAGGATTTCTGCAAACTCATATTACTGAATCTTTATATTTAATTGCAGAATCTTAGCTACATGACTGAGCGTGTGGTAGGGCAGGGTTCATTTGGAGTTGTCTTTCAGGTAGGAAAACGAAATAAATTTAGTTTTCATTTATGTATATAAATTTACGTGTTATCTTCTATGATGTTGTCATGTAATATCCTTTTGTTTGAAATATAACTGCCATTTGGTTTGTTCAAATTATCTTTTACAGGCAAAGTGTCTAGAAACTGGCGTGAGAATAGCTATAAAGAAAGTTCTTCAAGATGCGAGGTATAAGAACCGTGAGCTGCAAACAATGCAACTTCTTGATCATCCAAATGTTGTATGCTTAAAGCATTACTTTTGCTCAACGACTGAGAAAGAGGAGCAATACCTTAATTTGGTGCTTGAATACGTGCCTGAAACTGTTCATCGTGTTATTAAGCATTACAATAAGATGAATCAACGCATGCCGGTGCTATATGTTAAACTTTATATGTATCAGGTAAATGTTATGTGTACCTCTTGGCATTTTCTTTTTCCAGATACTGTTATTAAGTGAAACTCTATGTAAATTTCATTTCGTTCAATTATATTTGCAGATATGTAGAGCTTTGGCATACCTTCATAACTGCATAGGAGTATGCCACAGAGACATAAAGCCTCAAAATATTCTGGTCTGTGTTTTGGTTGACATTTGTCTGATGTTTACACAAACCTTCCAATTTTCTATTAGACATTCTAACCAAATGACATGATTTGATATCAGTCCATTCTTGTGACAGGTGAACCCACATACTCATCAACTGAAGTTATGCGACTTTGGCAGCGCAAAAGTTTTGGTACAATTCAGAAGTTCTGATATTACCGAACTTCATATGAAACATCACATATGTTGTCTGTGTCTTCTAAAGTTCTAATTACATCGTCTAATGCTGATAGGTAAAAGGGGAACCAAATATTTCGTACATCTGCTCTAGATACTACAGAGCCCCAGAGCTCATATTTGGTGCTACAGAGTACACAACAGCTATTGACGTGTGGTCAGCTGGTTGCGTTTTTGCTGAGCTCCTTCTAGGGCAGGTAAGAGATCAATAAAGTTCTAATGATTTATCATCCACCTTCTTGTTGCAACTTTCATAATTATTTGTTTCCGGGTAGCCTGTTTTCCCCGGGGACAGTGGTGTCGATCAGCTTGTTGAAATTATCAAGGTAATAGCAACTAACTTAAATTAGAGATCTGGCACATAGTATTCTCCCTTTTTCCAGCTAACCCAGGCAGGTGACTTGTCTTTCTTTCAGGTTTTGGGTACTCCGACACGGGAAGAAATAAAACGTATGAACCCGAACTACACTGAGTTTAAGTTCCCAAATATCAAAGCTCATCCATGGCACAAGGTAGATGCCTCCATATCTTCAAATTCCCCTTTCTTACTTTCAAAGTTATCGTCCTACATCTATTATATACTAAAAGCAAAATGAGATAGTTTTTCGAGCCACCATATTAAACCACATCATCTTAATTAATTTTAGTAGTTAGATCTAAAATATGTGGTTAGGATTTAATGAATTATTAGTGGTTACGTAACATGTTTGACACGATAAGTTGTCCGTGTTATAAACCACCTAGCTGGAACGATATCTAAAAAAAAACGTAGCATGTTTGACAGATAAGCTGTTCGTTTAAAAAACCAGCTAACTGGAACGATATGTAAGAAAAAACACACGTATGTTCCGCAAGCTACGTACCTTTGTTTTTTTAACAGACCTACATTCGAGTTTCTGGAACGTAATAGATAGAAGAAAAAAAACTCTAAAGGTGGGGATAAAGTGTACGAGCTGCAAAAAATATGCAATCCACTAATAACAATTTTGACGGTTCAGATATAATATGTAATACTTTACAACACATATTTGTGCACACAACGCCTTTGCGTGACAGCATAGTGCACACATAATGCATGTGGATTTTAGAAGAAAAAAAGGGTTGATTGGATGTTACCTGTAACTTGGACTTCTTAATTATCTGATCGCTCATGTAAAGTAAGGTTGGGTGTGCCGATTGTGCCAAACCAAAAAAGGCTAGGCCTATTGTGTCAGATTGCTTCTCCCAATTAAAACTCCTACGTCACGTAAAAAAAAGAGGAATGTGAAAAAAAAGAGGAAAACTAATGGTACATACTATTACTACGGGTACACCGACCGAAAATAAGTTGGTGCACATGGGTAGCACATTGGTACCAGCGCACCCGATATTAAAAAGGTAACTTAGAAAAGTTTAACAATCCTGAAACTTTCAGTCGGGCAAACATTATTAAGTGTTGTACCCGTAGAAAAAATCGCGAGATAGTAACTTTAATTTTACAATGGTTCTGAAGATTTGCCAAAAAAGACACTATATACATGCTATATTCATCATCTATTTGTATTATTTGTCATGATTTTTATGAGAATCATTTCCTGGCCAAACATTTTGTGCGTCATTTTTTAGCCCAAAAAAGAATAGGATCTTTTTTACCTTTACTAGATTTTTTTTACGTGTATCAGTTGCGCCGGTGCCTAGAGTCATTAGTCCACGTATGAATACTGCCACCATATACACACGCATACGTAGTTTCCTAATGACTAGAGTTGTGGAGTTGCAATATTGGCGAAGACACCACTATCAATCACAATGTCGTCTAGGTTCAAATATTTTAACCTATTTTTTATTACCCTCTCCATAGGACATCTAACATTTCATTCTGTTCATCTGAAACTCTCATGCACATGTAATTATTTATCCATGTGATATGATTACGTGACGACATGGAAAACATAGTTTCGGCATTCTAAACAATTGTCAATCTTACCGCCTGCCCTTCACCACCGAATTCTTTCCAGCCGTCCATCAGTATCATATATTATCGTATGCCATACTACCGCAATAATCCATCATCGGTGTATTGAATTGCATATGTAAACCCCTTTTGATATCCATTATCCATATAGTTATTTGTAAACTGTTTTTTAAGATACCTAATTTAGTGCCTCCATGTTTCATTTTATTTATATAAAAATATGTGTAGGTTGTATCCAGCAATAGAATTTCCTAAACCCTCTCACTCGCTCTCATTGTGGGTTTGTACTTTTTGAAAATGTTTTCTCCTCTAATTTCAAGTTTAAGATGTAGTAGAGTACTATATGAATAGTCTGAAAATCAAATCATGAAAAACATTCTTCTCAAGGCTGCACATCTTAGTGTCATGAGACAAAGTTTCAAAGTTCTACATCAACATAAGAAACAAACAATCTTCACGGATTTCAGTTTAATTAGAAAAACATGGGCCCTGATTCTCTATTTTGTTAACTTTAAACATCTAGACCATATGGGCACATCATATTGATTAAATGGTGAACAAAAAATAAACAGTTTTTTCTCAAATTAATTATTATATGATAAAATCATAGTGAAACTTGCAAAATAGAGATATACAAGACATTCCTACAAAACCGACAAGCTTCTGGTTGTCGATTTTTTGGGATCTTTTTTATCTTATTTGTAGACCCTAGCTAATACATATTCATAAGTATCACCACCAATACATTATCTAGAGAAAATATTTAAGAACACTAATATTAAAAAAGAGGCATACCACAAAGTAGGGGTTCGATCGGATGCGGACATTAGGACCAACAACGATCACAAAAAATACGATTGCGGCGCATACAAACTGAAAAAAAACATGAAGAGGAGTTGTGATGAGATGCTAGAGACATAGGGTTAATATAGTTCTGACCTGGAAGCCTGATGAATCTCAAATTTTTCATATGTTCCTTATTATCAAGGATGTTGACATGTTAATTAGAGATATAAGCTCCCTTATAGCCATCCAAGCACACATTTGTTCTCTAATACATCTACATTTTGAATCCTTATTTCAAAACATAGAAGAGTGTATGAATGATGAATCTTGAGTATTTTGTTATGTTTGTACACCCCAAATGATTTCTCTGAAAAACTATATGTATACAAAATCAACCAATCGATCATCATAATTGTAATGGAATGTAGCACAATTGATAGATATTAATTACTGCATCCAAGGAAAATAAGTTCGATAAAAGATCACGGAAACGTCATCTAGACGTTGACTTGCCTACCCTTATTGTTATTTCAGCCATAACAGAAAGACTTCTGTAACTCTATATATAATACCAACATTAACCTCACCTATTGATCAGACACCATATAACTTCGTAATTTTGTTTACTAATTTAATATGAAGCATAGATTACAAATATATGTGTTTATAAAAATGGCACAATATTCTGTAGTTCGGAAATTAAAGATATTGCCGGCATATGTGATATATTATTTACCATATCATTCATGTTGGTGTGAGAGCCATACTATTTCTTCTCACATAATTTGATATCCATACAACACAATTTATTTCTTATGAACTTTCAACATACTAAAGAAGATGAACTCACAACTCTTATTGTTATTTCCAAAATATGTAGACTTTTGTAACTATATGTAATACTGAATATTACCTCGCCTACTACATCATATAAATATAGTTTGTTTGATAATCTAATGCTCCACACACAAATGAAACATAGGTGTGTTTAGGGAAATGACATAATAATCATTGGCCTAGAAATTACTGTTGTTAGAGATACTATGTACCTATATTTCATATCTAAGTTTGTGGTAGTGGTGGTAGAGTCGTATGAGTTCTTAGGAGATAATATGATATCAAATTAAAATATAATTATATTACCTGGAGCCTTTCATACTAAAGATGATGCCCTCGCATTTGCGAGGGCCACCTTGCTAGTTTGTTTTAATGTTGAAATATAAATGTGCATGTTTCACCAGATCTTCAATAAAAGAATGCCATCTGAAGCTGTAGATCTTGTTTCTAGGCTTCTGCAGTACTCACCAAACCTCCGGTTAACTGCGGTATGTATTAATGAGCTTTTGGCGGTCACTCTTTTATACTTATTATAGTCCACTGACTACATCTTTTGGGTTTTTTTTAATCTCTCCAGTTGGAGGCGTTAGTCCATCCATTCTTTCATGAACTACGAGATTCAAACACCTGCTTACCAAATGGCCGCCCCCTTCCCCCTCTCTTCAATTTCAAGACTCGCGGTAAGTTTAGATGGATAATAATACACTTGCACCAATCATAATGTCTGGTCACTAGACTCTAATTCATCAGATGCTAAACTTGAACAGAGTTGAAGGGAGTACAGACGGAGTTTCTTTTAAAGTTGATACCCCACCATGCGAAGAAGCAATGTGCTTCTTAGGACCGTCAGCAAGCATTTGAAATCCACTGTGAAACCGTATAACAGCATAGCCTGCAGTATTATTGGATAGGCAATGAGGTTTTCGTCTAAGATATCACAGGTCTTATTTTTGTTATACAACTGCGTGAGCGCTGCTTCTACCACGTTCTGCAAAGCAAGATAAAGGCATGTATATTTTTCTGCCCTGTCCTGGAGAACTTGGTCCTCTGCCAATTTTTCATAATCAAGCAGACAAATGGCACATATGTGTGCTGCAACCGCATACATATTTCGTTACTGTTAAGATGTTACATAATTATATTCGTTCCTTTTTTGATATGAGTACTCGTTTGCTAAATCTCGATCTTCAATTTGTCAGAGCTGCTAAATCTCTATCGTGCATGTGTGACATGAATTGACGCACCTTAATTATTTGAACTGATCAGGATTTTATAAGTGCTACCTTAATGTTCTTTAACTAAATGAAGCCGATGACAGTTGGGTGCCTGAATGACCTGAGTACCATCTTGATCATCAGGTTTGTTGCATACGTGTTCCTTTGATCATTGTATAACTGATAAATATATAGATAGATATGAGGAGTCTTAGTTCCAAAAGAAATTGTCCAATTACTGAGTTGTACATGTGTGATGGGATGTACTGAGGCGCAAAAAGAGAAAAACAAATCCCCATTACACAGTTTTTGCTCTGGCACTTGTTGCTGCATGGAATAGTGTGGTTTTGGTGGGAGATCTCGTCCTCTAGGCTTTAGATCCAACTCAACTCCCCTAGAACACAAGCTTAGAACCGGAAATTTAAAAACAAGCCATCCTGATCTAACGTGTGCGATTTAAACGCCACTGATGATGCACGGCTAGAGCAAGGAGTTCAAGCAACCACACCTGGAGACCGGATCTTCACCAGAATGGTCGCCACCGCCACCATTCTTGAAGGCTCTCGTTTAATTGCAAAAATAAATAAATAAATACAAGCATTCTCTCGTCTCTAGGAGTAACAGTATATTGGCATGCCAGTAATATGCTAGTGTTCTGCTGCATGCTGTATCTGCATATGTACCACAACCCTGAGTGGCACCATGCCACACTATATCATGGTAATGCAAAATAGTGTATTACTTGGCCAAATTAATGGACCACCCCAGCACCACACCAAATCTTGTGGCCACCATCGAATTACCACACTCAATTATTTCTGTTTGGCTAGCGCATGGACGCACAAGCCGCAACGTGAAGAGAATCGATGGACACCGCCCCTTGGGGTTAATCCACTTGGAAAAGCGGCACCCCCACCTGGCTGTCTTCTCCTACACTCCCTCTCCGACCCCAGTAGTGGTGGCCTTATCACGATGTAGTAATATAATCATAATATACATGCTGTAGCTCTCACTCCATCTCCATCTCGCAGCAGCAATCTATGACCACAAAGGAGAAAGGAGGGATCGACCAATCCCATGGCGAGATTCATCTCCGTCTGGACCATTCTCCTCAACATCGATCGAATTACAGTAACTAGAGAAGAAGCAAGATCTGGGCCGATCCATCCAATGCATGCCTTGAAAGCGATCCATGGTCACGGTAGGGACATACATTTGCATTGCACCAAGGAAAGTGGAAGAAGAGCAACATCAACATCAACCCAGAGCGAAAGCATCAGCTAGCATGCATCTTGTTCCATGACTTGCATCCATCACGCATGCATGTGCATGCCTCTTGTGGACTCATTGCTACGGCTGGCTGGCTAACAAAGCGAGGAGAATAAGTTAGTCTAAAGCTCTTTGCATGCTCTGCTGCGACTTCTCGAAATAGAAATCGTCGTCTCGGTGACGTCACTCCACTTACCTTTGCCGTGCTCTTGCACCGCCGGCCGGCCGGTGCACGCACGCGCTACAGCGGCCGATCCCGGGCGGCCGGTCGCCGCCATTAGGAAAGTGGGCACAGGTGGCCAAGAGCGGACACTTAACAGGCCTCTGATGAGGCTTCCACTACCGCCCTCCCACCACCTCCCTTCTTCCTCCGGCGCGCGCACGCACGCCCGCCCGTGCACGCACCACCACACCACACGACCACGCTTAGTAAACCCTTCGCTATAAATCCGCGCATTCGCGCTCTCCAACCCAACTACTACTCCAGCATAGCAGCATCCAAGCTACTAGTGGCTAGATCCCCGGGACAGCGGCCATTGCACTTGCGTCTAGGCTGGCCTTCTCTTCTGAGCGTCTACATTTTAGCAGGCTCTCATCCAAGAGTAGCTCATCATTTGGGTCAGCTTGACAAGCAAGAAGTTCATCAGCCTCCAACTGTTTGCTATAATGGAGGTCGTCACCGCTAGGACCGCCATTGCTCTGCTTCTCGCGCTCGTGGTCGCCACGAGCTTCCTTTGCGACGGCGTCCATAGCCGCCACCACCACCACACCAAGCAGCCGAAGCACAACACTGCGCGTCCGCCGTCTCAGGCACCGGGGCCGAGGCGGGCACCTTCACCAAGGCATGCATCTCCACCTGCGCCGCCGGCCAAAGCGCCGTCGGCCCGTCCAATGCCTGTGGCGCCCGCGCCGGCACCGGCGGACGACGACAACGACGTCTACGACCTCGTGAAGGATTTCGGCGCGGCCGGCGACGGCGTGACCGATGACACCGACGCGATAAAGACCGCGTGGGACACGGCGTGCCAGGCCGACGGCGAAGGCGTCATCGTTGCGGCCGCCGGGCACTCGTTCCTGGTGCACACCACCACCTTCACCGGGCCATGCCAGGGCAGCGTCACGCTGCAGGTAAATTACAAACACACCACACAGGAAATTCGTTCGCTCGAATTGCGCGGGAACATTGCTAAATTTCGAACTAATGTGTTTGCAGATCGATGGCACGATCGTCGCACCGAGCGACCCTGAGACATGGCCGGGGAACAGCAAGCGCAACTGGCTCGTGTTCTACAAGGCCCACGGCGTGTCGCTGACCGGCGCCGGGCTCATCGACGGCAAGGGACAGAAGTGGTGGGATCTCCCCTGCAAGCCTCACAAGGTAAGAAACAGCAACAACCGATATACATCATCGGGCTTAGCTACGAGCTCAGTGCAGCAGAGTCGCAGCATCCATTTCAGATTCTAAGTTGCTCTGTTTATCTTCTTTTGCCAGGGAGGAAACACAAAAGGACCTTGTGACAGCCCAGTGGTGAGTAGCCTAACCCAACGACCTAATTTAAACCGTATTAACCGACAGAGAGTACTACCTGTCCTGTAGTAGTACAGTATAACTGACGTTGATAGATCTCCAGGCGCTGCGGTTCTTCGAGAGCAACAACGTGACAGTGCAAGGACTGAAGGTGCAGAACAGCCCGGAGTTCCACTTCCGGTTCGACAGCTGCCGCGGCGTGCACGTCAACGGCCTGTCCATCAGCTCCCCCGCCCTGAGCCCCAACACCGACGGTATCCACGTCGAGAACACCCAGGATGTCCTCATCGCCAACACCGTCGTCTCCAACGGCGACGACTGCGTCTCCATCGGCGCCGGCACCCTCAACGTCCACATCGAGAACGTCACCTGCGGCCCCGGACACGGCATCAGCATCGGGAGCCTGGGGAAGCAAGGCTCGAGGGCGTGCGTGTCCAACATCACGGTGCGGAACGCGGTGATCCGGCACTCGGACAACGGCGTGAGGATCAAGACCTGGCAGGGCGGATCCGGGTCGGTGTCGGCGGTGACCTTCGAGAACGTGCGCATGGACGCCGTCCGCAACCCCATCATCATCGACCAGTACTACTGCCTCACCAAGAGCTGCGAGAACGCCACCACGGCGGTCTTCGTCTCCGACATCACCTACGCGGGCATCCGGGGCACGTACGACGTGCGCGGCCCGCCCATCCACTTCGGCTGCAGCGACGCCGTGCCATGCACCAACATCACCCTCTCCGGCGTCGAGCTGCTGCCAGCTTCCGGCGACACGGTAGACAACCCCTTCTGCTGGAATGTCTACGGTAACGCCACCACGCCCACCGTGCCTCCGGTGGCGTGCCTCATGGAGGGCGTGCCTAGGAACGTGGAGGACACCAGCAGTTTGAAGTGTTACTGATGCACCACATCCGGCCGCCACAAGTCCCCTAGAGATAAATCGCAAAAAAAAAAAGTCCCTTAGAGATAACAATCAATACAGCACCCCCGCAAAAAAAAAAAAAAAAATCAATACAGCAGACAGTATAGATAGTATATTACATTAGTGCAGAAAAAGTAGCCTAATCAAAGCATTTCGTAAAGGATAAATTACTATGTATATATAGAAGGATGGGAATTTGTAATTGTAAGAGATGATTTGTGAGAGAATCACTGAGATGATTTGTGTGAAAATCACTCGAATATACACGTAGAGTATTGTTGTACCATACATTTAGCAGTTGCCCCTCACGGCTGGTGTGTTTTCAAGAAGGTCAGTTTATGTTTATTGAACGGTATTGTGCCAGTGATGCTGCCAAATAATGGCGAAAAAGCTAGTTCTGTTTGGGGAATATATATTTGAGGAATTTGGAAGGTTCCAATCCTAAGAAATTTTTCTTATGTAAACCCTTTGGATGATAAGACGAGGCTACAATTTTTTTATGCAATCTGTCCTTATGCCCCTAGTTCCATAGGAATCTCAATATGAGATCAAGCCTCATTTCAATTTCCTTTGAGAGTCCACTGCACTCTCGCCTAATCTCTCTCTGATCTCTTTCCTCATTTCTCCAAAATTCGTGTGTTTACTATTCAAAGATATATTTTGGCGAATTCTCGTGTTTAAGAAATCATGATATGATCATGTATATATGCTTACTTCCAAACAAGTTTTGTTGATACTAATAATGTTCCATTAACTTCTTTAGTAGAACAAGATAAGGAGCATGTTGATGTTTATTTTATTTCAGGCAATAGTTTTAATAAGAATGTTTATAAGAATAATTCTATGTCATATCCTGCTAATCTTGCAAACTCTTATGGTAGTACTTATGGCATTTCTGATAATAATAGAAATATACCTACTGATCTTGACAGTGTCATTAATATTTCATTGCTAATTGTATAAGGTTTATTATTTCAGGGTTTTTGTGCGATAATTATCTTCTGGGTTCTAAACAACTATAGAAAATTGTTGGAGACCCGTTAGAGTATATATTAAAAAATTCACTTTGATTTCGTACTTGTGAATAATGGTAAGAGGTCAAATTAAATACGAAGTGAAGTTCAATGGAACATGTGTTTTGTTGTTGGCAATTGCGCTAGCACTCGTTTTTGGGAGGACATGTGGTTGGGGACAACTCCTCTATCCTCTCAATGCCCATCCCTGTATAAATTGGTACATCATCAAAACACTATCGTTAAGGATGTGTTAAGTAATGCACCACCTCTGAATATAGAATTTAGACGTAATTTAACTAAGGATAAATGGGAAGCGTGGTTTCATTTGGTTGAGATAACGAGGGTTACCTTGTCAAATGAGCCAGATGCTTATAAGTGGAATTTAACTGCTTTTGGTGTGTTTTCGGTTAAGTCTATGTACGAAGAATTGATGAATATGCATGCAAGATATCTACGAAAATATCTTTGGAAGTTAAAAGTACCTTTAAGGATAAAGATCTTTATGTGGTTCTTTAGTAGGAAAGTTTTTCTTACAAGAGATAATATTGCCAAAAGGCGTTGGACAAGTTGTAAAAAATGTGTTTTTTTTGCGATTCACTGGAATCTATTGATCATCTTTCTATGCACCGTCATTTTGAGAAACCTGTGTGGCGAGTTGTTCATTTTACCTTGAATATCTCCTCGTGCTAACATTACTAATACGTTTGGTAATTGGCTAAATGTGATTAATAAGAAAGTAAAGGCTCGAATTTGAGTGGGAGTTTGTGTTTTGGTTTGGGCAATATGGAATGTCCGAAATGATGTTGTTTTTAAAATAAAACATGTGTTTCAAAGTATTTGCAGGTAATCGACAGAGCTGCCAATTAGACGAGTTTTTTTGGATACATGATGTTCTCGGTTGATGGTGATCGTTTCGGGCTATCTCCAACCAGGCTAGCCGGTGGCATCGTCTTTGATTACATTAGACAAATGAAGCCTGCTACCCCCATGGGTAGCTACACACACTAAGTTTGACCGAAACGTATATGCAACGGTAAAATGAGTTTACTCAAGTAGACAAGGGGGATGTCACTAGTAGAGTTGATAGAATTATTAAAAAGTATTTTGAATTTTTTTCCATCCGCTGTGATTTTTTTAGTAAAGTTTGACCCAAAAGTCAACTATGAAAAAAGCTAAAAATGACGACCAAAAAATACATTAGAATACATGACGTAGAGTTGCGTTTTATATTTCTTATTCTGTTGGCTGGTTCTTTTGGGACTGTGTGCTCGGAATGGAACGTCCTCTGCCTCCAACTAGGATGTCGATTCGACGGAAGCCAGCCAAGAATGAGTTGTAAACTGCTATTCTTAAAATCTTGCAGTAAAAATAAGGTGTGTGCATGGAGGCCGGGGCCATGCTCCCATTCTGAAAAAAAACATGTCTTTCTCTTCTTTCTCCACAACAATGTGCGTGTGTGGGCATCTTACTAGGTCTTTCTAAATCATAATGGAGGACTAGCATTTCTAGTGGGTAAACTTGTCGATGAAAAACTTCGTTTCGTCCGCTCTTTTTGCACTCTCCTATCGTTGACTGTTCTTTCGGATAGCTTAGCAGGCTTGCCCTTTGATAGCTTCGGACCATCCTAGTAGTTGTCGACCCTGCACTACATTCCCATGCACAAAGCACACCATCAGAAATTCAGAAGAACGCATATTGAGGCAAGGCAGCGCTATAGATCTCAGACATTGTAAAAGTACAATAATACTAGGTAAGTGACATATCTAAAGGTCCCATTGATAAAGGTATCATGGAATGTGCGGTAGGAAACATAAAACAAAAGGTATGGAAACACTTTCACGGCCCTGCATTGCATGCCTAATAACTCTCTGTCCTGATAAAGCCATCCACAAAACAGAGTGACAGAATAGTGTGTGACGACTCTAGACGACTTAAAAAGTGCGCATCAAAAGCAAGCTAACTACATTTAAAAACTAGCTTGTTTTTGCGGCCATTGAAGGTTCCGGTGAAAGATCAAGTTTATGTTTATTAAGTTTTCCCAGTCGTGGAGATGGGCATAAAACACGCACCTAACCACCCAAGAACTACCTGCCAGTTAACAAGTTCGTTTGCAGCAAAAGGTCGTAAAGTGATTGTTAGTGTTCTTGTGGGCGCATGACCTATGTGACAAAAGAAGATTGAGGGAGGTGGAGGCAAGGTACTAGGGTAGTCGTCTTTAATCGAGTCTTGCAATGTCTAGGGGCAAATTAGAGGAAGAAGCTGCAGCTTGCATGTCATGATTGGGTTCATAACTGGACTTGTTTGGTTGGAAAGCAAGCTAGATGTGCAGGGTACTACTATTACGGGTATGAACAAATGCCTGGCCTTCGTTTATGGTTGCGGAAAAGTGGGAGGAGAGGCGCTGAGTAAATGTTGGAGATCACAAAGAGCTAGAACAAATATAATAGGGTAGTGTAGACAGGTTCTAAAGATGTCATTCAACAGTTTTATCTAGTTGGAGGAGAAAGGGGATTTGAATAAAGAGAACCTGATCCTAAATTTATAGCCAGCTGCAGCAACTAGCAAGAAGTGCAACCGAAAATGCCCACGAGACGCCACTCCATATCCCACCATCCCCTTCCTAACTAGTCAACGTTCCTGATTGCTCCACCCACCGTATTTACATCCTTTATATCATATTTTTTCTGTATTAGATCCATATTTCTATGATATAAATGTCTAAGTCCCATTCAGGCCATTGAATGCCATTTATTGCCATTGACTTTAACCTGGTGGATATTAAATGCCATCTCTTATCCATCTAGCTTAATTAATTCACACTTAACGATTACAAAAACTAAACAAAATATAACACTACAAATTTAGTTGGCTCTTTTATACTTTTAACTTGCCACGTATGGTTAATCTTTGAAATGATTTTTTCACAACTGTCGAAAACTAAAAAAAATATAATACTACAAATTTAGTTGGCTCTTTTATAATTTTAACTTGCCACCTATGGTCAATCTTTTGAATGAATTATTTTACACTCATGTAAACTTGACATCCAACAATACAATGTCACAGGAATTACAAATATGCAATTTGCTACCATATTACAAGATAAAAATAAAAAAATGTGTCACTATTCAATTGGCTCATTTATATTTTTTTCACTTGCCACACATGTAAATCTTTTAAATGATTTTTTTACACCCGTGTAGACTCGACACCTGACAAGGCCATATCCTAGTAATAATAAATATGATTATTTTTAACCATATCACAAGATAAAAAATCAAAACATGTGTGGATATTCAATGATTTTTTTTATTTTTTCACATGTAAATCTTTCAAATGATTTTTTTACACCCATGTAAACTCGACATCCGTCAACACCATATCATAGTAATTACAAATATGAGTTTTTTCTACCATATCACAAGATATAAAATCAAAACATGTGTGACTATACAATTGGCTCTTTTACATTCTTTCACGTTGCCACATATGGTAAATCTTTCAGATATTTTTTTACACCCATACAAACTCGACATTTGACAATGCCATATAGTAATTATTTACAAATATGATTTTTCCACCACACTACAAGATAAAAATCAAAACATGTGTGAGTATTCAATTGACTCTTTCATATTTTTTTTTTACTTGTCACATATGGTAAAAATTTCATGAATTTTTCTACACCCATGTAAACTTGACATTCAACAATGCCATGCCGTAGTAATTACAAATATAATTTTTTCTATGATATTACAAGTTTTAGTTTTTTTTGCCAATACCATTCATAAAAAGTTACATTTTTTGTTTTCTATAATTGACCATGTTTTACTTAAATATATTTAATATATTTTTTACTTTATCGTAAGGGAAATTAACACATGCATGGATGTTTTTCTACTAGCCGCATGAAGAAAACAAAAACTGGGCATTTTGTCATTAGAGGAGAGAAAAGGTTCAACATAACTGTGAATCAATTAGTACTAACTAATGGAGGAGACAGAATGCGCATACATGCTTACCACAGAGAAAAGCAGCTTTATAGCCGTTGCTATTCTGGATCATTTTTTCTAAAAGCCATGCATGCACCAGAAAGTCAAGAATTCTTTAAATTATATATATTGTCAGCATTTATTATGCAGCTATTAACTACGCGGCTGGCCCACGTGACTAGTAAAAACAAGCTATTAACTAGTATTTTCTCACGTATAAACACGTATTCATAATTACTAATGCTTTTACATGTCATTATTGCTACTTCGATTCCGAATCACGAGTTGGTTCCTGACCCTTGGATTGCATCCGCGCGCGTTGGTGATGCATGTAAAATGCATACATGAACTTTGCATTATATTACTTATATTTCAATCATATTTGCATCATATAAGGGTTGTATCATTGTTTTATATTGATTTTGGGAATATTTCACAATTTCCCCATTTTTCTGGAATTAACCTTGCACTGTCAGAAACCTTATTTTTCAATGGTTTTACCTTTCAGGGACCCAAACGACGTCCAAATGACCTAATATTTTGCGGGGATCATTTTTTGGAAGGAACGAAGTGTAGAAGCGAACAAACGGAGACCCGAGGGCCAAAAGAGGTGGGCCCACGCGGCCAGATTCCTTGGCCGCGTGGGACCCCCCATCTTGGGCCTCGTGGTTCCGATGCCGTCCGTTTTCGTCTCCATGGCTTCGTCTTGACCTAAAACCGACTATAAAAATAGTCCCCGGAGGAGTTTCGCGAGGAGGCAGCGGAGAAACACAAAACCACGAAACAGAGAGTCAGAAGGCTGCCGCCGGAGAAGATCAGAGGGGGGAAACGCCGCCGGAATCACCTCCGGAGGGCTCCACCCCCCTCCGGCGTGTTCATCATCAACATCTACAGCAAGATCATCTCCATCTCTCCACTGTAAACTCTTGGCAAACATGATATATGATGCAATATACTTTCCCTTGATCTATTGTGTCTCCCCATCTATGTTTGAGAAGTGATTTGTTCATGGCAATAGTGAAATAGTTCGTTGATTGGTTGCATACAAGTTTTGTTATCTTTTATGATTGTCTTTATGTACAATATATGAGTGCACACATATGTTGGGGAATGCATGTAAGGTGATCACCGTAATGTAATGGAGTGAGAGAGACTTGGGAGGACATGTAAACTGAGACCGAGTCATGAAGTTACTTTATTGGGGGATATATAGGGGGACCTTAGAACTTAAGGCTATGGTGGGACTTTTATGTCTTAATAATTCTTGTGAGTTCATTTACTTGGCCATGAGATCCATCATAAGGGGTTTTAGTTCATTTACTTGGCTACACCTATTTATGGCTCCTTCCTAGAAGAAACAATTAAGACTGAAACATGTGCTTCACTAATTGTGACAACCACACGAATGAAATAACAATTGCTAGAACATTTGCTCCCTTGAGATATTTGCTACTTGAGATATTTGCTACTTGCTACTTTGAGAAACTTGCTCTAAGAAACTTGCGTTTGAAACTTGATTGAGAAACTTGTTACTAGATAAACCCATTCCACATCACTTGCTTTCATTAGTTAGTTCCTTTCATATTTAAATTTATTGCTTTGCATAAAAGGCCATATAAGAGGGTTATAGGGCTTTAGAGAATAGATAGTTTACCTTCAGCTCCTCGTGGGTTCGACACTCAAATACTTATCGAATTGTGCTACAGTGATTCCTTGCTCTTGGGGATTATCAAGCACTTTTCTGGCGCCGTTGCCGGGGAGCGTTGTGCTAAGCTTTTATTCTTGTTTGCATTGCATACTAACATATAAATCTAAAACACAAAAAAAATTATAAAATGGAAAAAACCAAACAATTATAGAATTGTATAATATCTATCTTGAGTTAGGACATGAAGTGTTTGAGGAGAAAATTAAATTTTATTTGCATAACAATCATGTTTGTGGTAGTACTAATTCTTTGAACACCTTTATTGCTAATGCTAAGGAAAACCTTAAGCTTGGGGAAGTTTGTTTTGATGAATATGATATTTTAGTCCCCTACTATTGAGGATGAAAGTGATTTAATTGAGTTTGATGATCCATTATGCTCATTAGATGATAAGTCTTTATGTGGTGATTCTATTCAAAACTATGTGGTTATGTTTAACTTTAATGCTTGCAACTATTATGAGAGAGGAAGAGATAAGAATCCCCTTTATGTTTCTATGTTATTTAAAATGCAAGCTATTGATTATTATATGCATTGGTTACCTCAAATTTGTTGTTATTTATTCATATATAAAATTCCAATGCATAGGAAGAGAGTTAGACTTAAAAGTAAATTGTTTAATATTCTGTGGTGTGTTCCTTATGCTTTAACTTCCTATTCGGTTTGAGCACACCTTTATATCTTTACAACATGTAAAATATCTTTACCTACTGTTTTGTGACAATTAGTTTAAGATTTTCATTTTATATAAAATTTGGGAAAGTAAATGAGAAGGATGAGTAATGGAGAAGTTGGGGTCGACCTTGAACATGTGTTGTTCATGCCAATGGAACCGTTGCAAAGTCTCTATCATTAAAACTTTTCCCAAAGCTAAAACCAAATAAAAAGAGTGTTTATGTTGTATAATTTGCTTCTTCTTTTGCCTTTTTGCTAAATCAAAAACAACAAAAATATTTTCTTCTTCTTTGATTGTTTCTCTTGATTCTTGCTTGGTTCTTTTTGTTTCTTTTTGATTTTTCTTCAGTTTAAGTTTTGGGTTTTTGAGTCAAGGTGCTTGTTTACTACTGTAACATCACCTTTGTATCTTATTTTTCATCTTAATGGCAAGAATAACCTCTTTTGAGAGGTAGGATTAAACAATAGTGATTTGCTGTCCAGAAAACAGATTCCTGAGCTTCACTGCGAAAAATGTATAAAATCACAGAAGAGGAATTTTGACTTATATTTACGACAGCAATATTCAGTTATTAATACACATTTCATTAGTTCAAAGTTTTCTGATTTGAGCAACGTAAGTGCCTCTGAAAATTCACTCTTTACGGGCTGTCCAGTTTTTGACAGATTCTGTCTTTATTTTGCATTACTCTCATTACTTGTGTTTTGTGTGGTTCTATTGATCAAAGAGCAATACACAACCATAGTAATATTAGCTAATGTGTAGAATCAACTCATGATATGTCTTTGCTGTACCTATGAGGATTTTATTTATGGAGACACTAACCCCTCTAATCAAGTTTTATGATGAGTTTTGTGTAAGAGAACTTTCAAGTGGAAGAGTTGAGGGTGATGAATAAAGATCACGAGGGACAAACACTCAAGCTTGGGGATGTTACCCCTAGGCTCACCCTACATATATCAAATAAGTACAAGAATTTAAGCTTGGGGATGCCAAGCCACCTCACTCCAACCATCTTGATACCAAGTAAGAAGCCTAGCTATATGGCTATAAAGAAAGCGCTTTACGGGAGGCAACCCGGTTGTTTTTACTTTGATTTTCTTTGTGTCCTCTTGCTGTAACAAGAGACTTAGTTTTTAGTTTAGTTTCTGGAATTTTAATAAAGTGCCAAGTTTTACCCATTTTGGTTTGAAAAAGTTACTATTTGTATTCGGAGATTTTATTCCTGCACAAATCTGTGCACGGTATGATTTTTAATTCTATTCTGTAACTCCGAATGAGCTGATATTTGAACTGTAGTTGAAATTTTCATCATATGTAAGCATGAATTTTTTAAGATTTTTCGACAAATTTAAGTAGGGTAGAAAAATGCGTTTTGCTGCTGCTGTTTTTTGGACAGATTCTGTCCCATTTTGTTTGATGCATTCTTTGAACTTTTAACTTGAATATTTTTGATCCAATTGAGTTTATAAGTAGGCATACAACATTATACACTTTCGGACATTCATATGAATTTTTGTTAAGAATTTTATGCAGTAAAATTCATTTGTCTATCACTACTAATGTCACCCCACAGAAAAGAGATGGGAGAAACGGTGTTTTGAAGTTTTTTCACAGGGATTAGAGGAGATGCACCAAGAGCTATCCAAGGATGGTGAAGACCATAAGCTTGGGGATGTGAGACAACCCCACTAGACCAACACACTCTCGGTTTGCACACGTCTAACTTCTGTTTTTCGATCAACACACTTATCGCATAAACTTGGAGCGTCTTTTATTTTTGTTATTTCGGTTTGGTTTTTATTTGTGAGACCACCACTTATCATTTATATATGAGAGAGCTACTGGAAATTTGGGTTGAATTAAGTTGGATGCTTTTAAAAAGATTGGGAAAGGGATGTTTGAGTTGATTCAAAAAGATACATATAGTTGCATGATTCATGTGCTTTTTAATGAGTATTAATTTGCAAGTGTTTTATCAAGAGCTATATTTTATTCATGTTTTGATGCTGAATGTTACTTTACTTTGTTTAACATGGATTGTTAGTTCTATGGACACTTATGCATGCATTTAGACGGTCAATTTTCTCCCTCTTGCTAGGCCAAAAATTCCAACAAGTAAAATCTTGTTTTCCAACACCTTCAGCCAAAGTTTTTCCAGTGAGTCCACCATATCTTCCTATTAGCTTTATGCTATTCCGAGTATGTTTATCATATTATTTTGTATTATCTATACTTATGAATTAAAATGCTTATGTTATTGATTGTTATGCGAAAAGTTGGTTAAAGAGCTCTCACGAACTTGATGCACACTTTACTTTCATTGCACTTAATAAACATGACCCATTGTGATTAAAATTATGAAGTTGTGAGCTTGACAAGAGTCTTGGTTGGGAGTTAGCTCATATGTGCTGTCACATGGCAAGCTTTCTGTCGGCCCAGTGGAAACCGGGGTACCATGGGCCGGCCTGCCACAACCCTCGACGCTCCGCGGGAAATTCTACTAAGGACCAGGCGTTAAGACTGACGAGCCTCGCGAGGGACTTTTCCCCTCGCGAGGGTTTCTTCGCTTGGCTGAGCATTTCTGCTAAGGACCAGACGTTCGGCCTGAGGGGCCTCGAGAGGAACTTCTGCCTCGGGAAGGCCCATCCTGCCCAGAAGACCACCAGGTCCTGGCGTGTCTCCGCGCTACCCTCGCGAGGATCCCGTCGCGAGGGGTCAACGACTGCAAAACCTCGGTGAGACTTCAGGCCCTCGCGGGGTTCCTTCAAGTGGAAGCAAGCTCCTGCACCCATTGCAGAGCGCACATGGGCTCTGCGCCCGCCGTAGAGTGACGCGCGTGTCTACGCACGATGATGAAGACGCCGCAGTTGCCATTCTCGTGTATAAAGCAGTCAACAAAGCTGGAGCAAGCAAAGCGGACTCCAAGACTTGCCATTTTGGTGATAAAGCGGCCGGCGCTACGCTCGAAGCGCGAAGTCACCGTGGGGCATGCCACCAGACTCTGCAGCGCCAGCCCACCGTCCTGGATGGACGGTGGCTTTTTCTGCCAAGACGACGTGCTCTCTGCCATGGACCGCGTCCATGGACATCCCCGACGCCGTGCGCTGTGCTCCATCTTAGCGGCAATGTGGTATCCCTTCCCGCCGAAGGTTTTTGGGGAAGAGGACCGAGGCTAGTATATAAGGAGCCAGTGTACGACCAAGGAGGGGGGTCCCGCATTCACCAGCTCATTCCACACCCGAGAAGCTACGTCTGAAGGAGAAGGCGGAGCTCGTTCCACCATAGTCCACCATAGCCATAGCTGTGCCCTCAGCAAGCACCTTGTACTGTGAACCTCTCCAAGCAGTGCAATACATCTTAGCAGGATGTAGGGTCTTTACACCTCACGGTGGGCCTGAACCTGGGTAGCGGCTCGTGTCCCTTCTCTGTCGTGATGTTCCTCACCGAGCTCGACGAGCACCATCGTCGAGGTTGTTGAGGATTTGTTTGACGTTGTGTTCAGCCCCTTACTCGATTCCTGGCTTTGAGAGACACCCCCTAGTTCCTTGGACTAGTCTCCGACATTTGGCGCGCCAGGTAGGGGGCTGAGGCGCGTCTTCAACTTCTACAACCTCTCTGCGCCATGACCGACACGCGAGCTACGCGCCTTGCGCGACGGACGTCTGGCAGAGCCAACACCGAGCCCACCGCCAACAACAACCCGCGTGGTCGCCCACGCGCCAACTGCGCTTCAGAGCGCAATGCCGAGCCGCACGTCGAGCACCCAGAGGACGACGGCGGCAACGGCAGCGGCAACGACGGTGGCAACGACGACGACGGCGAGGGAGCTTCCTCCCTGCACCCATCCAGGCGCGAGAGCGCCTCCACGCAGGGCCGAGCGGCGCCCAGTCCAGCCACTGCGCTACTGATGGCGTAGGAGCTGCTGCGCTACCGCCCCACGCAGGCGGGCCACGCCAACTGGCTCGGGCGCCTCGAGGAACTCATCAACGCCGCCGCCGTTCCTGTCGCTCCTTCTGCAGCACCAGCACCTTCTCGATCGCTGGTGCGCCACTCCGGACGCGAGGGGAACATAGCGCACGACGCTCCTCCTCCCCCTCCGTCACCTCCTCCAGCTGCAGCTCCGGCAGCAAACCACCGCGCCGCGTCGCACGCATCCTCACCGCACGACTGCCAGATTGTGCAGCGAAGTCCGGCGGATGCGCGCGTTGAGATCGAGCGCCAGAGGGATCGCCACAACCGCGTCGTCCAGGAGATTGCTGCTGCAGGCCGCCAGAACCACGGCGCACTCGCTGGTGGCGCTGTGACATACGCCACGGGCTGCACCACCTTCACCCACAACTTGCGCCGCGTCGTCTGGCCAGTGAAGTTCAAGCCAGATCTCCCTCCGCGCTACGACGGCAGGACCAACCCTCTGGAGTTCCTGCAGCTCTACACCGTCTCCATCCAGGCCGTGGGAGGCGACGACAAGGTGATGGCCAACTGGCTCTCCATGGCGCTCAAGGACTCCGCGCTCTCGTGGCTCATGAACCTCCCGAGAACACCATCGACACGTGGGAGGACCTCTGCAAGGTCTTCGTCGCCAACTTCAAGGGCACCTACGAGCGCGCACTCACCTACAACGACCTTCGCGCGGTGCGCCAGAAGCCTGACGAGACCCTCCGCAGATACATCTAGTGCTTCAGCCAGGTCCGCAACAAGATTCCGAACATCCCGGACTCGCACGTCATCTCCGCCTTCAGAGAGGGCGTCACGAACCGCCGGATGCTCTTCGATCTGGCTGACAAGTGCGCCAAGGCTGAAGAAGGCCTCCTCTTCGTCAAGAAGGAAACAGAGGAGGACCATCCTGAGGGATGCAGGAGCAAGAAGAAGCCTGTCGAGAAGCGCAAGACCACCGCCATCCTCGCAGCAGAGCCTGACGCCAAGCAGCCTCGCGAGGCTTCTCCGGCGGCTGATGAAAAGAAGGTGGACAATTGCCCATTCTGCATCTACCACAACAGGCACAACCACGTGACTGAAGACAGCTGGGAGCTCAAACAGCTCAGCAAGGAGCGCGAGAAGAACCAAGGCCGCGGCGGCCGCGGCGGAGGCCGTGGTGTCCGCGGAGGCGGGCGCCACAACTTCCAGCAGAGGGCTCAGGGGAACAACACCTACCAGAACGGTAATCTCCCCGACGAGAACCCTGAGGGCTATCAGGCCCCTCAGGGGGTAGTAGCGTGCATCCTCGGTGGGTCTCAGGCGCCCAAGTCCAACAACCACTTCAAACAATTCTCTCGCGAGGTTAACGCCGCGCTCATAGGGATTGAGGTATCCCAGCCCTCAAGTGGTCGCAGTACACCATCACCTTCGACTCCAAGGACCACCCCAAGTCAACCAAGGCTGTTGGCACCATCCCTCTGGTGTGCACTCCCATCATCAAGAACATCGCCGTCGCCAAGACGCTCGTCGATGGGGGTGCAGGCTTGAACGTCATCTCTGTCAAGACCTTCGAGCAGCTTCAAGTGCCATACGAGTGGTTGATGCCCTCTAGGCCCTTCACGGGGGTGACAAGTGGCTCCACCACACCTCTAGGGAAGGTGAGGCCCGCGGTTACCTTCGGCACGCCGCAGAACTACCGCACCGAGCAGATCGACTTCGACGTCGCGCACATTGGCCTGCCCTACAACGCCATCCTCGGCTACCCCGCCCTTGCGAAGTTCATGGCCGTCACTCACCACGCGTACAACATCGTCAAGCTCCCAGGAAGCGGCGGCACTATCACCATCCACGGTCAAGTCCAGGACGCAATGTGCTCTGTCGAGACCGCCTACAAGGCCGCTGTCGTGGCGTTCCCCGCTGACGAGGACATGGAGCCCCTCGAGAGGCCCGTGAAGAAGAAGCAGCTGTTTTTATAGGAGCAGGCGACCACGAAGAAGGTGTCGCTGGACGCCAGCGGCTCGGGGGCTAACGTCACCATAGGCGCTGGCTTGCCTCCCAAATAGGAAAGCGCGCTCGTCACCTTCCTCAGGGCAAACTCTGACATGTTCGCATGGACGCCGTCAGAGATGTCCGGAGTACCGAGGGAGGTGATTGAGCACCACTTAGCCATGTGTCCAAACGCACACCCCGTGAAGCAGAAAGCACGGCGCCAGGCGCCAGAGAAGTAAGAGTTCATCATCAAGGAAGTAGAGAAGCTGAAAGAAGCACACATAATCCGAGAAGTTCCACACGGTGGTTGTTCCCAAGCACACCGGGGACGGCAGGATCTGCATCGACTACGCCGACCTCAACAAGGCCTGCCCCAAGGACCCTTACCCCATGCCACGAATAGACCAGATCGTGGACTCCACCGCCGGCTGCGACCTCCTCTGTTTTCTGGATGCCTTCTCAGGCTACCACCAGATCAAGATGGCGAAGGAGGATGAGGAGAAGACATCATTTCTCACCTCTTGTGGTGTGTATTGCTACGTCTGCATGCCCATTGGCTTGAAGAACGCCGGTGCCACCTTCCAGAGGCTCATGAGGAAGGCCTTGGGGGCTCAGATGGGGAGAAACGCAGAAGCCTACGTCGACGACATCGTGGTCAAGACTCGCGAAGAGCACAGCCTCATGGAGGACCTCGAGGAGACCTTTGCCAGCCTGCGCAAGGTGAACATCAAGTTGAACCCTGCCAAGTGCGTCTTCGGGTACCATCAGGCAAACTCCTCGGGTTCCTAGTGTCCCACCGCGGCATAGAAGCAAATCCTGACAAGATCATGGCCATAGAAGTAAGGGTGGGCGTTCGGTCTTTTCGGTTTGTTCGGTTCGGTCTATTCGGTTTTAACAAATTCGGTCATCCAAAAAATGATACCCATAATAATTTCGGTTTTTTTATTTTTTCCCTATTCGGTCATCGGTTATTTCGGTCCGGTCTTCGGTCACGACCAAAAAGACCATATTGTCGCTGACTTCCTAGACTCGCCACTGCTTCGTTTGATTTAGAGGCTGAAGAACATGGAGGATCAAGCAACGAAAGGCGAACATGCAGAGATAGGAAGGAGCAGTAGTGAACTCGTGATGGTTGTCGATGGCGAGTCGGCGCCGCCGGCTGTCAGCTGGGTCGGTGTGGCGCCGTGGGGGCTAGGCCTGGGTGGGTGACAACGTTGTGGTACTACCTTATTTGCTAGTAGGTGCCTAGATCTAGCTAGTATATGGTGGCGCTTGGCAGGGTGGATGTACGTATGGCACTGCCACAAGCTGACGGCGGCCGGCAGCCGGTCGACCGGTGGAGTCACCACGTTTGGAGCGGCTAGGGCAGGGGTTAATCGTGGGCATGCATGAGTTTAATGTAGCGTAATGATTGGGCCTTTTTAATTAGGTCAGTTTGGGCCTGTTAAATTGACGATGGAGAGATGAGCTTCAATATTTTCGGTCCAATCGGTCAGTTCGGTCTTTACAAGGAGAAGGACCGAGATAACCAAATTTAATTCGGTCATCTAGTTTTCAAGACCAAAATTAATTCGGTCTCCCATTATTCGGTTAGTTCGGTTTCGGTCTCGGTCTTTTCGGTTTCGGTCTTCGGTTTTCGGTTTTTATGCCCACCCTTGCATAGAAGAAATGCAGCCACCTCGTCGCCTCAAGGACATGCAACGCTTGGCGGGATGCATGGCCATCCTAGGCCGTTTTATCTCCAAGTTCGACGAGAGGGCCCTGCCGTTTTTCAAGATCATGAAGAGGTCTGGCACGTTCAAGGGGACACCAGAGGCGGACAAAGCATTTGAAGAACTGAAGAAGTACTTGGCCAGCCCACCTGTCATGGTAGCCCCAAGGCCTGGCGAGCACCTGAAGCTATACCTGTCAGCCACTTCACAAACAGTAAGCGTGGCCTTGGTGGCAGAAAGGGCAGAGCCAGTCCTCGCCAAGAAGGACACCGCCACGCCAAGCCTAGATCCCCCCGATAAGGAAGCACCCTCTTCAGGCCCCGAGCCTCTTGTCGAGCCCGCGCAACCAGCAGGCACCCTCGCGAGGGTTTGCCTCAAGAGAGACTCGACAAGGCTCCCGAGGAGCTCAGTGCTGCAACTCCATCAACAACGCTCGTCGAGCATCCCGTCTACTTCATCAGCACGGTGCTGCGGGATGCTCGTGAGCGCTACACCATGCAGCAGAAGCTCCTCCTCGCGCTCCTCATCGCTTCCAGGAAGCTGCGCCACTACTTCCAGGGCCACCCCATCACGGTGGTCACATCATTCCTCTGGAGCAATCCTGCGCAACCCAAACGCCACTGATCGCGTCGCAGGGTGGAACATTGAGCTGCAACCTTTTGGCCTGCGCTTCGACACCACCAGGGTCATCAAGGGAAGGGCATTGGCGGACTTCGTCGCCGAGTGGACGGACACACAGCAAGAAGAGCCTCATGAGGCAGAAACCACGCCAGCTGGAGACACAGTGCCAAGCCACTGGACCATGCACTTCGACGGGGCATTCGCATGCCAGAACGCAGGGGCTGGCGTCGTCCTGACCTCACCCAAGGGCGACAAGCTCTACTACGCCGTCCAGCTGTGCTTCACGACTGACAAGGTCTCCAACAACATCGCCGAGTACGAGGGCCTCCTCGCCGGGCTCAGAGCCGCAATCGCCCTCGGCATCAAGCACTTACTCATCAAGGGCGACTCCCAGCTCCTCGTCAACTTCTCCAACAAGAGCTACACGCCTAAGGACGGTCACATGACCGCTTACCTCGAGGAGGTTCGCAAGCTCGAGAAGCACTTCAAGGGGATGGAGCTCAGGCACATCCCGCGAAGGGAGAACCAGGAGGCTGACGACATCGCCAGGCGAGCATCGCGCAGAGAGGCCCAGCAGGCAGGCGTGTTCGAGGAGAGACTCACCAGGGCGTCGGTGAAACAGCCAAAAGAAGCGGTCAGCATGGACATGACGAAGAGCTCCCACCAGCACCAACATCTGGGGCACCGAGCTGCGGTCCACCCTCAGGAGAACGCCTGTTGTTGGCCATGACGCATCAAGAGACGGGCTGGATCGATGAGCTCAAGGAGTACCTCAGGGACGGAGTCCTCCCTGAAGAGGATGCAGAAGCAGAGAGAGTTGCTCGACAGGCCAAGTCATACTGCCTTCACGAGGGAGACCTGTACCGCAAGCGTCCAAATGGAGTTGCATTGAAATGCGTCCCCCCTGAAGAAGGCCGCCAGCTGATCAAGGACATACACAGTGGAGAATGTGGCCACCACTCGTCATCACGCACCCTTGCAGGGAAGTCTTCAGGAGTGGATTCTACTGGCCCTCAGTGCTTCAAGACGCAACCACCGTTGTCCAGGCTTGCGAGGCATGCCAATTCCACGCCAAGCAAGTCCACCAGCCTGCACTGGGGCTCCAGACCATCCCGCTCTCCTGGCCCTTCGCGGTCTGGGGGCTGGACATCCTGGGACCATTCCCACGCTCCAGCGGGGGCTACCGCTACCTCTACGTCGCCATTGACAAGTTCACCAAATGGGCGGAGGTCGAAGCGGTGCGCAGCATCCCGCGAGATCAGCGGTGAAATTCATCAGAGGCCTGGCCTGCCGCTTCGGCGTGCCAAATCGCATCATCACCGACAACGGCTCACAGTTCACCAGTGGCATCTTCAGGGCCTACTGCGAAAGCCTCGGCACCCGGCTCTGCTTCGCCTCGGTGGCTCACCCACGAAGCAATGGGCAGGCTGAGCGAGCGAACGCTGAAGTGCTCAAAGGCCTCAAGACAAGAAGCTTCAATCGCCTCAAGGCCCACGGCAAGAATTGGATCGAAGAGCTCCCCTCGTGCTCTGGTCCATCCGCACCACCGCCACGAAGCCCACTGGAGAAACGCCGTTCGCTCTCGTCTATGGCGCTGAAGCAGTCCTCCCCACCGAGATCAAGCATGGGTCCCCACGGATCCTTGCTTTCAACGAGGACAATCAAGAGGAGCTCCACAACGACGACCTGCTGCTGCTCGATGGACTACGTCGCCGCGCCCCTCCGAGCGGCAAAGTACCAGCAAGATCTGCGCCGCTACCACAGCCGCCACATACGCCGCGCACCCTCGAGACAGGCGATCTCGTCCTGAGGAGGATACTCTCCAGAGAGGGCCTCCACAAGCTCTCACCCATGTGGGAAGGCCCCTACAGGGTCGCGCACATCGCCAGGCCCGGCGCGGTACGGCTCGAGACGGAAGACGGCGATCCAATCAAAAACCCGTGGAACATCGAGCATCTACGCAAGTTCTACCCGTGATCACGTCGCGGCAGGCATTTTTTGTCTCAAGAGGGAAGCACGCGTCTTCACCTCCCAGCTTCACCAAGCTTTCCCTTCACGAGGGCCATCTCCACTGAGAGCTCTCTACAACGCGTCGCCACGGGCCGCGAGAAGCCTCAGCCACTCCATGTGGAACCCCATGCCCAGACATGGCGGACTTTGTCTTGGCCTCGCCAAGTGTAATGAACAATTTCAGGTCATCATGAACCTTTGCGCTCGGCGCCGTTATGTAATATTGCTTGGTGAGTTGTTTTTCTTACGTTCATTCGCGCTCACATTTTTCCCCATGCGCACCTCGCGAGCGGGGGCTGAGCACGGTGTCTGTGCCTCGGGAGCATCCCAGCAGCATCGCAAAACCCAAAGGATCCGAGCTCTAACTCGTGGTTCTCCGCCCACGACCGTTATCTCACCAAAGAGCTCTGACTCGTGGGCTAGCTCCCATGCACGTCACCTCACCAAGGACCTTGGTGCTTACTCTCCTCGTGAGATACCCATGAGGAAACCTATGAGCGCGCATGAGTTGTACAACCGTGCATTGCTTGTGGGTTGCCTCTCTCTCCAACGCAGGGAACAAGACCCTACAGGGCTGCAGAACTCCAAACCAGCCTCAGGCAACCTCGAGAGGGAAACGCCTCGCCAGGAACACAACACCCTCGCAAGGAAATCTCGCAAAAGCTAAGTCCAGAACTTACGCCTCACGAGTTTTTCCCTCTCGCTGGTTTTGTCGCCCCTCGAGCCTCTCTTTTCTCTCTTACGCCTCATGGGCTGCTTGCACGTCAAAGGGGAGCTCCCGAGCATCGTGCCTCGAGAGCTCTTACCTCTCTAAGCCTTACGCACCCCCGGCCTTGTCGAGCCCTGACTCCGCATACCGAAGCGGCGGTGCTATTTGCGCTGAGAGCAGGGTCCTAACGACGTAGAGCGAAAAAGACATGAGGAAACAGATAAAAGGCCTCCCGAGGGGCACTCACACTTGCATAAAATAAAGATGTCTTTACAAGCCATTACAAAGTGGAAATAGCAAATCCTAAGATAACTGGTGCTCCAGGCACCTCTCTCCGCGGGAGCAGATTAAGCAGCAGGGCTGTCGTCATCATCGCCATCGACGACCTCGTCGTCTTCCTCCTCAGCGCCTACCTCACCATCGCCCTCCTGGGCCGGTTCCTCCTCAACCTCAACCCTTTGGAAGCGCTAGATGTACCTCTCTACATCGTCCCACACCGAGGAGTTCAGCTTCGAGGAGAGCCTCCCCTCCAGAGGCTCCGTCACAGTCGTGAAGTCGAAGCTGGGATGAAGATGCGCCAGGTTGGCAAAGATGCGGCCGACCGCTTTGCCAAGGAGCTCGCGGCTCTCATTGTCGACCAGGTCGTCGAGGTTCGTCATGACCTTCTCAAAGCTGGTGAGGAGCTCCTCGAAGAAGCCAAGGTAGGTGGCGACGTCAGAATTCCCCTCGGCAGGGAGTACGGGGGCCTCGGTTCCCAGGCGGTCTGCGACGGTCCGCACACGGCCCACCAGGGAAAGGAACATGCGTTCCTGCTGGCGTGACAAGACCTGTGCAGCCAGAGCGCTCTGCCGAGCCTCCTCGACAAGCTCAACAACAGGCCCCACCTGCTGCTGCATTTCGCTCATGTCCTGCGTCAAGGAGGCAAGGCCCTGCTCCGCACGTTTCCGGGCCTCCACAGCAGCCTGGAGACGGGAGTCAAATCGCTTCTTCTGGGCCTCGAGCTCCCTGATGCAAGCATTGAGCTCGTCGCATCTCTTTGTGAAGCGATCCTCCTGCTTCTTGGCCTTCTCCGCGAACTCATTTTTGAAGTTGTCGCGGAAGAGCTTCTCTTTGGTCGCGGACTCCTCCTGCATCTTCTCCTCCTTCTTGCGGAGGTTCTCGTTGGTCTGCGCGAGGTGTTTCTTGTAGAACTCCTCGTCCTGGGTCACCTTGCTCTCGCGAGACTCCAGGTGTTCCCGCTGCATGGCCTGGTCTTTCTCAGTCTGCTCGACCTGCTCCTCGCGCTTGCGCAATTCAGACTCGCGGGCATCGAGTTCTATGCCGCGCTGCACGATCATGCCTTCGCGAGTGCGCAGGTCCTCGCGGAACTTCTCTATGTTCTGGCGCACGGTCTCTGACTCGGTGATGATCACCGCCTCGCGGTCCACAAGCTCTTGGTGCTTGGTGGCGACTGCCGCCTCGCGCGCCGCCAACTCCTGGTGCTTGGCTTCAGTCTCCGCCTCGAGAGCCTCGCGTCTGGCGCTCAAGTCCGCGAGGGTCGCTACGGCCTCGGCAACCACGCTGGCGCGGGTCTCCTCAGCGAAGCGCAGCGCCTCCTCGGGCTGCGCCTAGGCCACCTCGTCCCCCCGGCGGTAGCGCTCGACACTCTCCTGGAGGCAGGTCCAGCCCCTCGCGAGCTCGGCGCCCTCCTTCGCCCTGGCACGGTCTTCCTCGGCGAGCTGGGCCTCGAGCCCGTCAAGCACCTCCCTCGTCGAGCGAAAGACAGCATCTCGGCGGGCTGCAGCTGGGCGCTGACCCCGCAGAACCAAGGTCCACTCATCGACAGGAGGCCTGGAGGCTCCGGCACCCGCCGAGGACTCTGGGACCTCACGTCTTGGGCTCGAGGTAACCTCAAGGCGCACTTGAGGGCTTTGGTGAGAGCCTCCCTCTTCATTTACGTTGGGGGCTTTCTGGGGCCTCGGAGCGCCCTCGCCATCAGCCCCACCATCCTTCTGCCCCTGGGATGCATATTCCTTTTCCCCAGGGGCAGGGTCAGTCTCCTCTGCTGAGGCCACCCCCGTAGTAGCCTCAGTATCCATCGCCGGCTCTTCAGGGCCCGCGCTTGGTGGAGGCGATGGCACAGTAGCCTCCTCCACCTCGACATCAGCGCGCGTCTCCGCCGACGCCGCTGTCTCTACCGCGCGCTCCTTCGCCGGCGACGTGGTCCTCGCCGCATCCTCCTCCGTCACCTCCTCCTGCCGTGCGGGAGAGGCGTCAGGCCGCGCGGTCGGCGGCGCCGTCACCTCAGCCTCCTCGTCCTCGTGGCGCTCCTCCGCCTCGGGAGGCGGTGCCGCGGTCTCGGGAGAAGGAGCGGTGGCCTCGTGAGGCGTCGCCTCAGCCGTAGGCGCTGCAGACGCCGCTGCAGCGCTGGTAATCTCTCCAAGCCTCCGGAGCCTCCGCCGCTTTGGCTCCACGGGGCGCCTGGAGAGGAAGAAGTTCAGAAATTCCTCGAGAGGACTACACAAGAACAACATCAAACCAAAGAGGAGAAATACAAGACTTACGCCGTGGTGTCGACCCACTTCCTCTTCGGCATCCGCCGCGCAGGCGGGGCACCAGGCTCCGCGCTCTTCTGAGCCTTGGCAGGCCTACCCTGGCCCGCCTTGGCACTGGCCTCTGCCTCCTCCCGAGCCCCGGCATTCCTGTCATGGATCGCCTTAGAGCGAGGCTCGCAGTGGCCCGACGAAGCATCATCATTGTCGCTCTCCTCCTTTCCCTCGACACGCTGCGAGGGGGCGACCACGAACTGGTCGCCGCTGCCTGAGGAGATCTCATGTACCTCAATGTCAGGCGACGCGCCCTTCGAGGTGCTCGAATTCTCTGCCGAAGAAGCAGGGCCTCCCGAGGCGCCGATCACACCTGCGTCAGATTCCACGGGCGTCTCCATCGTCTCCTCATCGCCCTCAGCTGGCGCCCCCTGCACAGCTGACTCCGGGACCTCGCGAGACCCAACATGCCCCTTAGGCACCAGGCCCCACTGGTCAAACTTCGGCATTGTCTGCACGTGCGAGACGCGACGCCCAAGATCGATCCTGTGGACCGGAACGATATTATCGGTGGCCTTGGGGATGTCCGGAGCCGTGAAGAGAACCTCCATGATGCTGTTCACCTCCTCCGGCGTGAAGAGGGTAGCGATCAAGCGCATCTTGTCCCTCGGATTGGAGTACAGCCACATTGCGGCCGCATGCCTCTGGAGTGGAGCGATGTGGCGCCTCACAAATTCCTTGGCCACCATCTGCCCGGTGACGCCTGCCTCGCGGAGGTCCTTTAGGCGCCTCACCACAGGGCCAAGGGCTGCGCTCTTGAGCATCTTGGAAGACCAGCTTGCCTTCTTCGTCGGGGGCACCTCAGGCAACTCGAAGTAGGCACTCTGGCTCCCGACCTTCATGAGGAACCAGCGCTTGCGGAAGTCCTCCACTTTCTTTGTCACGCTGGTCATGATGTTCTCGCCGTTCCACGCGATGGGGATGTAGACGCCCCCCATGCCATCGGTGATGCGAAAAGACACGCACCCCGACCGCTCCTTGTTCGCCGTGAACCGGAGCGCGTAGAAGCTGCGGAAGAGGTCCACCGAGGGCGGAATGCCAATGTACGCCTCGCAGAGGTAGGCGAAGATGGCAAGGATGAGGATGGAGTTGGGGTGGAGGTGAAGAATCTGAATCTGGTAGCGCTCCAGAACCGCCAAGAAGAAGTCGGAGAAGGGAGGCACAAGTCCGCCGTAGAGGGTGTGTATGAAGATGGGGTAGAAGTCGCCGCTGGGGTTGTTCGCCGGCTTGAGCACCATGGCGCCGTTCTCGTTGGTCCCCGAGGCCGCCATATGACACACCTTGTCCAGCTGCGCCTCCTTGAAGCGGAAGCCGGTCAGAGCCGGCTCGAAGTCGCCGTCCTCCCACCTCACGGCAGGCTCACTCTCCTGCACCACAGCCTTGCCTTTCTTGGATGCGGCGGCCTTCTTGGGCGCCATTGCCGTGAGATTGTGAAGGAGAAGCTTGGGGATTGAGTGCTGGGAAGAAGGAAGTGAATGGGGAACGAACGGAGTAATGGTCACCTGCACCGAGCTCTCCGCCTTATATCGGCTCATCGAGCTGTTACCAGGGCATGGTGGGTCCCACCACTGCACCCGTTACTTCAGAGGAGATCGTGTCTCGGGCTAAGCACGCTTCTTTGGGCCCACGACGATTTGCCTCCGTCTAAGAAGCTCCAGCGTGCCCATCGCGGGCCCGGGGCTACTTTCGGCCCAGTGGAAACCGGGGTACCATGGGCCGCCCTGCCACAGCCCTCGACGCTCCACGGGAAATTCTACTAAGGACCAGGCATTAAGCCTGACGAGCCTCGCGAGGGACTTTTCCCCTCGCGAGGGTTTCTTCGCTCGGCTGAGCATTTCTGCTAAGGACCAGACGTTCGGCCTAAGGGGCCTTGAGAGGAACTTCTGCCTCGGGAAGGCCCATCCTGCCCAGAAGACCACCAGGTCCTGGCGCGTCTCCGCGCTACCCTCGCGAGGATCCCCTCGCGAGGGGTCAACGACTGCAGAACCTCGGCGAGACTTCAGGCCCTCGCGGGGTTCCTTCAAGTGGAAGCAAGCTCCTGCACCCGCTGCAGAGCGCACATGGGCTCTGCGGTCGCCGCAGAGTGACGCGTGCGTCTGCGCGTGATGACGAAGACGCCGTAGTTGCCATTCTCGTGTATAATGCAGTCAACAAAGCTGGAGCAAGCAAAGCGGACTCCAAGATTTGCCGTTTTGGTGATAAAGCGGCCGGCCGCCGCTACGCTTCAAGCGCGATGTCTGTCGGGGGGCTACCCCCGGGTAGGGTCATGATATGGTATAAGCTGTGTCCAAGAATGGTCTGAGATACAAAAAACCGACATACCCGGGCCCAGAGGAGGCCGAGTTATGGTGTTGGTAAAAACCGACATGTGGTTACCGAGGTACGGTGGTCAAGAGACGGTGGTCGACATACCTAGTCGAGTTATGCTGACCGAGATATGGGACCCGAGATAAGGGATTCGAGACATAATGACTGACATATGTATGTCGGTATTCTGGTATCTTCTCTTATGTGCAGGGGAAGCTCGAGGAAGAAGAATCCGGCATGTCCATGCCGGGTTAAAGCAGCAAGGTGCCTTGTGTCGGTTGGAGTCAATGCTCCTGTCACGTCCCGTCTGACACGGGAGCGTACGGCACGGGAGCGCCTAGCACGGGAGCGTGGCGTAGCGGAGAAGTGACAAGCCATCACCTAACCGCTGACTCCGGTATATCCATGGACAGACTGCGAGGCAGAGGCATGGGCAGGCCATGTCCTGTCCCTGGCAGAGGGTACATTCTAGGTGTACCGTAGTGCTGCAAGGGATGGGCAAGTCACGTCCTGTCTCTGACAGGAGTACCATCATGACATCCCGTTGACATGGCTTCAGTGCACCGTGAGGGGTATTTCCGTAACTCGGTTTAGCCTATAAATAGGGCTTCACCACCTCCTGCGTGAGAGACGATGCTAGGAGACTCCTTTCCCCCATAGCTTCATCTTCCACCTCGTGTACATCTTCATTGTTGGGATCCTACAGCTTAAGGAGCCGCCTGTACTTGTGACAAAGAGATAGGCAGGAGTAGGGGTGTTACCTCCTTACGAGGGCCCCGAAGCTGGTTAGATTGTGTGTGTTCTTGTGCTTGCGTGTTCATCTGTGTACGCTCCTTAGCGTGCTAGCCCTCTCTCGGATCCTCCAGCGCCCATCGGCCCCAACAAAAGCCATCCCATGGCATCTGCCGTGATACCACCACGACAGTTGGCATCGTGCTTCATCAAGAGCCTTGGTGGCTAAAGTATTCCGGCATGGATTTTATTGGCCCAGTGCTTTGAATCAGGCAGAAGATATCGTCCGAAAGTGTGAGGGATGTCAGAGATTTGCTAAGAAGATCCACCTGCCAGCTTTGGCACTCACGACAATTCCAATCACTTGGCCCTTTGCAGTTTGGTGTCTGGATATGCTGGTGATGGTGGACAAATTCACCAAATGGATCGAGGTGAAGCCAATCAGGAAGTGTGATGGTCACACAGCTGTGTCCTTTTTGAAGGACATCATTTTGAGATGTGGCTTCCCCCATAGCATTATCTCGGATAATGGCACAAACTTTGCTGTGGGAGAATTTACTCGGTTCTGTGCGGAAAAAAGAATTCGGTTGGACATAGCCTCGGTGGCACACCCAGAGGCAAATGTGCAAGTGGAAAGAGCAAATGCGTTGGTGTTGGCCGGTATCAAAGCCCAGTTAATTGAACCATTGTTGCGAACTTCGGATGCTGGATAGAGGAGATACCCGCAGTATTATGGGGTCTAAGGACCACACCGAACCGTTCAACTGGCTATACGCCATTCTTTCTGGTTTATGGAGCAGAAGCGGTCCTGCCGACCGACATGGAGTATGACTCACCGAGAGTGGCGCTGTACACTAAAACCGAGGCAAAAGAAGCTCAGGAAAATGATGTTGATTTGCTCGAAGAAGCATGAGAACTGACCTTATCTCAGTCAGCTATATATCAGCAAAATATTCGATGCTATCATAGCCGGAAGATCAGCCCTCGGGTATTCCGAGAGGGAGATTTGGTGTTGAGGCTAGTGCAACGCAGTGCAGGCCGACACAAATTGGCACCTCCATGGGAGGGACCATTCATTGTGAGCAAGGCTCTACACAATGATTCATACTATCTTATAGATGCGCAGGCATCGAGGAAAAATGTAATGGACAAATCTGGAGAGGAGACCAAAATACCCTGGAATGTAGCTCTACTTCGACCCTTTTACTCATAAGGGCGCAATGTATGTATCTCGGTTTTCATTTGAATAAAGTGCCGGCACTCCAGAAAGAAACTCGGGGACTGCCTTGTCCATATGCATGTGTTTTATCTATGTTGTTCATATGTCGGATGGTTTTGAGACCTCATTTCAAGGTTCAAGTAATGTATGCTATTTTGTTGTGATCTTGTGACTCGACTGACGAACGCCGAAATGGCAGTCAAGAGTAGAGGTTATGGTACATGGTAAACATGAAAATGGACTTGGGGGACTCGGTCCTAAAAAGATCCGACATATGTCGTTTACTAACCCGGTTTTTCTTTTCTTTGTGTCAGATGACTCTGAATCTTACCTCAAAATTTTACAAGTATTGTATGCTATAATTTTGGTCTTGTGACTCGACTGTAGAACGCCGAAATGGTAGACAAGAGCAAAGATTACTGAGTATAGTAAACAAGAAAGTAAACTCGGGGGCTTGATGCAAAGTGATCCGGCATTAAGCCGTTTTCAATAAGGGTAGCAAAATGAAAGTAGCACTGCGAAATACTTAAGAGTATATTTACATCTGCACCCGCATTCCGGGGATTTAATAGTTCATTTGGTAATAAGTTCAGGCAGTCGCAGTGGAGGAACTGGGGTCAGCGGACGCAGTCTCGGCGGCAGGAGAAGCTTCGGTAGTTGGAGCAACCTCGGTGTTGGAGTGGCTGCCGAGGTAGCGGCAGTGTCGGACGCTACTTCCGGAGCAGTGTCGGCTTCTGGCTGCCTGGCAGTGTCGGCTGTTGCTGCATCAGTGGCAGTGTCGGGAGCTTCGACCTCGATCTCTTCATCAACTTCATCTTCCTCGTCATCACCCTCTTCATCGTCCTCGTCATCTTCTTCACCCTCCGAGTAGGCTGGACCAGGAAGGAAGTTTCGAGTGGGAGCATAGCTGGCCATGAAGGAGGCTGCCTCCTTGCGGCTTGCGATAAGTGTCGGATCTGAAGTCCATTTTGAGCCTTGGCGCAAGGACCGCACAACATCAAGGTTGATTGACTCGTACCAAGAGAGCACGAAGGTCAGAGCTTGATCTGCACTGGCACAAGCTGAGGAGGATCTCCACTCTCGGAGCCTTGTCTCGACAGCCAGCAGGCACTTGGACAATTCATCGATGTAAGCTGGAGTCGCAGAGTTTGGCCATAAAATCTGGTAAACCCGGATACCAGCATCAAGAAGTTCAGTGCCATTGCTCTTCAGAGGGGATATGCGAGCATTCAAAGCTGTCAGATGATCTTCAATGTCCCATTCCTCTGAGATTGGGCCAGCTTCTGCTCTTTTTGCTCGTGCCCTACGGGTAGTGTTGACTGCAGCGGCCTTGGAATGGGAGAAGTGATCTGAAGACAGAAAAGCTATCACCGAATTGAGTTATATACCGGCATATATTTAATGTCAGTACATGCAATGGAAACAAAAAGAAAGGACAAAGGAAACTTACTGTCCATCTCGTGGTTGATCCGGGTGAGCTCGGCCAGCCAGATGTCACATTTTGCCTTGAGGGCATCCAGTTCTTCCTGTGCCGAGGTAGCGCGAACCTCGGTCTCCTCGAGGATTTCCTTGTGCTTCTGCTCAGCTTCCTCCCTCTGCATCAAGGCCTTCTCAATGTCGGTCTTCTCGCCCTAGAGCCGAGCAAGTTCCTTCTGGAGCCGAGACACTTCGTCTCGCTCCTTCTGGAGGGCAGTGGCGTGCGCGGCGTCCTTGTTCTTCAGCACCTCCAGAAGCTGCTTGTGGGACCTCTTGAGTTTGTTGTGGTCCAGAAGCAGCTTCTAGAATACTGCAGTTCGGGCGTTGGTGCACTCCTGAAAGGAGCAAAGGGTTAGTATGATTTTTTGAAGATTCATGCCAAGTAAAACTCGACAAGAATCTCAGGGACTGGATGTCGGATTTTTTGAAGATTCATGCCGAGTAAAACTCGACAAGAATCTCGGGGACTGGATGTCAGATTTTTTGAAGATTCATGCCGAGTAAAACTCGACAAGAATCTCGGGGACTGGGTGTCGGATTTTTTGAAATTAATGATGGAAATTTGTGAAGATTCGCGCCGAGTGATCTTTACTAGGATGAGCGTCGATCACTCGACCCGAATCTCGGGGACTGGGGATTATATATGTTTATCATCTATTGCAAAGGAAAGAAAGGTCTGGTTGAGGAAAAAATACCTCGGCAAGCTTGCTGGCTCGAAGGGAAAGTTGCAAGTTGTGCATGGCCTGAGCAAGTGCGCTGGGTCAAGCTGGATGTTGGGTGGCCGGATTCGTAGAGGAGACCTCGCCAGTGTCAGCGGCATTCCAGTCCATATGGTACTGCTCCTCCGAGCCCAAGCTATGTCCGCTTTGAGTTCGGAGCTAAGGAAAACCCCAGCTGCTAGTGGAAACTCGGGAGACGGAGGCAGTGAGAGCTTGGTGGGCCGGTGTAGTGGTTGGAGTCAGCACCACTTGTTTCTCCGGGTTGACAAGTTGTTTCCCGGTGGCCACTTGACTCTGTGCCGGCTTGGGCGGTGGAGTAGTTTTCCGAGTTACTAGCTCGGTGGACTTTGTGGTGGGTTTCGGCGGTGGCTGCTGCTGTTGTTGTTGTTGTTGTTGTTGAGGTGGTGGCTGCTGTGGGTCTGGTGCTACCGGAGTGTCGGTCCGCGGAGTGTCGGAGTCCACGGTGGGGGCACGAGAGCTAACATCTCGGTCCAGGACCATGACCTCGGGAGTGCTCTGGTCTCCTCCTGCTGCGGCATCAGAGAACGACAGTAGTATGACGGATGGGGTGGGATGTACCCCGGGTCAGTTGACCGAGGTTTCGCTGCAGTCGGAAGGGGTGAGCGCATGGAGGATGCGCTCAGGTTAACCTCAAGGGCGGCACTGCATCGAGACAGGAAAAACATGTTACCTCGAGGTAATGTTATCTCGGTCCAAGGAAGAAAGAGAAATGAGCATATATCGGCAAAAGATATCTTACCCTTGAGTAACTGGCGGTGTCCTCTTGACCCGTGACGGCTTAACCGCTGATTTCTTCTGCAGCTTCCGTTTCTTCGCTGCAGGGTCCGAAGCTGTTGTGGTCCCGGTATCCGAGGTACCAGTCCCGGCACGTTTGCGAGCTCCGCCTCGGTTGCTCGTGGTAGCAGGGTGGGTACTTGGAACCTGGCCGCCCGGGTCAGCTGTTGCCGAGGGTAGTGGGTGAGCAAATGCGATGGGACGAGCTTCAAGTACCTCTAAAATTTCACATTCATCATCATCGTCATCTGACCAATCTCGGATTGAGGCTCGGGCTAGAGGCTTACCCGAGGTAGGGGCGCCAGCAGCCAGAATTGGCATGTGATCCTCGTCGTCCGGGTCTTCAACCTCGGTGACGGCCGGGGCAGGTAGATCTTTGCCCCATTTGGCGGAGGGATCCGCTCCATCTTCAGTCTTTTGCCAAGCGAATCTCTGCAAGTCAGAAGCAATAAACCCGGGTTATTCTAGGAGCAGAATCTGGTGCCGACATAAAAGTTGTCTCGGTAGGCAAAGTATGTCGGTCTAAATTGCAAGTTACTTACTTGCTCCGGAAGCCGAGTTCTATCATGAGGTTTCATACCCCATTCCCACTCGTCCGTCATCCGAGTCCTGGCCATGGACTTAACGCGTCTCCGGATCTCGGGTTTGCTCAGCTCATGAGTGCTGACCCGAGTAGGGTCTTATCGGCCACTCATGTGGCAAATCTTGTGAACTCGGTTTTGAAGGGGGAGACTCGGCGGCTAATGAAGGTGCTCAGGAGGTCATCGGCCGTCAACCCTTCCGCCTGGAACTCGATGACGAATTTGTGAATCTGGTTGACCTCGAGATTTGTCTCCTTTGGGTTGAAGTTCCAGTTATGCTGCTCTGTGGGGGCAGGGAGAGTGAATGTCAGCAAGTTGAGGAGGTCGACATTGTCTGGGCTCTTCACGTAGAAGAACGTGCGCTGCCACTTCCGGCATGACTCCAAGCCTAGAATCCGAGGAAAGATGGAACCTCTCCGAGGTATAATTGTAGCGGCTCTGAACGGGGTCATCTCCTTGGGGAAGTTCTTGTTCTCTGGATCCGGAACACCCTGCTTTCGGAGTTGGAAATACTTGGCCCAGAGCTCAACGGTGGGCCAAAGACCGAGGTATCCCTCGGAGAAAGAGACATATGCCGAGAGAGTGGTGATGGCATTGGCTGGAAGGTGATGGGGTTGAAGATGGAACTGATTTAAGAAGCCTCGGAAGAACGGGCTCACCGGGAGGCCAAAGCCGCGCTCGAAGTGCGCGATGAAAACAACGCGCTCGCCGGGTTCCAAATTCGGCTTGGCTTCTTTGCCAGGGGCCGGCATATCACCCCTTCCGGTATACGCCGGGCTCGGATCAGCCAGTCAATCTCATCCTGGGTTACGTCGGAACCTTCCCACCCGGCGCGCTCACCCTCTTCGGCGGCATCCTCGGCAGGGTCCGAAGCATGGCTGGATGACAGCTCGGAAGGGATCTGTACAGAGGCACAGGTTGAACCGAGATAAGTATCTCGGAATATTTGAGAAATAGAGGAAAATGCATAAATGGCGGGAAACACAAATCTGTGGATAAGTGTTTGGGCGGAAGGATCTACGGAGAAGGAAAAATAGAAGATAAATGCAAGATCTATGAGTTGAACTTACAAAAATCTACGGAGGAGCTATTGCAAGGATAATAAGAACCGCGATGAAGAAAATCTAGAGGGGATCTAAGCAAATGGATTTAAGAGCATCTACGGAGAGGATGAGCAAGTTCATCGGAGAGGAGGAGCAAGTTCATCAGAGAGGATGAACAAGTTCATCGGGGGAGATGAACGGGTTCATCGGCAATGTTAAGGGCGAGGATCTTATCGGAGTTGCGGCGGCGATGCAAGGCGAAGAAGCGCAGGGTGTGCCGGAGTTGAGCGTGTCGGCGGTGGCGCGAGGAACTCCGGTGGGCGGTGGCTCACGAGGTCCGGCGTCATGCGGTGGCGGAGCGCACTGCGTGGTGGAGGTGCTCTGCGCAGAGGGATGGAGTGGAAGAAGAGAAAGAAGAGCTGCGAAGAAGAAGATGAGGGTTGCCCCGCTCCCCTATTTATGGGCGTGGGGGGTGTGCGGTTAGCGTTTTTACCGCGCACGTTCCCCGTAACCGCAGCGCGGATTAACCACGCACGATCTGCGCGGTTGCGGTAATCGCGGCCGCATGATCGGCCACATCGTGGGCCACAAAATGGTAACCGCTAGCGGCGCGGTTCGTGGCGCAGTAACTGGCGCGAGACTCGAGGAGCCGCGCTGCGGTTAAACGCACTCAAGTATGCAGGGGACGTGACAGCGCGGGATGTGGGTGGCGTGCGCGTAGAGGTATGTCTGTCCACGCACAGGAACCGGGGCGACGCATAGCGTCTCCCTGCCATGTGTCGTGGAGAGATCTTTGAAGAGATCGTGGGAATCTTTTGTGTCGGAGAGATCGGCACGAGAGCAGATCTCGAGGGTTGTGGGAAATTTGGTCCTTGAAGCTTGAGATGAACCGACATAAGAATGTCAGATATTTGAGCAGGTTAAAGCAGTTGCCTTATGTCGGAGAAACCGACATAAGGGCGGACGTCGAAAGCAGTTGGAGGTTTTATCCTGGTGTTTGACGTGGTCTGACATAGTTATGTCGGACACTTTGGTCAAGTTGGTTTGGTTTTGTTTTGTAAACCTAGTGTGGACCTTCATCCGAGGTTGCAGGACCGCACCAGCTTCGGGGACTAATGTCGGGGGGCTACCCCCGGGTAGGGTCATGATATGGTCCGAGATACAAAAAACCGACATACCCAGGCCCAGAGTAGGCCGAGTTATGGTGTTGGTAAAAACTGACATGTGGTTACCGAGGTACGGTGGTCGAGAGACGGTGGTCGACATACCTAGTCGAGTTATGCTGACCGAGATATGGGACCCGAGATAAGGGATTCAAGACATAATGACCGACATATGTATGTCAGTATTCTGGTATCTTCTCTTATGTGCAGAGGAAGCTCGAGGAAGAAGAATCCGGCATGTCCATGCCGGGTTAAAGCAGCGAGGTGCCTTGTGTCGGTTGGAGTCAATGCTCCTGTCACGTCCCGTCTGACACGGGAGCGTACGGCACGGGAGCGCCTGGCACGGGAGCATGGCATAGCGGAGAAGTGACATGCCATCACCTAACCGCTGACTCCTGTATATCTGGGGACAGACTGCGAGGCAGAGGCATGGGCAGGCCATGTCCTGTCCCTAGCAGAGGGTACATTCTAGGTGTACCGTAGTGCTGCAGGGGATGGGCAAGTCACATCCTGTGTCTGACAGGAGTACCATCATGACATCCCGTTGACATGGCTACAGTGCACCGTGAGGGGTATTTCCGTAACTCGGTTTAGCCTATAAATAGGGCTTCACCACCTCCTGCGTGAGAGACGATGCTAGGAGACTCCTTTCCCCCCATAGCTTCATCTTCCACCTCGTGTACATCTTCATTGTTGGGATCCTACAGCTCAAGGAGCCGCCTGTACTTGTGACAGAGAGATATATACTGAGAGATAGGCAGGAGTAGGGGTGTTACCTCCTTATGAGGGCCCCGAACCTGGGTAGATTGTGGGTGTTCTTGTGCTTGCGTGTTCATCTGTGTACGCTCCTTAGCGTGCTAGCCCTCTCCCGGATCCTCCAGCGCCCATCGGCCCCAACAAAAGCCATCCCATGGCATCTGCCGTGATACCACCACGACAACGTCACCGTGGGGCATGCCACCAGACTCTGCAGCGCCAGCCCACAGTCCTGGATGGATTTTGGCTTTTTCTGCCAAGACGACGTGCTCTCTGCCATGGACCGCGTGTAACATCCCAAAAATATTAATCAGTATTATTATTCAAAAAATGAGAGCCAACAAAAACTTTTGCTTAATTATATGTGTTGATCTCATATTGTTGCTTGTGTTGTTTATTTCTTGCTAATTAGGTGTTGCTTGCTCTAAATAAAGACATGAAGAAAAGAAGAGAAATAAAATAAAAAGCAAAGCAAGAAAATAATATGACAAGTGTCACATAAAATTCTCCAAGTGAGAAATTGTTTTCCTTCACAATAAAAATTCAGTGGAATGGTAATGTAAACACTCCCATTTTATCCTTACTACTTATCTCTCTCAAATAATAATTTACACCTAGTTTTAAAATTCAAAAGTAAAACTCAATTGAAATAAAACAAAATTCCATTATTAAAACCCTATGAACAAAAATGATTCAAAAACATTTTATTTTGTAAAGCCAATTTTTGTGAAGCTTCTGCATGCCATGGGAAGGCTTCACAAATTTTCTTGAATTTTTATAAATAGATTTAGTGCCCTAATTAAAATCGAGAAATGCTTCTGGTTTGAAAAAAATAAATGAAAGAATATAAAGAACACGGTTTTTTTTGGCAAAAATGCCGTCGTCTCCTACTCCTAGCTCCCCGTCACCGTCGCCGTGTCGCCATGGCCGTCCTCGCCATTCCCAGGCCCCCCAGGGCCCCCCTGCTCGCGTTCTCCCTCGCTCCCGTGCCTCTGCACCCTCTGCCTCGCAGAGGAGAGCACTAGAGTGCCTCTCCCATCGCCATTACGCCGCGGTTCCCCGACTACCGCCGCGGAGGAGTTGGATGGCGCCGGCCAAATTGGCCCCCCCTCACAGCTCCCCGACACGCGATCCGCTACGCCGTGAACCCTAGCTCCATCCCGGACCCCCCCAGACAGCACGCACCGGCCTCTCCCGCTCTCTGGACGCCGCTGGACCGCGACCACCGTACGCTGACGTTGCGGCTATTTAAACCACCCGAGCCCCGCACTCTCTCCACACCACCCCACTATCTCTCCCCCTCACCACCCTCTCCCATGCACCGCCAGGAGGGCGGAGCCTCTGCCGTGAAGCCACTGCTGCTCGTGGCAGTGCGCTGCAACCTCGCCGTGCCGAGGTAGGCGACGACCACGACCTCGCCGTGCTGGCCTCCCATTCCCTTCCCTCTGACCACTACCTGCATCCCTATGATCACCACACTCACCCACACCTTGTTCCCCTCTGTTTCGTGCACCAGAGCGTTGGCAGGAGATCGCCGGAGCCCGTGCCCGTGGCCGTGGAAGACGGAGACGTCGCCGCCGACGAACCCGTTCACCCCAGCAAGCGCAACTCAGCCTGGAGCTTCCCCCACGCCACCGCCGTCGATCTACATCATCGCCGCGACCTCCCGAGCCCCCTAGGTGAGAGATTCATCCACCTCGCCGTCGCCGGCGCGGCAGCGCCGCCGATATTAGGTCGCCGCCGTTGCCACTAATCGTGGGCCGTTGATCATGATCCAACGGTGCCATACCGCTTCGGTTAAAAGAAAGAGAGAGACTGACGGGCGGGCCCCGCTCATCAGGATTTTATTAATTTCCAACCGCGCACTGTGTCGCTGCCATGTAGGCCCCACCTGTCATAGTTTTCAACATTATCCAGAATAGTAAACTTTTCGAATTTCTAGTTTCTATAGATTTCAGTACTGGACCCAACTTCAAAAATCAATAACTTGAGATTAGACATCCAAATAAATCAAATCAAATTGTTATGGAAGGCTTATGAAATTGTTTAACCAACACAAGTGGTCTCATGTCATTTAATTAAATAAATAAAAAGTATTATTAAAAATACTACAGAAGGTTTAAATTCTAAACTTGTTTGTTTCTGATACTCTGTTAGTCCAAATAATTCCAAACCAATTTTGCTAGCTTAGTACTGCCATGTATTAGCTTCACTAATTTTGGTAGAATTAATTAAGCAATGTTAATTGTTGACTTTAAGTTAAACCCTTCTAGACTAAAACAAATAAATATGTTTAGTGGTTAACCCAAATGAGTTAGGACCAATTTTGTTAGCTCACATTTAGCCATGTTTACTTACCCCTAAATGGATTTAATTTTTTGAACAACAGAACATATTTGATTGCCAAAACTTGAGTATTAAGCTACTGGATTCAAACCGTTGTGTAGGGAGTTTGGTAACTCCAATGCATCCAAATCCAATTGCATTGTCTTCTACACATCAGTATATTTCCATAGAATTTTAGTTTGTATTTTTGTGACCAACAGAACTCAAGTTGTGGAATTAAACACCTTCAACAATTTTCTGCCTTTATTTAGAAGTAATTAAATAATGTTTAATTCAATTATTTTGAAACCCAATTGTATGGTTTGATGTGTGCAGTAGCTATTTGTGATGTTTTAGGATTGTAATGTTGTGATGTTGTTTGAGTAGTTTAGTGATTGCTTGTATTTGTTTGTTTATTAATTAGACGAGAACGCTGTCGGATTTATCGAGGAGGGGGAGTTTGTTGAACCTGAAGATCAAGACCAAGGTCACTTTGCCGAGCAAGGCAAGCTACTCTCTGAGCTTGCACCCCAAATTTATGCATCTACTTTGATAACATGTTCTACTTTTAAAAGCAAAGATTTACCAAACCTTTTCAAAAGTATATGGTTATTATTTTGCCACCCTATGTAGAAATATAAGATAGTTTATAAGAATTATAGGTTGGGAAAAATAAACATGGTTTATTCAAAACTCCTTTGAAAATATTTGTGTGATTATGGAATACCAAGATGTCGGTGCTGGAATGGAGAAGTGGAGAATGGAAGTGTTTATGAAAAATGCACAGTGTGTCCTTGTACTTATGTCAACCAGCCGATACCCTGTGCGACCACATTTACCGACATATGGGAAAAGGGCGTAGTCATATAATTTGCTCATATTAGTATGGGATTCCTCAACAACGAGGATGACCTCGTTCATGAGGGGATGGTCATGGCGACCTACCCCCTGACCTAGGTCCTGGCATCTGAGGATGGGGGATTGAAGGGTTCGCTCGCCGGGCAGAACTACGAGTCCTCACACTTAGGTTTCCCGACGGGGAATCTGGACTGGGTGTCGATGGAAAGGATGATAATTTCGTAGCGGTAGGATCCTATACTAGCATGAGCAAAGGACATGCTATGGTTGGCGGCTTACTTCGCATACACACTGTATGGCGAGACGTGGCGGACACGATGAGCTGCCGGATGGATGTGGGTTAAAAAGCGTGCTACCTCTGCAGAGGGTTAAAACTATTCGAATAGCCGAGTCCTCGGATATGGACAGTTGGGAGGCCTTACTTTGACCATGTGCAAGTTTTTGGAAAAGCTTTTAAGTTTAAAAGAAAATGAAATGGTGATGGTGTTACACAGTTATACCAAATGAAGTGGTATGAGTTGTGGAAATGAATGGACCATGGTGAGCCATGGTCAGAAAATGGAGGAGTTTTGGAGGAACAAAATGAGATGGTGACTTCTTTCAAAGATAGTTATAAAACTCTTCTTACCTTTTTCAATAAAGATATAGAGATGTTTTAAATAAATAAAAGTAGGAAAGTAAGATAAAACTAGTGGATACTCATGTTGGGGTAGTTTGCGAGTACATTCAAATGTACTCATATGGGTTTCATCCCTGGCTATTGTCCTAGCCAGACTATGAGGAGGAGCACTACGCCGAGCAGGAATATGGCGACTTCTACGCGAACTAAGGATCTCCACAAGTCAGCTGCCTGTCGGGTTGTCATCGTTAGAATATGATGTCTACTACGCCGTAGCTTCCGCTGATATTTTGGTTTGGCCCTGGAAGGCACCTATGTAAGACTTGGTCTAAATGACCATTTATGTAAGACTTTTAATTCGGTATTGTAATGGATGTAAACTTTGGTATCCAATTCAGATTATGTGCAACGACAGACTGATCACGGGATCGTTGTGTTAAGCATAATCAGGTATTTCGAACGGCTAGTCCGGGGTCCCCACACCGCGTCCATGGACATCCCTGACACCGTGCGCTGTGCTCCATCTTAGCGGCAATGTGGTATCCCTTCCCGCCGAAGGTTTTTGGGGAAGAGGACCGAGGCCAGTATATAAGGAGCTAGTGTACGACCAAGGAGGGGATCCCGCATTCACCAGCTCATTCCACACCGAGCAGCTACGTCTGAAGGAGAAGGCGAAGCTCATTCCACCATAGTCCACCATAGCCATAGCTGTGCCCTCGGCAAGCACCTTGTACTGTGAACCTCTCCAAGCAGTGCAATACATCTTAGCAGGACGTAGGGTCTTTACACCTCACGGTGGGCCTGAACCTGGGTAGCGGCTCGTGTCCCTTCTGTGTCGTGATGTTCCTCACCGAGCTCGACGAGCACCGTCGCCGAGGTTGTTGAGGATTTGTTTGACGTTGTGTTCAGCCCCTTACTCGATTCCTGGCTTTGAGAGACACCCCCTAGTTCCTGGGACTAGTCTCCGACACTTTCAACGTGATCTTTATATTTAGTTGATATCATGTACTTTTGTTTATGGATGCTTACCTTGGTGCCAAATAAATGCGGAAACTTAGTAAGTTTAATGAGTTTGTATAAATGGCTAGAGAGACGCCTGGGCCGCTAATCTAAGCCATGCATCATTCATGGTGGAAATTTACTTACATGCTATGGCGAACCTTCAGTGATGCACCTCACAATAAAAAGCTATACCAATAGTAAATAAAAAAGGTGTTGGGATTGTTCATTTTGTTTGTTTGTCTTGTCATTTTGACATGGGCTTGTTCCATGTCCGGGACAAGAGGTACCCCAGTTGACGCTCTTGATGACGCTATTATATTACTTACAATGACCTTAACTTGAACTTGCTGTGTGTCCCAAGTCGAGTAACACCGTGGTGTAGGTACTCGTATTCACGGGGCATGAGACATTCAGCCCATACTTTGTCAAGCACACTACTCATATTTGCTTTCACTTTAAACTTTAACCATTCAAGATGCTATGATAGGGGTAATGAGAGCTTGACACCAATGAATACCACATTGCAAACATTAACTTAAGTAGAAGCATTTGGAAGTTAGATGAAACTTATTCATTTTTTACCTCTACTCATTTATCTATCTTTCCAAAGTGTCCACCTTTTATATGCAGATTTCATAAGAATACTCTATGACCATTATAGGATGTTTTTACTATGCATACATTTGGTCCATAGTACTTTCTTCTATGTTACACTTTGTGAATTATCATTGAACATCCTTTCATTGAATATTTGATATCACTTTATAATCCATCTTGTATATTGCTACTCCTTTGAAGAATGAATCATTTGACTCTATGTAGCAATAGTAATCATCTTTGATATCCATTGATAGTATTAAAATGCAAAGTCCATGTTTAGTTTTATCACCTTCATACTCGAGGACGAGTATAGGTTAAGCTTGGGGGATGTTGATGCATGTAAAATGCATACATGAACTTTGCATTATATTACTTATATTTCAATCATATTTGCATCATATAAGGGTTATATCATTGTTTTATATTGATTTTGGGAATATTTCACAATTTCCCCATTTTTTCTGGAATTAACCCTGCACTGTCAGAAACCCTATTTTTCAATGTTTTTACCTTTCAGGGACCCAAACGACGTCCAAATGACCTAATATTTTGCGGGGATCATTTTTTGGAAGGAACGAAGCGTAGGAGCGAAGGAAGCGAACAAACGGAGACCCGAGGGCCAAAAGAGGTGGGCCCACGCGGCTAGATTCCTTGGCCACGTGGGACCCCCCATCTTCGGCCTCGTGGCTCCGATGCCGTCCGTTTTCATCTCCGTGGCTTCGTCTTGACTTAAAACTGACTATAAAAATAGTCCCCCGAGGAGTTTCGCAAGGAGGCAGCGGAGAAACACAAAACCATGAAACATAGAGTCAGAAGGCTGCCGCCGGAGAAGATCGGAGGGGGCAAACGCCGCCGGAATCACCTCCGGAGGGCTCCACCCCCCTCCGGCGTGTTCATCATCAACATCTACAGCAAGATCATCTCCATCTCCCCACTGTAAACTCTTGGCAAACATGATATATGATGCAATATACTATTCCCTTAATCTATTGTGTCTCCCCATCTATGTTTGAGAAGTGATTTGTTCATGGCAATAGTGAAATAGTTCGTTGATTGGTTGCATACAAGTTTTGTTATCTTTTATGATTGTCTTTATGTACAATATATGAGTGCACACATATGTTGGGGAATGCATGTAAGGTGATCACCGGTAATGTAATGGAGTGAGGAAGACTTGGGAGGACATGTAAACCTGAGACCGAGTCATGAAGTTACTTGATTGGGGGATATATATAGGGGACCTTAGAACTTAAGGCTATGGTGGGACTTTTATGTCTTAATAATTCTTGTGAGTTCATTTACTTGGCCATGAGATCCATCATAAGGGGTTTTAGTTCATTTACTTGGCTACACCTATTTATGGCTCCTTCCTAGAAGAAACAATTAAGACTGAAACATGTGCTTCACTAATTGTGACAACCACACGAAAAAAATAACAATTGCTAGAACATTTGCTCCCTTGAGATATTTGCTACTTGCTACTTTGAGAAACTTGCTCTAAGAAACTTGCGTTTGAAACTTGATTGAGAAACTTGTTACTAGATAAACCCATTCCACATCACTTGCTTTCATTAGTTAGTTCCTTTCATATTTAAACTTATTGCTTTGCATAAACGGTCATATAAGAGGGTTATAGGGCTTTAGAGAATAGATAGTTTACCTTCAGCTCCTTGTGGGTTCGACACTCAAATACTTATCGAATTGTGCTACAGTGATTCCTTGCTCTTGGGGATTATCAAGTACTTTTCTGGCGCCGTTGCCGGGGAGCGTTGTGCTAAGCTTTTATTCTTGTTTGCATTGCATACTAACATATAAATCTAAAACACAAAAAAAAAATTATAAAATGGAAAACAACCAAACAATTATAGAGCTGTATAATATCTATCTTGAGTTAGGACATGAAGTGTTTGAGGAGAAAATTAAATTTTATTTGCATAACAATCATGTTTGTGGTAGTACTAATTCTTTGAACACCTTTATTGCTAATGCTAAGGAAAACCTTAAGCTTGGGGAAGTTTGTTTTGATGAATATGATATTTTCAGTCCACCTACTATTGAGGATGAAAGTGATTTAATTGAGTTTGATGATCCACTATGCTCATTAGATGATAAGTCTTTATGTGGTGATTCTATTCAAAACTATGTGGTTATGTTTAACTTTAATGCTTGCAACTATTATGAGAGAGGAATAGATAAGAATCCCCTTTATGTTTCTATTTTATTTAAAATGCAAGCTATTGATTATTATATGCATTGGTTACCTCAAATTTGTTGTTATTTATTCATATATAAATTCCAATGCATAGAAAGAGAGTTAGACTTAAAAGTAAATTGTTTAATATTCTGTGGCGTGTTCCTTATGCTTTAATTTCCTATTCGGCTTGAGCACACATTTATATCTTTACAACATGTAAAATATCTTTACCTACTGTTTTGTGACAATTAGTTTAAGATTTTCATTTTATATAAAATTTGGGAAAGCAAATGAGAAGGATGAGTAATGGAGAAGTTGGGGTCGACCTTGAACATGTGTTGTTCATGCCAATGGAACCGTTGCAAAGTATTCCTTTGCTCGTGGGTTCGACACTCAAATACTTATCGAATTGTGCTACAGTGATTCCTTGCTCTTGGGGATTATCAGTTGGCAGGAGCCAAAAGTCCAGGTCAGAAGTCCAACACGCTTTGTTAGAGAATAATAGGATGGGTCACATACTAATAAGAACACATACAAATATATCTAACTATTATATGAGGGGTCATCGGATTGCTTGTATACGTGAGTCGGCAATTATATAGAGCCGATTAATCTTGCTCTTAGCCACAAATTTACAAAAGAACAGTACCCTATTAGAAATCAGTCACAGATCATTGAAGGCAACAACTACGAAACAGGTGACATCACCAAGGTAACCTAACCTAGCTATATCGTCGGTCCAGTGTAAAAGAAGACACGTCAATAACTAGCTCCTTCCGAATCTTAGACACTTCATTTTTTTATTTTTATTTTTAAACCAAAGGCAAAAACTTTGCCTTATCCATTTATTAAGTAGAAGGTGTCTGGTTTATTATCGGAAGAAACCGGGCGAAAACCACACAACAACACAACCCCACGGGGCAAGCCCCCATGACCTCGAGAACACCTAGAGCCAAACTCCAAACACCACTCCGCAATGAGCCGGTCAGCCATCCACCCATGCCGGAGAGAAGAAGCCGTAACTGCTATGGGAGGAGCAGATACGGGACGCTCCAACGTAGATGAAAGTGACGAACCCACCAGGAGCCCCGACGACAACGACCACCATGAGCAACCTTGTCGCCCACACGACACAAAGGTGGAGCACCCGTGATGTTGCAAAAATCTCGGAGCCGCCGCCCCGACATCCACCTCTCCGTCACGCCCTGCGCAATCCACCCGTACCACCTTCCGGGGCTGCCCCGACATGCCACCGCTTGCACCCGAGCTGCAACGCCGCACGATGATGACCCACAAGTATAGGGGGTGTATCGTAGTACTTTCAATAAATAAGAGTGTCGAACCCAACAAGGAGCAGAAGGTGTTGACAAGCAGTTTCGGTCAAGGTTTCACTGTAAACACTTGCAGACAAGTTTTTAGGGGTTTTTGATATTGCAGATAAATAAAATACAAGTAAATAAAAGACAGTAATAATAATTGCAGCGAGTGGCCCAATCCTTTTTAGAGCAAAGGATAAGCCGGTTGGTTTACTTATGATGACAAAATGTTCTTGAGGACACACGGGAATTTAGTCAAGTGCTTTCGCTTCATACAGTTGATTAATCTGTATTGTTTTGATAAGTGTTGTGTGGGTGAACCTATGCTAATGCACCGCCCTTACTTGAACTAATACATACTTGTGATTATACCCCTTGCAAGCATCCAAAATTACAAGAAAGTAATTAAGATAAATCTAACCATAGCCTTAAACTCTGAGATCCTACATTCCCTCGTGCACCGGTTTACTAACGGGGGTTTAGGTTTCTGTCACTCCGGCAACCCCACAATTAGCGACCAACTACACAATGCATTCCCAAAGGCCCATAAAGGTGAAGTGTCATGTAGTCGACGTTCACATGACACCAGTAGAAGAATAACACCACAACTTAAATATCAAACCATTAAATATTACTCAACATAATTCCACTACTAGCGACAAGACTTTCCCATGTCCTCAAGAACTAAACGAACTACTCACAAGACATCATATGGATCATGATCAGAGGTGATATAATGATGAATAACAATCTGGACATAAACTTTAATTCACCGATAAAACTCAATAGCATCAACCACAAGGAGTAATTAACACCGGGAGAGTTCCCCCTATGAACTAGACAAAGTATAGCCCTAGATGTTATAGCGTAACGAAGTGGAGCGGCGGTGATGATGGTAATGGCGGTCGATATGATGATGATGATCCCGATGAAGTCCAGCGTGATGATCATAACAATGGCAATGATTTCCCCCCTCCGGGAGGGAATTACCCCGTCAGATTTCTCCCTACCGGAGAGCTTTTTCTCTCTCTGTTGTTTCCGTCCCGTGGAGGCGGCGGAATATTTCCTCGGGCGCTCCTTCTGAAGATTAGGGTTGAGGAGGTCATGTACGCGAGGGGGGAGCGCCAGAGGTGGGACAAGGGCCCCACACCATGCCTCGGCGTGGGCCCCATGGTGGCCGCGCCCTAGGGTGGTGTGGGCCCCTCGTGGCCCATCTCAGCCTCCCCTTTTGGCTGCCTCCGTCTTCTGATAAAATAGGAGCTTCTGTATATTCGTCGTGGTTTTTGGAACTCCAGAAATATAGTGTCTTGACGGTGCTTTTTCCAGCTGAAATCTGACTCCGACAGTTAATTCTCCAATAATCATCAAACATGCAAAATAAGATAAAATAACATAAGTTACAGTGAATAACAGTAAATTATGATATAAAATAGTGATGCAAAATAGACGTATCAACTCCCCCCAAGCTTAGACCTCGCTTGTCCCCAAGCGAAAGCTGAGCTCAGTAAACAAGACCACAGGTTTATGCAGTGAAGCGTCGATAATAAAGAATACGGACAAGAAGCATCAGTATTTACTTAACAACACAAATCATTTTAAACATCAACTACTCTTCATATAACTTAACTTGAACATGAGTAATGAAACAACCACAATAAAGGTGCACGAAGGAGATTATAAATTAGTGTTGGCACACTTCATTCTTAGTCATAGAACAATAAGCAATTCAAACTTATCTTTCGAAAGGAGTCTTTATACTAGAGCTTGTATTGCAGAACTTACATGCTCAATCATCACACTTTCTTTACAGTCATTGATAACTTTCAAAGTTATATTCTTAGAGGCAAAGGTCTTTGTACTAAGACAAGGAAGGATAAAAGACATGATTGAAAATATTAATGCTATATATGGTTGAATCACAACAACTCAAATGCTTCCTCAAGGAGGAAGGAAATAGGTGTACTGAGTCAACATGAAAAGTAAAAGAAAGGCCCTTCGTAGAGGGAAGCAGGGATTAAATCATGTGCTAGAGCTTTTTAATTTTTGAAATCATATAGAGAGTAGAAATTAAGTTTTGAGAGGTGTTTGTTAATTGGTCAATGAATCAGTAGTAGACAGTACAATATTACCCTTGCCAACCAGACTTTTTAAGAGCGGCTCCCATGAAGGACGTTATTTCTACCAGCAAGGCATATCATCCCTCTTTTCTCTTTTGTTTACACATGCAGATGTTTCACTGAGTATTCAGTTGACAAAATGTGAAGAGATTAAGCGGTTAAAGTTGTAATTAATTGGGACTGGGCACCCCGTTGCCATCTCATTTTGCAAAATTAACAGATAAGCGGATTAATATGCCGCTAGTCTGGAGGTAAAGTCTGTTTGACAAGTGAAATAAAGACATCTACCATGTCCTCAGGAGCTTGGTAAACATTGACACAAAAAGGAGTAATAACAATTTTGAATAGTTTAAAGGTAGCACATGACAAATTTACTTGGAGTGGCGGTTAAATACCACATATAGGTAGTTATGGTGGACACAGATGTCATGGATTTTGGCTCAAGGATTTGGATGCACGAGAAGCATTCCCTCTCAGTACAGGGGTTAAGGCTAGCAAGGTTGGGTGGCAAGCATAAGAGTTGAGGGATACACCCAAATATACATGTAATAAGAGCAATCATGCAATCTTCCTTGTAAGTACAAATATTTTAACTCAAGAATGCTAATCTTATTGGCTAGCAAGAAAGAAAGATAATGGGATAATATTTTTGCATGTAATTCCCTCCTTCTACTTAAGTTTTCAAAGTATTGTTGCTACTGACCAATGCTAAGTTTGCCATAACCAATTTAATTTACTGGATGTACCCAAAAGTGATGTGAATACCAATGACAAGATCAACATATAAAGAGATTTGCATGCTAAAATAAAGTGTACCAAATGTAAAGGTGAAACTTCTCATTAATATTCTAAACAAAGACACACGCACACCAACAGATACATAGATAACTAAAGGAGTGACACTCCACATTGCAAACCATCTTATAAGATAACTTCTTTACTCATGATATGACCACGAAATTGTAAAAGCAAAAAGATAAAGATGATACTGGGCACTCCCCCAAGCTTGGAACAAGCCAAGGGAGTGCCATTACTCCTTGACAATTCAAACTTGATGTCTTGGTGGTGAAGGAGACTCTTCATCATCCGATTTCCAAGGTAGAGGTTCCCCATCAAAGAAGGATGATTTGCTTTCAACAGCCCTGAAACTTGCAGCAGAACTTATGCGTTTGAACCTAGCTTCATACTCACAGTTTTGGTTTTGAAGATCATATATTTGCGCTTGCAAATTGGGTGGTTTCACTGAGCGCGAAGATATCATCCCATAGCTTGCTAGTCTCCTTCTTGTGTTCAGCAATAAGCTCATCAATAATCTTGTGGTTGATCTCCACTCCGCGCTCTATCATCTTCTGGTACCGGAAGACTTCATGCTCTACTTCTTCTAGCCTGGCCTTCATGTCCCCTTCAATCTTGGGTCCTGATGACCCACAAGTATAGGGGATCGCTACAGTCTTCGAGAGAAGTAAAACCCAAATTTATTGATTCGACACAAGGGGAGGCAAAGAATATTTATAAGTCTTGACAGATGAATTGTCAGTTCAGCTGCACCTGGAAATAGACTTGCTCGACACAGTTTATCAGTAGCAACAGTTTTATGATAGTAGCAGTAGTGAAATAATAGCTGCAGTGAAATAAAGGCAGCAATAGTAATTGAAGTAGACAGCAGGATTAAAATATTGTAGGCATAGGGATGGATGAACGGGCATTGCATGGATGGGATAGTTCATGAAATAGTCATACATAGGGCAATTGCAGGTAGATAATAATAAAGCATCCAAGTAATAATTAATCATAGGCATGTGTTCCGTATTTAGTCGTACGTGCTCGCAATGAGAAACTTCCACAACATCTATTGTCCTACCAGCCCGTTTGCAGCGGGGCCTCAAGAGAATCTACTAGTAATTAAGGTGCTCCTTTTAATAAAGCATTGGAGCAAAGCATTAACACTCCGTGACCACATGTGATCCTCAAGTCGCAGCCATCCCCTCCGGTTATCCAAATTTCTGTCACTTTGGGGCTTGGGTTCAGGACAATGACGTGTGCATACAACTTGTAGATATGATCCAAAACAATAATTATTCTCATGATAAAATAACATGTTCAGATCTGAAATCATGGCACTCGGGCCCTAAGTGTTAAGCATTAAGTATAACAAGTTGCAACAATGACATAAAGTACTAATAATGGATACTAGGCACCATGTCCTAACAATCTTACATCTATTACATGAACGATCTCATCCAATCCCTACCATCCCCTTCAGCCTACAGCGGGGAATTACTCACACATGGATGAGGGAAGCATGGTTGGTCGATGGAGAGGCGGCGGTGATGATGATGTCGATGATCTCCTCCAATTCCCGTCCCGGCTGGGTGCCAGAACGGAGTTTCTGATCCCTGAACTAGGGTTTTCGGTGGCGGCGGAGCTCCGGACTATTTCTGGAAAAAGCGTCGATCCCCCTCGCGTTTTTATGCCAGGGGCAATATGTAGTCCAAAGGGTGTCGCCAGGGGCCACACGAGGTGGCCTCCCCATGCCTCGGCGTGGGCCCACCTCAGCCGCGGCGAGGGGTGGTTTGGAGCCCTCGTGCTCCGTCTCCGCTTCATCTTCTGGCTTCGTGGGTCTTCTGGAAAAATAGGACTTCTGGATTTTTTCGGGAATTTTCCCGAAACTTTGACTTTCTGCACAAAAACAAGACACCAGGGCAATTCTGCTGAAAACAGCGTTAGTCCGTGTTAGTTGCATTCAAATCACACAAATTAGAGATAAAACAACAGCAAAAGTGTTCGAAAAAGTGGATACGTTTTGGACATATCAACTCCCCCAAGCTTAGCTTATTGCTTGTCCTCAAGCAATTCAGTTAATAACTGAGTGCGATAAAAGAAACTTTTACGAACACATTTGCTTCATATGATGTATGCATACTTACTATATGATCAAACTTAGGCAATTCATAATAGGAACTATGCAAAGAATGATACTTAGTAGCTATGCAAATCATGAAAAGATACCAACATACTAAGAATAAATAACATAACATACATCTATCCGCATGAATTGCAATGTTCGTAATAAGATATGACAAAATGGTATCACGCTTGCCTTTATTTGTAGAGCAAAACATAAATGCCAAGGCACCTCTGAAGTTCAAGTGAAGACTAGATATAAAGATATCAAAGATAAGAGCATCATAGTTATACCTCAATTAACCGTATTCTGGGACAAACACATTACACTAAGAATGACAGTTATGCTCTCAAGGAAATGCTCAAAGAAAGGATGGTGACTCAACATAAAAATAAAAGATTGGCCCTTCGCAGAGGGAACCAGGGATTTAACATGTGCTAGAGCTTGTTATTTTAAAATAGAAGTAAAAATGTTTTGGGAGGTGGTTGTTCGTGCCAACGAATCAGTAATAGAGTTCTTGTTATCTTCCATACTAAACAAGTTGAGAGCGGTTCCGAGTTATTGATATTAGGCATTTATAGCATGCACTTTTATATAACATGACACTCCTCCCAAACTTTGCTTTCACAAACCATGGCTAACCGAATCCTCGGGTGCTTGCCAACAATCACATACCATGGAGGAGTGCCTATTTTATTTTACCTTTTAGATGTTATAATGGTCTAACCAGCTCTTTGCAAAATTAATGACGAGGAGATGAAGCATGCAAGTCGGGAACTTAATTTAGTATGGAAGATAACAAACCCAACTACTACGTCCTCATGAGCTAAAAACAGTGTCACAAAATGAGAAGTATTTTGAAGGTTTTAAAGGTAGCACATGAAAATTTGCTTGGAATGGTTCGAAATACCATGCATTGGAATTTATAGTGGACTCTTTGGGATAACTTGGTTTTTAGGGATTTAGATGCACGAGCAGCATTCCCGCTCAGTACAACTGAAGGCTAGCAATAGACTGGGAAGCGACAACCAAGAGAGCAATAACTGTCATAATCATACTTGCGACAGAATAAAATTAACGGAGGCATAAAAATGATACTAAAACTCTGAGGCAAAATAGATCATCAAGGCTTAATTGACTTTTGTTTTTCAGTCATAAACATGCGTGAGCATGTGCCAAGTCGATTCAAGTAAATCATTCCGAGGAGGATACCACCCTGCCATACCGTTTTACGAATAGAACAATGCATGCAAATATCTATATGACATATTATTCAATATTAGCAAATTGGTACTGATCATAAGAAGACATGAACTACTAAGCAATCATTAAATAACATAACCACTACCATGACAGCTAAGCATGTTCATATGAGTAGGTATATTTACAAAAATGATAAAACAAATAGAGTTCATACCAGCCTTTTACCACATCCGGATTGTCGTATATCATCATCATTGCTTTTCACTTGTGTGGCTTGAATGATATGAAATGATAACATGGCCCCAAGTGGAGTCACGGAAATTGTCGAACTCTGAAACAACTATACAAAACATAAGAAGAACAACAAATATTTTTGGGTTTTTGATTTTAGAGCAAGCATGGAAAGAAACAAACAAGTAAAGCAGAATCTTTTTGGATTTTTGAATATTGAACCGAAATGAAAAAGATAAAGTAAACTAGTGCTACAAGTACAAACGAAGAAAGAAAGAGAAATAAAGGAAATATTTTTGGCCTTTTGGGGTTTTGTGAAAGTAAAACGAATACAAGAAACAACAGTGAAAAAGAAAGAAACAAACTGAAACATGGATATACAAAGTACCGACATGATATGAATATGATAAAATGAGTGAGCTGTTGGTGAATCGGCATACTCCCCCCAAGCTTAGGCTTTTGGCCTAAGTGGGAGATCAATCATCCCCATGGCTGCCAGCTAGGCGCGCCCTCAGTGTACGACGAAGAGGGTTCCTCGTCCGGGTACGAGCTCGAGGATGCACCACCGTGGTACACGGTGTAATCCTCAACGGGCGCCACAAAGGTCTCCTGTCGGTGCTCGGGGTAGTGCTGTAAATGGAAATCTGGTGCACCAAGGTACTTGTCCAAATCCTCCCTTGAATATGACAAAGGACTCCTGAAAATACTGAACAAACTAGGCTGCGGTAGCCGGACCTCCCGCTCAGGTCCATTAGCAAAAACAACTCTATACAACAAATATCCATTGTATGAACTAGTAGTAACAAAATTATGAACTTTCATAGCGGCAAGATCAAGTCTTTCCGGAACACGTGCAGCAATAATCCCTCCAAAGATGGGACCTTTGGTGGAGAGGCGGCGAGCAATCAAAGCACCAAGGTTGTAGGTTTTATCATTTTTAAGTGCAGAAGCAAGAAAAGCTAGATGATAGTTAGAAATATTACTAGTGTTCTCTCTAACAAGCACACTTGAGGCAAGATAATGTGTGAAGTACCTGATGGCTGGAAATTGAATGTTCCTTATCTTACCTTGCTGCGCTATATGGTGGTCATCATAGCTCAGCTCATGGTAAAGATCCAACAGCTCACGTGACTGTGCCTTGATCTTCCTCGCTGTTCCGGATGGAGCAATACCTATGACCCTGCAAAATCTTTTCAGCTCCATGGTGGATGCACGATTATAAATGTTAAACTCAACAGTTGGGTTAAAGGTAGCATTATTAAGCTTAAAACTCTCAACAAAAATCTTGGTGAGTCTAGCATATTGTGCTCTCTCATCCTTCATGAATTCCATCAAACCAACTCTGTCAATTAATCTCATGAAATCATCATGAATCCCTGCATCTCTCATAAAGTTAGAACATGGAAAAATGGATGGATGTGCAACACCATCATCCTCCTCATCACCAATCCTTGGTGCTAACAGATCCTCATTATATGATGGCCTAAATGGAGCTTCTGCTCTTGAGGCCCTTGTTTGCCTTGAGGAGGGTGGTGTTTATCTCTCAAAGATTTCTCCATAGGTATGTTTGTCCATCTTCCTTTTCTGAAATTTTTAAACAAACCTCATAAAAATGATTTTGGAGTGATTAACTCAAGGTAACACTATAGAGACTTGCTAGAGGACTAAACATGCATTAAAACTAGTTAATCTAAGCAAGAACAAGCACGCAAGCTCTCATAGCATGTCACCTACAGTACCAAAATACTCAAGATATACACAACTAAACAAAATTCTACTTGGATAATCGGAGGAGTCACATACCAGAGAGCAATTGATCCAAATATCAGCAGCAAAGATGGGCTGAGCAAGGAGATCGAAAATCGCGAGCAAGAACAGCAAGAACTCGAGTTTGAGCAATGGTGGTGTGTGTGGTCGGAGAGAGAAAGGAGTGGGAGGTGGCTGAGTAAGTGGAGGGCCAGGTGGGCCCCACACCATGCCAGGCGCGGGCAAGCCCCTGCCGCGCCGAGGGGGCGTGTGGTGGCCTGGTGGGTCCCCCTGGTTATCCTCAGGTACTCCCACGTTCCATTTTAAAAACTAGGATTTGTAGAATTTTTTCAGAATTTTTTGAAAACTTTTATTTCTGACATTTTCTGAGTGTTTTAAATAATGAAAACTAGGTAAAAACAAAATTATGTAAAGACTAAACATCACTAAAACTTTGCAATTAGAGTAGCAAAACAGTAGGTAAAACAAGGTTGATCAAGTCTTGCCACCAAATATATTTTATAAGACATAAGAGAATTAAACCACATGAAACAATCATTTTAGCTTAAATTGTATATCTATAGTTCCAATCATAATATTTTTAAATCCTTCATGAGGGTCATATATAGGGCAATCAATACTTCCCACTTTGATAGTTCTAAAATTAGCAATTGTATTCACTCCAAATAACTTGTCCAACTTTTTGGAAAAATAAACAGTATGCTCTTTGTCATTAACATTGAAAGTTACTTTTCCATTGTTGCAATCAATAACAGCCCCTGCAGTGTTAAGAAAAGGTCTCCCAAGAATAATAGACATATTATCATCTTCAGGCATTTCAAGCACAACAAAATCAGTTAAAATTAAGCAATTATTAGCCACTTGAACAGGAACATCTTCACATATAACAACAGGAACAACATTAGATTTATCAGCCATTTGTAAAGATATATCAGTTGGTATCAATTTATCCAAATAAAGCCTCTTGTAAAGAGAAAAAGGCATGGCACTTACTCATGCCCCTAAATCACATAGAGCAGTTCTAACATAATTATTTTTGATAGAGCAAGGAATAGTTGGTATACCCGGATCTCCAAGCTTCTTTGGAACCTTACCATTGAAAGAATAATTAGCAAGCATAGTAGAAATTTCTTCATTAGGAATCTTTCTTTTGTTAGAGACAATATCCTTCATATATTTCTTATAAGGAGGTAACTTAATAGCATCAGTCAGAGGAATTTGCAAAAACAAAGGTTTCATCCAATCAAAAAATTTATTATAATGCTCCTCTTCCTTAGATTTGTGTTTCTTATTAGGAAAAGGCATTTGCTTTTGCACCCAAGGTTCTCTTTCATTACCATGTTTCTTATCAATAAAATCTTCTTTAGTGTACTTTTTGTTTTTAGAATGCTTTTCAGGTTCCTCTTCACTTTCCTCTTTATCAGAGGCATCGTTCTTATCCTTATCATTGTTATGTTCATTACCACTTTCAGTTTCAGCATCAAAGATAGATATACTATTGGGATCATTAACATGTTCATTTTCTTTAATGGGTTCAGGAGATTCTTCAACATGTCTATGTTTCTTCTTCTTCTTTTTCTTAGAAAGAGTACTAGTTTCGTTAGCTAGTTGAGAATCTTTATCAATTCTTTTATGGTGTGCTTCAGGATACAAAGGATCCTGAGTGGAAGCACCACCTCTAGTTGCTATACCAAAAGCATGTTTATCATTATTTCGAGAAGCATTAACTAGCAAATCCTTTTGCACCTTAGTCAATTGTTCTATTTGAGTTTGAACCATATGAAAATGCTTAATAAGTATTTTAACATCATTAGCAGTTCTTTCCAAAACATCATGCAAATTACTGATAACATGAGAATTTTCTAGCAGGCTATTTTGTATTCTCATATTGAAATTATCTTGCTTAACGATAAAATTATCAAATTCATCTAAGCATTGATCAGGAGATTTAGAATAAGGGATATCCCTATCATCAAAGTGTTGGAGAGAGTGTACCTCGACGGTGGATGGGTGAGGAATTGGCTTACACAATTCTTCTATAGGTGGCAGATTTTTCACATCTTCAGATTTAATACCTTTCTCCTTAAGAGATTTCTTGGCTTCTCTCATTTCTTCATCATTTAGTTCAAGAATTCCTCTTTTCCTTGGTGTGGGTATCGGAGTTGGTTCAGGCATGGTCCAATCATCATGATTTTGACTTATTTTAGCCATTAATTCCTCGGCTTCATCTGGAGTTCTTTTCCTGAAAACACAGCCATGACCACTATCCAGGTATGTCCTAGATTCAACAGTTAGTCCATTATAGAATATATCAAGAAGTTCCCTTTTAGCTAGTTGATGTCCAGGCTGAGCTCTAATTAAAGAGCAAAGGCTGTGTTTTCAGGAAAAGAACTCCAGATGAAGCCGAGGAATTAATGGCTAAAATAAGTCAAAATCATGATGATTGGACCATGCCTGAACGAACTCCGATACCCACACCAAGGAAAAGAGGAATTCTTGAACTAAATGAGGATTCAACAGTTAGTCCATTATAGAATATATCAAGAAGTTCCCTTTTAGCTAGTTGATGTCCAGGCCGAGCTCTAATTAAAGAGCAAAACCTTGCCCAAGATTCAGGCATTTTTCTCTTCTTTTAATTGTTTAAAGTTAAAGATTTTCTGTAAAGCAGCATGTTGAGCACTAGCAGGAAAATATTTCTGAAAGAAGACATTAACCAACCCCATAGGACTCTCAATAGATCCAGGAGATAAATTATTAAACCAAGTTTTAGCTTAATCTTTCAATGAGAAAGGAAAAATTTTAGTAACGAAGTAACTGCGTTTCTTAATATCATCAGAAAACAAGCTAGTTAGAGTAGAAAGAGTATTCATATGATCTACATCACTTTCATTTTCAGTACCTCGAAATGGTTCTTTCTCAGCAATAGATATAAGCGACAAGTCCACAGAGAAATCATAATCTTTATCTTGTATATTTATGGGAGATGTAGCAAACTTAGCATCAGGAGAAAGTTTATAATTAACAGCACGTCTTTGAAGAAGATATTTAATAGCATTAACATCTTTAGAAGAATCACAATTTATGTATTCTTCAATAAATTCATCATCAAGTTCAACATAAGTTTCCTCGCGATCATCACTAGGATGTTCTCTCGACCCAGGTGTATAAGCAGGTGTAGTAGGAGTTTCATCAGGTGTTTCAACATTTTCAATTTGCCTAGATTTAACAATTGTAGCATCTAGAAAAGGACCTAGTGAACCACTTTCATCAAGCACAGTAGAAGCATCATCAAATTCATCAGAAATATTTTCAGATTCAGCAGAAGTAGCAGTACGTGAAGCATGTATATGTGGTGGTGTAACAAGTTTACTCATAAGAGACGGGGAATCAAGAGCAAAAGAGGTGCTCAGAGTTGTACCTCTCCTTGTAGTGGATGGCAATATAGGGACCTTCTCATCACGAGGTTTACCCATGATGAATAAATTGCAGCGAACAATATCACTTTCAGGTGAGCTTATAAATAAAGCTATGCTCCCCGGCAATGGCGCCAGAAAATAGTCTTGATGACCCACAAGTATAGGGATTGCAACAGTCTTCGAGGGAAGTAAAACCTAAATTTATTGATTCGACACAAGGGGAGCCAAAGAATATTTATAAGCCTTGACAGATGAATTGTCAGTTCAGCTGCACCTGGAAATAGACTTGCTTGACACAGTTTATCAGTAGCAACAGTTTTATGATAGTAGCAGTAGTGAAATAATAGCAGCAGTGAAATAAAGGCAGCAGTAGTAATTGAAGTAGACAGCAGGATTAAAATACTGTAGCCATAGGGATGGATGAACGGGCGTTGAATGGATGGGATCGTTCATGAAATAGTCATACATAGGGCAATTGCAGGTAGATAATAATAAAGCATCCAAGTAATAATTAATCATAGGCATGTGTTCCGTATTTAGTCGTACGTGCTCGCAATGAGAAACTTGCACAACATCTATTGTCCTACCAGCCCATTTGCAGCGGGGCCTCAAGGGAATCTACTGATAATTAAGGTGATCCTTTTAATAAAGCACCGGAGCAAAGGATTAACACTCCGTGAACACATGTGATCCTCAAGTCGCAGCCATCCCCTCCGGTTATCCCAATTTCTGTCACTTTGGGGCCTCGGGTTTCGGACAATGACGTGTGTATACAACTTGTAGATATGATCCAAAACAATAATTATTCTCATGATGCAAGAACATATTTAGATCTAAAATCATGTCACTCGGGCCCTAAGTGTTAAGCATTAAGTATAACAAGTTGCAACAATGACATAAAGTACTAATAATGGATACTAGGCACTATGCCCTAACAATCTTACATCTATTACATGAACGATCTCATCCAATACCTACCATCCCCTTCAGCCTACAGCGGAGAATTACTCACACATGGATGGGGGGAGCATGGTTGGTCGATGGAGAGGCGGCGGTGATGATGATGGCGATGATCTCCTCCAATTCCCCGTCCCGGCAGGGTGCCAGAACGGAGTTTCTGATCTCCGAACTAGGGTTTTCGGCGGCGGCGGAGCTCTGGAGTGTTTCTGGAAAAAGCGTCGACCCCCCTCGCGTTTTTAGGTCAGGGGTAATATGTAGTCCAAAGGGCGTCGCCAGGGGCCACACGAGGCAGCCTCCCCATGCCTCAGCGCGGGCCCACCTCTGCCGCGCCGAGGGGTGGTGTGGAGCCCTCGTGCTCCGTCTCCGCTTCATCTTCTGGCTCCGTGAGTCTTCTGCAAAAATAGGACTTCTAGAATTTTTCGGGATTTTTCCTGAAACTTTGACTTTCTGCACAAAAACAAGACACCAGGCAATTCTGCTGAAAACAGCGTTAGTCCATGTTAGTTGCATTAAAATCACACAAATTAGAGGTAAAACAACAACAAAAGTGTTCGGAAAAGTGGATACGTTTTGGACGTATCAGGTCCTTTGACATCTTCTTGGACAAGGACTCCGTCTACAAGTCGCATCTCTTGTGGGTGCTGCTTCAGCTCATTGATGTACGGGTCGACGACGTTCTTGAAGAAGGTATCCTTTGGGGCCTCGGATGAAGACATTGTTCTAATCTTGGAGCTAACCCTGGCAGAAACAACTCAAAAACAAAACACGACGAAAACACGATATACGGATCTCGGGAGATCCGGGTGAATATATAGCAAAAAGTTTAACAACAAAAGGAAGGTACAGGTCGAAACGGGGTCGGAGACGAGCTCCGAGGCGCCCACACCATGCCTCGGTGCGGCCAGGGTGGGGCCCACGCCCAGGGGTGGTGTGGTGCCCTCGGGCACCGTTTCCTACCCTTTTTCGACTCATAATTTTCTATATTAAGTAAAAACAACAAATATTAAAGTTGGAAAGTCAAACACGAACTTTTTCTTACCGAAACTGTACCTATTCCAAATCAGCTTCTGCAGTTACCTGAATTTGGCTTTTTATAAAATCCTTGGAGTTACCACTTGAATAATATCAACATCTTCGTTATAAGAATCTCCAGAAATGTAATGCTTGAGTCTTTGCCCATTAACCACTTGTGGTCTGTCCCCATCGAGCGAATTAATTTTAATGCACCTGAGCGATAGACTTCCTCAACAACATAAGGTCCTTCCCATTTTGAAAGTAATTTTCCTGCAAAAAATCTGAGACGAGACCTATACAATAAAACTTTTTCACCTACGTTAAATTCTCTCTTTAGAATTCTCCTATCATGCCATTGCTTAACTTTCTCTTTAAAAGCCTAGCATTTTCATAAGCTTCACTTCTCCATTCATCTAAAGCAAATCAAGTAACCTCTTTTTACCAGCAAGTTTAAAGTCTCTATTAAGTTCTTTACTGCCCAATAAGCTTTATGTTCTAATTCTAGAGGTAAATGACAAGCTTTTCCGTAAACCATTTTGTAAGGAGACATACCCATAGGATTTTTATAAGCAGTTCTATAAGCCCACAAAGCATCATTAAGCTTTAGCCAATTTTTCTAGATTTATTAACAGTCTTTTGCAAAATAGATTTAATCTCTCTATTTGATAATTCTACTTGACCACTTGTTTGAGGATGATAAGGTGAAGAAATTCTATGATTAACATCATACTTAGCAAGAGTTTTTCTAAAAGCACCATGGATAAAATGAGAACCACCATCAGTCATGAGATATCTAGGCACACCAAACCTTGGAAAATAATATCTTTAAGCATTTTTAATGATGTCTCACCATCAGCACTAGATGTTGGTATAGCTTCTACCCATTTAGTAACATAATCAACAGCAACAAGTATATGAGTATAACCATTGAGGAGGAAAAGGACCCATAAAGTCAAATCCCCAACAGTCAAAAGGTTCAATAACAAGAGAATAATTCATAGGCATTTCATTACGTCTACTATATTACCACTCTTTGACATTCATCACATGATAAAATAAATTTTCTTGCATCTTAAAAAGGTAGGCCAATAAAAACCTGATTGTAGAACCTTTTGTGCAGTTCTATCTCCAGCATGATGTCCTCCATAAGCACTTCCATGGCATTTGCTCAATATTTCTTTTGTTCATACTCAGGAACACATCTTCGCATAATGCCATCTACTCCTTCTTTATACAAATGTGGGTCATCCCAAAAATAATGCCTCAAATCATAAAAGAACTTTCTTCTTTGCTGAGCTGTAAAGGTCGGAGGCAAATACTTGGCAACAATAAAGTTAGCATAATCAGCATACCAAGGACTTTCGCGTGAGCTTACCTTTATCGCAGCCAATTGTTCATTTGGAAAACTATCATTAACAGGTATAGGATCATCTGAAATGTTTTCTAATCTAGACAAATTATCAGCAACAGGATTTTCAGCACCTTTCCTATCTACAATATGTAAATCAAATTCTTGCAGTAAAAGTACCCATCTTATAGCCTAGGCTTAGCATCTTTCTTTTCCATAAGGTATCTAATAGCAGCATGATCAGTGTGAATAGTAACTTTTGAATCAACAATATAAGGTCTAAATTTATCACAAGCAAAAACAACTGCTAAAAATTCCTTTTCAGTAGTAGCATAATTCTTTTGAGCGGCATCAAGTGTTTACTAGCATAATGAATAACATTTAACTTCTTGTCTACCGCTGTCCAAGAACAGCTCCTACAGCAAAATCACTAGCATCACACATTATTTCAAAAGGTAAAGTCCAATCAGGAGGTTGAACAACAGGAGCTGTGATTAAAGCCTTTTTTAGAGTTTCAAAAGCTTCCTTGCAATCATCATCAAAAACAAAAGGTACATCTTTTTGAAGAAGATTAGTGAGGGGTTTTGAAATTTTAGAGAAATCTTTAATAAACCTCCTATAAAACCGGCATGACCAAGAATACTACGATACCTTTACATCCCTTGGACAGGGCATTTTCTCGATTGCTTCAACTTTAGCTCTGTCCACTTCAATACCTCTTTCAGAAATTTTGTGCCCTAGGACAATTCCTTCATTAACCATGAAATGACATTTCTCCCAATTAAGAACAAGATTAGTTCCTCACATCTCTGCAAAACTTTATCAAGATTGTGCAAGCAATTATCAAAGGAAGTTCCGTAGACGGAAAAATCGTCCATGAATACTTCCACAATTTCTTCACAAAAACCATGAAAAATAGCAGACATGCATCTTTGAACGTAGCAGGAGCATTACACAAACCAAAAGGCATACGTCTATAAGCATAAGTTCCATAAGGACAAGTAAAAGTAGTTTTCTCTTGATCTTGTGCTTTAACAGCAATTTGTGAAATCCAGAATAACCATCAAGAAACAAAAATGAGTTTTCTTAGACAACCTTTCTAACATTTGATCAATAAAAGGTAAAGGATAATGATCTTTCTTAGTTACTTTATTGACCTTTCTAAAATCAATGCACATCCTATATCCAACTACTACTCTTTGAGGAATAAGTTCATCATTTTCATTTGGCACAACAGTAACTCCTCCTTTCTTAGGGACACAATGCACAGGACTTACCCATCTACTATCAGCAATAGGATAAATTATACCAGCATCAAGAAGTTTTAATACCTCATTTCTTACCACTTCTTTCATCTTAGGGATTAAACGACGTGATGCTCAACAACAGGTTTTGCATCGGTTCAATGTTGATGGCATGTTGACATATAGTAGGAGAAATCCCCTTTAAATCATCCAAAGTGTATCCCATAGCTCCTCGATGTTTCTTCAATACTTCTAATAACCTTGCTTCTTCATTACCTGAAAGTTTAGAACTAATAATAATAGGATATGTTTTTTTCATCAAGATGAGCATATTAAGATTATCAGGTAAAGGTTTTAAATCGAAAACAGGATCTTCCTTAGGAGGTGCAGAGGTACCCAAATCCTCTACAGGCAAATTATGCTTAAGTATTGGTGGTTGACGAAGAAAGATATGTCAATCTCATTTCTTTCTTCCATAAATACCTCACTTTCGTGTTCCTCCATGTATTGCTGCAAGCATTGTTAGGAGCAATGCAACAGAAGCAAGTTGTTCAATTTTTGAATCCTCATTAGGTAATTCAGTTTCATAAAGATTTTTACCAAACTTAGAAAAATTGAACTCATAAGATTCTCCATCAAATTTAGTATAAATTTTCTCTTTCTTACAGTCTATAATTGCACCACATGTATTAAGAAAGGTCTACCAAAAATAATGGGCAGTTTTACTAGCAGCAGAACCAAGTACTAGAAAATCAGCAGGATATTTAGTCTTACCGCATAAAACTTCAACATCTCTACAATACCAATTGGGGAAATAGTTTTCTATTAGCAAGCTGAATAACCACATCAATTCCTCAAGTTCACAAGGACTAATTTCATGCATAATTTCTTTATAAAGTTCAAAAGGAATAGCACTGGAACTCGCACCAATATCACATAAACCATAATAGCAATGTTCTCCTATCTTAACTGAAAGCACTGGAACACTTGTTTTCCTAGCTCTACCGGGATGTGAAACAATATTAGAGGCATCTTCACAAAAGATAATATGTCCTCCTTCTACATTTTCAGTTACCAAATCCTTTACTATTGCTATTGCAGGTTCAACAGTTATTTGTTCATCAGGTTCTATAGCTTTCTTTGTACTTTTATTAACCACACTAGCTATTATAGAATGTTCCTTAACTTTAACAGGAAAAGGCATTTTCTCAATATAAGGTTCTGGCAAATGTGATCAACAGTATGAACTTCAATGTTTTTAATAGGGCAGAATTAGCATTATTTATAAGGTACATGGTACTTATTCCACTCTTCTTTAGGAACATCAAGACTACGAAAATTATCAGTATCCATGAAAGTTTTAATGCATTCATAATCATACTTTATACCTGATTCTCTATCTCTGTCGTTCTCCAATCCTTCAGTATTTTCCTAAATCCGATCAAGAATGTCCCATTTAACTTCTTCTTTATTACGTGTAAATGATCCGGAACAAGATGTATCCAATAGAGTTTTATCCTGAAGAGAAAGCCATGCGTAGAAGTTATCAATAACAATATTACCCGGAAGCTCATGAATGGGGCATTTGAGCATTAATGACTTCAATCTCCCCCACGCTTGGGCAATACTCTCTCCATCATGAGGACAAAAAATTATATATATGATTCCGATCTTGATGAATTTCACTAAGAGGATAAAATTTAGAGTAAAAGAGAGGTACAATTTCCTCCCAGCCAAAAGAACGGCCATTCTTCAGCATCTTATACCATTCCGCAGCTCTGCCCGTCAGTGATATAGAGAATAATTTCCTCTTGACTTCTTCCACTGAAATACATGCACACTTGAACAACTCGCATAATTCATGTATAAACAACAAATGATCAACAGGATGGACAGTTTCATCTCCTACATAGCGGTTATTCGTAACACGTTCAACAATTTTCATAGGTATTTTAAATGGAATTACTTGATCAGGTGGCGACTTGTCTACTACCGTAGCAGTGGTAGTAGCATTCCCGAATAGGGATTCAAATGGAGATCTCTCCATAATGAAATAGAGTAGCAAGCAGAAATAAAAACAACACTTACAGTAAAAGTTTCCCTTACCGATTCCACTTACCAATAGCACTTCACTCCCCGGTAACGGCGCCAGAAAATAGTCTTGATGACCCACAAGTATAGGGGGTGTATCGTAATACTTACGATAAATAAGAGTGTCGAACCCAACGAGGAGGAGAAGGTGTTGACAAGCAGTTTCAGTCAAGGTTTCACTGTAAACACTGGCAGACAAGTTTTTTCGTGTTTTTGATAAAGCAGATAAATAAAATACAAGTAAATAAAATACAGTAATAATAATTGCAGCGAGTGGCCCAATCCTTTTTAGAGCAAAGGATAAGCCGGTTGGTTTACTTATGATGACAAAATGTTCTTGAGGACAAACGGGAATTTAGTCAAGTGCTTTCGCTTCATACAGTTGATTAATCTTTATTGTTTTGATAAGTGTTGTGTGGGTGAATCTATGCTAATGCACCGCCCTTACTTGGACTAATACATACTTGTGATTATACCCCTTGTAAGCATCCGCAATTACAAGAAAATAATTAAGATAAATCTAACCACAGCCTTAAACTCTGAAATCCTACACTCCCTCGTGCACCGGTTTACTAACGGAGGTTTAGGTTTCTGTCACTCCGGCAACCCCATAATTAGCGACCAACTACACAATGCATTCCCCTAGGCCCATAAAGGTGAAGTGTCATGTAGTCGACGTTCACATGACACCACTAGAAGAATAACACCACAACTTAAATATCAAACCATTAAATATTACTCAACATAATTCTACTACTAGCGACAAGACTTTCCATGTCCTCAAGAACTAAACGAACTACTCACAAGACATCATATGGATAGAGGTGATATAATGATGAATAACAATCTGGACATAAATTTAATTCACCGATAAAACTCAATAGCATCAACCACAAGGGGTAATTAACACCGGGAGAGTTCCCCCTATGAACTAGACAAAGTATAGCCCTAGATGTTACAGCGGAACGAAGTGGAGCGGCGGTGATGATGGTGATGGCGGTGGAGATGATGATGATGACCCCGATGAAGTCCAGCGTGATGACGATGACGATGGCGATGATTTCCCCCTCCGGGAGGGAATTTCCCCGGCAGATTTTTCCCTGCAGGAGAGCTTTTTCTCTCTCTGTTGTTTCCGTCCCGTGGAGGCGGCAGAATATTTCCTCGGGCGCTCCTTCTGAAGATTAGGGTTGAGGAGGTCATGTACGCGAAGGGGGAGCGCCAGAGGTGGGCCAGGGGCCCACACCATGCCTCGGCGCGGGCCCCATGGTGGCCGCGCCCTAGGGTGGTGTGGGCCCCTCGTGGCCCATCTCAGCCTCCCTTTTTGGCTGCCTCCGTCTTCTGATAAAATAGGAGCTTCTGTATATTCATCGTGGTTTTTGGAACTCCAGAAATATAGCGTCTTGACGGTGCTTTTTCTAGCTGAAATCTGACTCCGGCAGTTAATTCTCCAGTAATCATCAAACATGCAAAATAAGATAAAATAACATAAGTAATACATCTTAATATGAAATATATCAATGAATAACAGTAAATTATGATATAAAATAGTGATGCAAAATGGACGTATCACACGACCTAGTTGCCGCAGCCCAAACTGCTCAGAGCAACTACCCACAGACCACGGCTGCCACACCGAATCCGAGGCGGCTGCCTCGACATACTGAAGATCGCCCCTCTCTAGGACGCATCAACTAAGCCGACAACCTTGCCACCCGTGTAGCACGAAGTCGCGGCCCACACTCTGTCGAGCCGCAACCCCACCTCATTGGGTCACCACCGCAAAGCAATCCGGGGCCGCCGCCCCGACATGCAAGAACAATCTCGAAGCCGCCGCCTCGACGTCCACACACCCGCCGATGAGACTAGCTAGCATGGCAACACAACGGCAGACAGAAGTACAGAGACTCCAAGGCGACGACTCCAAGGAGGGAACGACGAAAACGCCGTTGTCGCCCGCATTGTCAACGACAATGCAAAGTTTTCACCCGGAGAAACTCAGTGAATTGGAGTGACAAAGACATGGTTGACGCTCCACGACGATGCCTCCAAGGAGGGGAACGACGTCCAAAGACGCCGGCGCCGCCGGCACTGACCGAGATCAGTGCTAGGCTTTCACCTCGAGCGAACAAAAAACCACCATTGTTACCACCGTTTCCGGCAAACCGACCACCAAGGGCAGCCGACCAACTTCGCCGCACCTCGTGCCCAGCAGCGAGCCAAACACCAGCGTCCACCTTCCCCACCACCACGGGCAGTAGCTAGACGTCACCACACGACGCCGATCACCAACCGCGACATGCAACGGCGACGACCAACGCACACCAGATGCGCCGCCGCGCCACCGTCCTCTCCGTGGCCATCTCTGCCGCGGAGTTGCAGACACCGGCCGGAACCGCCACGCCCCGACCCGCCTGCCCACGTGCGATGCCCCCCGAGCTGGCCGCCGACCTCAGCAGATCTGGGAGCGGCCTCGATCTGCACCTCCGCGCCAAGGATCCGGCAGCCAGCTCCACCAACCTCCACCGCGCCTCCGGGGCCGCCGCCCCGTCCTAAACTGCGCCGGCGAGCCGCCATCCTCCTCCCCAGCGGATTTCGACGGAGCCGACGCCACCTCGAAGAAGAGAGCCTCCCCTGGCACCTTTTGGCAGCAGGGGCCCGCCACCACCGCGGCGCAGGAGCCGGCGGCAGCGGCGGCCGGAGAGCGCCTGGGGGGAGGGTGGGAGTGGCGGCGGCGGTGGGTGCCCCCGGTGCCGCTGGGGAACGACACGGGGGGAGAGCTCTTCGCGTGTTTGAGCGTCTAAAATCACTCCCCTTAGACACTTCATAATTATAATAATAAACATATGTTTGTACACTTCCTAATTATAAATAATAAACATATGTTCATCCTTACTAAATTAGTCATAAACTTTGTTGAAAAAATCTAGAGCCTCCGGATTTCTTCCGGACCATCGACATTTTCAAGACCATTGGAGCTTCAAAATTTATTGAGGAGGCGGGGCATATTTGTAGTCCTACGTAGAAAAGTGCGTATCCCCGTCGTCGGTTTGATTTTGGACAACCTGTAACATGTCAATATTCCAGTGAGTTATTTCTTGGTTGTCCGGTTTTTATATTAATCGAATTGAAGAACCGACTCTAATACTGGGGTTTAGTGCATAAATGTGTGGGTATAGCCCTCCATGGCCTCAGCCTGGTCCTCAGGCCGGGACTACTTTGGCGCCAGGTGAGGCGGGCAGGGCTGGGGCATCTTCGTCGCCGGGATGAGGCGGGTGGGGCCGTCGTCGTCACAGATCCAGGTTCAACCATTTTACAGGGTCTAATTTGCAAAATGTGCACTGGTAGATTTTTGAAAGAATCTAATGGCTGTGATAGTGTCAGGGGGCCAATGTGCATGTGGAAAATCGGCGTTGGAGGGGTCAAAGAAAAAGAAACCCTGAGTTGCAGGCAGTCTCGGAGCGCAACCTAAAATACATATGCCCATCGGCGCGCGCGACTTCACCTATGGCTCCGAATCGATCGATCGAGGACGTCAGGGTCGCTGCGCATGCACCGGCCGACTCAAAGGTTTTGCGCCAATTGCACTCCGCACCTTCTCTCCGGCAATCAAATGGCAAAAACCATTCGCATAGTAGCGTGATCAGTCGTAGTGCGCGCTCGCGCTGGCCATGGGATGAAGTCAATGAACTGCCCGGCCGAGTCCAAAACGTGGACAGGGCATCCCGTCGCTTCCACGAAGGCCTCCAAGTAGCCCACCAACGGCTGCCTCCCTCCCAATAGATTATCTAAACTAGTCGTTAACCCGTGCATTCGCACGGGCTACTGACCTACTATCATCTTTTTTTGTAAACATATTACATTACTACTTAAATATTATGCATGTGTTCTACACGTTGGGAAACTTCCGATTTAATTCTATCTTTCATGACCAATAGACTTCTATGATACATCTGGACGTACTTCCATGAATGATTTTAAAAATAAGTTTTTTTCTTCTGTGAATAAGAAATGAGTCTATCTGATGAAATCCTTGGACGAAAACATTGTAGAATACTCCCTCCGTATCAAAATATAAGACTCTCTAGCTAGTTTCTGCACACACGTATCTAGACATATTTTAGTGCAAGATTCACATGAATCTTGAAGTAAAACATGTCTAGATACATGTGTGCAGAAGCTAGTTAGAAAGTCTTATATTTTGATACAGAGGGAGTAGTATACTGCCGAATATTTATTCATATATTGGAAAGGTGTTAGGCAGACTTGGTAAACGATGGATACTTCTATACATCTTTGTATTATTGTTTCCATACATTCGGAATGTCAAACATATTTTTTTCTCTAAGGTACTATGTTTATAGCTTTAGGGGCACAACAATGACATTTAGTGCCTAATTTTAAAAACACATGGGTTCTTATACCATTCAAAGGGCATTTGATAACTCCTACATTTGCCTATGTAAACATTAAAGTTGAGTTTACATATACATTTTAATTTTTGGTTGTTCAGCTTATAGTTGGGTGATGATTTGAATGAACTTAAGTATTATTTTCTTGGATAACAATCAAAATTTGACATTTGGTTAATGGGAAATTATGTCGACTTATGCAATGTTGCCTTAAAGAATATGACCACCATTTTCTTAAAAACATGTAGCTCAACCCCAATGATCGAGTTAGCCAAACCGGATCGTGAATCACTTATCTACAGCAATCACATGCATGGTCCATATAATAACGATTAGTGTTAGATATTATTGAGGATGTTCCTCCCATTATGCATGGTTTACCATCCGAATTAAAATTGAAGTAAATATGATGCTGGATAGTGGATATCAATACTCGAACTTCATAAAATGGAACAAAGTTATTTTGATGTAAATCTGATACATAAGTCAGAAAATGAAGCCTTAGTATCATTTAACTTTGAATGTTGGAACCATCTTGAAAGGTAAAACTGCAGAAGACACTCAAAATGATGAGCAATTAAAGTTTCTGCTTGTAGTTTTTAACCTGTAGGCTGCTGATAAAAGATTACCAAAACGATGTATCAAAAATTGTTATCTTCCTATTTTTTCACCCAGGTGAATTTCATTTTTAACACTTGGACCTGAGTCGCACAACATTTGTTTCGAGTGGGGATTATTAATAGATTGTTGCACCATTAGTTACCTGTTGTTCTTTTGAATCTTAATCTTTACATGTTCAGGTTGGAGTTTATCATTCCATTGTATTTTGCTTACTTGGAGACAGTCACACGTATTTGAACATATGGCACATGGCAAAGGGTGAACAAATCAAGAGGAAACCCAGCATTATTTTTCATGGGGAATAGAGGTGTTAGATACGGGCTAAGAAACATGATATGTGGATTATTACACACACTATACATACCTCTACGAATCTATCTACCGAACATTATATGGCATCTAAGTAGAAGAAAACCATGTGTTGATGTTTGATTTTTTTTTTATGATGAGAAACTAAGATATGGACAATAGGTACCCTTTTTGCACAGTAAATATTTTCTCTAAATAGTAGGATCGTTATTTAAACTTGCATATCCTGCTATATATATTTGTAGAAACTCGGGAGCCAATTCCTAAATATACTGGATAACAGAAACAAAAATAACTTGTGTACAACTATTTGGTACCTATCCGGCGAGCAGGACCAAATGGAAGCAGTTATTGTTTCACTTGTATAGCAGCCAAATGGAGCTCCAATTTGATATGCATCAATAGTCCTGAAAAGTTCAAGTATAGCCCGGGATACATCTAGCCTGTTTTTTGAAAAATCTGAAAACGTCATTTTAAAGTTTCAAACAATTCTGAAATAAATTCTAGACAATTATAATGATGTATTGCGCCTCAAAAAAATTATAATGATGTATTATTGCAAAGTGCAAAAGCTTAATTCGAAAACCACCATATTGTGAGCCACATAAAAAAGACAAATCTGACAAATTTTGGTGATTCAGATTTGTGTACTGTTCACTACTTAAAATCTCCACTTTTGTCATTTTTGCACAGGCTAGAATTCAATATATTTTGAGTTTAAATTTTATACATTGATACAATGCATCACTGTGTACATCTAGGAGTTTTCGCAGAATTTTTTGAAGCTCTAAATATTTTTTTCAAAAATTTCAAAACAAAGAGCTACATGTAGCCACCACTCTCTAGTAGTCTAGGCTACATTATATATAGAAAATTCATCTCAAAATGATAGCGGAAAGACAAACTAAACCAAGGACTACACATCATTATTTTATATCATTCACCTGCAAAAAATGGTAATATAATTAAGGATTTCGACTGTAACCTAGTGGTTAATAGTACGCTCAACTAACTGAGTATTTAAAATACCCATTGGTAATATATCTGGTTTTCTCTTTCGATGGTAGCTGTGAAGTTGTACATGCCAGCCTTAAATCACGTCTCTTACTTTTGAATGTCACTATTTTAGGATTTGCCTTGGCGGTGCATGCATATTTACTCCCTTGTACATAGACAGAAAAAATTACTGCTGTACTCACTTGTTGTCGTCGCCGGCCGGGATACGAACTGGTGTCAGCCAGGCTGGAAATTTGATACAACTTCCTTTGATGCATGACCGAGAGCTAGGGCATCGTCCCAAGGGTTATCGCCGCTGCGCCTTGAGAGCTGCTGCTTTGTCAGCCACCGCAGTTACCTGATTAGGAGAACCGTAAATATTCATCTGATCAATCTGAAGTGGGAATTCCCATGCGTGCAATTAAATCGTGTGAGGTGATACCACGGTGGATGCAGCTGGCGACGCGAGACAATTAACATGTTGCATCGATGGGGATCCATGTACAAACCGAACCAATTTATGGATCAAAGATTTGGACGGATCTGACTGGGAAACGTTTGTGCTGCTCAAACTTACCTGAGATCAAAGATTGGTCCCGTAGCCGAGTAGCAGGCACACACGGAAACTACTGCGATTGATGGGTACCTCGTATTGACCTCTGCCCGTCCGTGATGCATCGGCGATTCAGCGCTGGCCATCGCCCGCGCGGAGACGTGCAACCTGTATGATAGACTGACAAAGGGGAAAGGCTTGTCCGCATGTCAGGAATTAATTATGGACTAATCTTGTGGATGCTTTTTTTAAGGGAAGAAAAGAATTATAATCTCGTGGATGGTTTGCGACTCGAACTCGAGCGTGCAAAGATGCTCCAAAAGTCACGCGTGCGTGCTGGACAGATAGCTTAATCCAACGGTTTTAGACAGATGATAGGCAAATCGGACGGACAAAATTTTCTAACTTCCAGGATTAACGTGGAGCCTCGTATGGTGCCTCCAATTAGTAAATATAAGATTTCTACCGGTTCTCAAAAAAAAAATATAAATTTCTACTGCTCCTTTGAGAGCTTCGCAGTTTCGCACTAGCGCGGATGGAGGGTGGCTTGGCATGCGCGTGACGCCCAACTGCAGTGTTTGTTATGAATAGCAAGATAAACAATGAAGAGCGGAAATATCAAACCAACAGGGACACGAGATTTAACGTGTAAAACCCCTTCAACAATGGAGGAGAAAAAACCACGGGCGCCAGCCAGCAATACTTCACTATATCGGGTGAGGTTACAAACGCCGGGGATTTACGCAATGCGACTTATCCCAACCGTGGCTTACAAGATGTATTTATATGGAGTCAAAACCCTAAGTCGACTGCAGTCCGACTCGGAAACGATCCGTACCGTACCGCGAAGTGGGAAACCATATAGCCCAAGCCTCCGCTCCGCTTCGAAGTTAGCCTCTATCTTCATATGAATTTGGATCACCATAAAACAATAGTGTTGCCTTCAGGTTCATTGCTTTCTGTCTCTTAATCGAGTAGTCTATGCACGTTATTCTTCTATTGGCTGCTTGCACCGTAACAAATTAGACAATCGTACACGTTTTAAATGGAGCATCGCACACGATTTACTGAATTATCGCCATATGTGGGTGAATATTTTATTTTTTGACAGAATCTGATGCATTAATAAGGAAGCTCAGTACATCTTACAGAAAGGTCCAGCAGAAAGAAGAAATTGCAACCAGACCCAGAAAAATGCACAGAACACCCTAAGCCACATGTGAAGATTACAATCGGATCCACCCCACTCCCCAAACGCCTACACGCCGCCGAAGCCGCCGTACCACCATTGACGAGGGAGAGAGCACCTCCACCAGATGTAGAAGACCGCAGAACCGCCCGCCGCCTCGTGACGAAGACCTAGCTCGATGAACGTATACGGCCACAGCGCCTGCTCCCCCAAACCATCCCTCTTCCCGCCGACGCGGCAACGCCCAGGCCAGCCACCCGCAACACCCAAGCTCCAGATGGCAACTCCCCTCGCCTCCACGGCCGGCCGGAGCAACTCCGTCAAAGAGAACCACCACCACCAGCAGCAAACAAGGAACGCCAGCAAAGAGCAGCGGCGCTCGGTACCTGCCGTCGAAGATCTCCTCCATGGAGCTCCAGAAGCCAGCAAGATCTCGCACTCCAGCGATGCGTCCTCCTCACCGCCGGGATAGCCACTGCACTCCCAGATCCATGCACCCCTCCTCTTCCCCCCCTCGCCACCGAGGCCGGCCAGGAGCTGAGGAGTGAAGCACAGCATCTGGAAGCAGAAGCACTTATTGAAGAAGCCTGTCGCTGATTCGCCTCCGAGCTTCCTCCACCTTGGAGGCTTGACGGAGAAGAAACCGATGACGAACTCGACGCCGTGCCCGAACGCCAGAGCTTCGAGCCTGCACAGCTCATTAAACCGCGTGCCATATGTCTCAACATTGCACACGATAGTTGGAAGTAATTCGTGTGCGATGATGAAGCCGTCACACACGGTCGACCGTGTGCGTTTTGGGAAGATCGCACACAACTAGACATCATTAATCGTATGTGTTTGGTATTTATTACAAAAAATATCACTGAATTCGATTGTGTGTTTAAGAAACCGGCGCACAAAAAAAATTAAATTTGTAGAACCATGCTGGTAGGTGTTGCGCCAGCTGCAACTCATGCATATATCCAGAATATATTTCATCTACCGGATAATTTCACATATCATACACCATTTGTTTGTACATTGCGAGTTATCAATTGATATCTATACAAATGTAAAAATGTGAAAAAAAAGAGCCTTTCTTTGTTACATCTTTATCTCCAGAACAAAAGGTAGGCTACGATGGTTATAAAGAGAAAGTTGGGCATTTATCTCCTTCACTTTCGTGACCATTATTGTTCACAATGCATAAGATAATGTTTCTTCTGCACCAAACTGCAGAAAAGACCATGTATGGAACAACAACCTACTCTTTAAAGGGTAGAAGCCTCAAGGGCAACCACGTTGTAGTTGGAACACTTCAAATTTGAAAGGTAGACGTAACTTTTTTTTGAAGCGGAGACCGTAGGGGAAAACCCCTACGGTAAAGATTTTATATATATAGAAAAACCAGCAGTTTTTCTTACAGCTTCAAAAAATTGGGGTGTACCCTAGGGAGGAAAGAAATCAAACAATAAAAGAGAGTACAAGTGAGCCATCTAAATGAAAGTTTCTAACACCCAAGCAAGTAAATGCTGAACTAGCGAATGCTTGATTCTATGTTGGTGCAGCAGGAGATCAGCTTGGAAATGAACTTTCCACCGAGCCAAGGAGGGCTGAAGCTGATTGAAGATAATATCATTTCGGCTCCTCCACAAGTTCCACATAGCGCATGTGATAATCTCCATAAAGCAAGGACCTTCAAATGATTTTTTAGCTCTGATAAGACGCCGCGAAATCGGCAGGGAGCAGTCCCAATCCAACCCAATAAAATCCCAGCATACTTGTGCAAAGTGGCATGTGAAAAAAAGGTGATCTCGATCTTCAAGAGCAGGAGCTGCACACAGTACACAATTCGGCCCTCCTTCAAACTGCCAATGCTTGCGAAGCATGAGATCTTTAGTGTTTAATCTGTCTTTTTGGAGCAGCCAAGCGAATACTCTCAACTTCGGCATTAGTTTAGAGCTCCAAATCTCCTGAAGGGCTGGGTCGACCACTAAGTGAGAGAACAGAAAATTATAGAATTTCGCCGATGTATAAGTGGAGTTACCCCAAGGAAAGCTCTTGATGTCTGGCACGGCAGGACTTAGCTGAAGTTCATCGACGAAGGTGCGAATGTCCTGCAGTTCCATGTATGCTTCAGGTGATAGTGGCAGCGCAAATAGAGCGGGAAGATCGTCGAGCCGAGACATTTTAAAGACCGAAGCGTCTTCGTGCAGCACATAGGAGAACAGCCGCGGATGAGTGTCACATAGGAGATTCAGACCATGCCAGAAGTCCTTCCAGAAGAGAGTGGACCGTCCATTGGAGATGGTAGAGCGAGTTATGCTCCTGTAGGTGTCGATTAATTTGAAGATGTCTCTCCACCAAAAAGACCCTCTGACGGATTGAGCTTGCGGAGGCGCCTCCAAATCATAAAGGGACCAAACAAGTTTAACCCACGGAGTATCAGCTCTACAGAAGAATTTGTGAAGTTGCTTGAGCAGCAAAGCGTTGTTCTGAAGTTCCAAGTTCAGCACACCTAGGCCGCCATACTTCTTGGGTCGACAAACTAGAGACCATGCTGCAAGAGAGTTAACAGATGTGGAGTCCTCTTCCTTAGCCCAAAGACAGTGTCTCCGTGATCGATCAAAGAGCTTGATGATTCCCTTGTGAAGCTTGAGAGAGCAAAGGAAGTGTAATGGCAAGGAGGAGAGCACCGAGTTGATGAAAGTCAAACGGTTGCCATAGTCTAGAAACCGCACACTAGCGTTCAGCCGGCGTTCAATATGATCAACAACCGGGGATAGATCCTGAATAGAGGGCCTAGTCGTACCAAGAGGGAGGCCAAGATAGGTGAAGGGCAGAGAACCAGTTGCACAACCGAACACCGCAGCAAGTTCAGCAAGGCGATCAGCATCGATGTTTACAGGCATGAGACAAGACTTGGAGTAATTGACCCGCAGACCAGTAGCTTGCGAGAAAGTGTGCAGCAGATTTTTCAGGGTAAGAAGCTGGTCGGGGCAGGCCTGAAGAATAAGCAGCGTATCATCCGTGTATTGTGCTATAGGGAAATCTGTACCTTGGATCGGAAGAGGTGGGCGTAGCTGTGCTGTTCGAACTAGATCATTCACCATGGACTGTAAGAGGTCAGCTCCAGCAACAAAGAGCACGGGCAAGAACGGATCGCCTTGTCGCACACCGCGTTTGCAAGGAATTTTTTTCCCAGGGACACCATTCAGCAACACCGAGGATGTGCCGGAGGAGAAGATGCTACGGACCCAAAAGAGCCAGCGATCATCGAAGCCCCAGCATTGTAAAATCTTGATGATTGCTTCGTGTTCAATGGTGTCAAAGGCTTTCGCGAAATCAAGTTTCAGAATCACCACCTCTTTCTTAGCTTGCTTACATTGATGGATGTACTCATACGCCCAGCCCACACAATCCTGAATAGTCCGAGTCTTGAGAAAACCGTACTGATTAACATGGATCAGATCAAGGATGCGTGTTTGTAAGCGGTTAGCAAGGAGCTTCGTCAGAAATTTCAGGCAAGAGTTGAGCAGCGATATCGGCCGGAAATCATTAGGATCAGTAGGGGATTGGACCTTGGGGATGAGCGTGATATACGCATCATTTATGCTCTGTAGGTTTATTTTCCTATCCCAGAATTCCTCGCAAAGACGATAAAAATCGAAACGAATAACCGGCCAGCAAACTTTAAAGAACAGACCAGAGAAGCCATCAGGACCCGGAGATTTATCACTTGGGCAATCTGCAATAATTTCATCGATTTCTGCATGAGAAAAAGGGACCGAGAGAGCATCTAAACCCTCTTTAGGATGTATGTATGCCGAGAAATCAAAACTTTGGTCAATGGGAGTGGAGACCCCAAGTCTCTCTTTAAAAGAACTCCATAAAATGACGGCTTTTTCCTCATGATCTGAAGCCATTGATCCATCCGGCCTAGCCAAAGAAGAAATGCAATTGTGTCTGTACCGAATTGTAGCCATGGAGTGAAAATACTTTGTGTTCTCCCCCCCAAATTTAGCCCAGCGAGTTGTGCAGCGTTTTTTCCAATACTCTTGCTTGTAGTCAAGAAGTGTTTTCAGTTTTTGTTTGACAATGTTGCGAAAATTCCATTCTGTAATATGGAGAGGGCGCTGCTCTTCGAACTCATCCAGGAGGAGGATAGTGGTGTTGCAATTATCAATCAGACAAGAGATAACCGAGATGCTAGTGCTCCATAAGCGGAGTGCTTTGCGCAGCAATTTTAGCTTAGCCGAGAGGCATTTAGCTGCATCTCCTGGACAATGGATATCCCAAATCCTTTTTACCACGTCCATGAAGCCTGGCATTTTGACCCAATGATTCTCAAAACGGAAGATAGCAGCCTTAGGGATCGCCGTGCCAATAGAGACAACGCAAGGAGTGTGATCAGAAGTTGGTCTAGCAAGAGGTCTAACCATGGTGTCCGGGAATTTCAGAGTCCAAGCGGGGGAGGTAAAAAACCAGTCTAATTGAACCAAGAGAGGATCAGCCTGCATGTTACTCCACGTAAAACACCGGCCTTTAATCGGGAGCTCGATCAGACCGAGATAGCTAATGATCTCGTTGAATGTGGCCATATCTTCAAGATTGGCACCCGGACGATTACGACTATCGGAGTAACGGTAGAAGTTGAAGTCACCTAAAAGTATCCAGAGGGTGTCGTTATCGATATCCAAATGAAACAGCCAGGCTACAAAATTTTCCCGCTCGATTCCTTCACACGGCCCATAAACATTCACAAGGATAAAGTGTTCAGCTGAGCTAGTCGAGGTGAAACTAACTGCGATGGCGAAACTCTCCTGCAGAATTACTTGGCCTACAAATTTGTTTCCGACCCAAACAACAAGCAATCCACCCGAAGCCCCATCAGATGGAGTATACACAAACTGATCAAAGCGTTTAGGCGCGAACGAACGGATAAACTTACTATCGATATGAGAACGCTTAGTTTCCTGGAAACACAGAATAGACGCTGCACTTTCATCCACTTTATCTCTCACCATTGGCCATTTATCCCGGCTATTAAAACCTCTAACGTTCCAGCATAAGATGTGCCAAATTACTTGTAGACGATTAAGACGTGCCCAAGGATAGTTCAACAAAATAAGCGAGTGCAAACTGACAAAAGCTCACAAGGAGTTCAGAAATAAAACTCACTGATAGAGGCAAGGTTTACTCGTCATGGCCCTTCATGAGCTGCTCAGGAGTCAGCTCAGCGGGATCAATTCCGCACTCTTCAATACCCAGACGTTGCATTTCAGCAACTTGCAGCACTTCAGGTAGAACAGCATTGGGGACTTGGGAGGCCTTGCGACGGACACCACTAACAGGCGGAGCATCACGCTTGAAACCTTTATTGGCCAGCCTTGGCGAGCGGCGAGCTTCAGAACTCACTGTCTGAGTGGCGGCCTGGCACGATCGGCGGCAACCACTAGAGGAAGAAGTAATAGCAGAATCCAGTATAAGATCCGAAATAGACACATCATAAAGAGGTGGGTCAGTAAGTTCAGAATGTGCCAACATGTCCGCAGCAAGCTCAAAATCGGATGAAAGTGAGCGCCCAAGCTCCACAGGTGCCATAGCATCAGCTGAATCAGTGCTAGCATAAACAGGTGAAGGAGAGTCCTCTAGTAACTGGTAGCGTGGGACATCAAAAATAAGCATGAGATTACCCCACAAATCAGCATACATGGGCCTCAGATGCAGTGTCAGCTCCACCATAACAGCACGCTGTAGGTTCTGAATGAAATTCTGTAACTGTCTAACAGACAAGGGGAACGGTATTCCTGCTGCAGCTATAGTCCCAACAGAGTTAGCAGGTGGCAGAATGGTGCGAATAGCAATCTTGCACGCCATCCAGCCAAGAAAATGCAGAAAAGAGGGCCAGATGAAATCAAACACTGATGCCATAGCACTGACAGATGAAGGAGCAGGCACCAGATAGGTGAAAACATGGTAGCTAGCAATGATATGTTCAGCAGCAGATTCAACCTCGTCCACTTCAGCATTCCAAGCCTCAAAGCTGTCATCAGAGATGTTGCCGTCGGGTTCCATATCAACAATAGCAACTGGCGTCTGAATGAAGCCATGACCCACAGCAGCTAACTGATCCGAGTTTTGTGCAACAACAGAGTTTGGCAGGAGTATCACAGGAGAAGTAGAAGATATACCGAGATGAGCAACCGGAAAAACCAACCCAGGAGCTGATTCTGTCCGCGGAAAGTAATCGTCAGTCGTATCAGGGGAGCGGGAGGGACGAGATTCCGGTCGCAGCATAGCCATTCTGACACGATCCTGTATGGGAGGCGAAGGGACTAGCAGAGGAAGCCATTGAGCACGAGCCAAGGATTTGTTATCTGGGTCACAAACCGAGCCCAAGTGACCACAAAGCCCACAAACAGAGCAGTGAATATGACCCGGGCAGTGGTGCGAGTCATGTCCCTTACGAAGGCAGCAAGTGCATGTTTGCCAATCAGATGATGGCTTAGAGAAATCAGGAGGAGCAGAGGTGCAGCCCGCCGCGAGATGGCCCAAACAGCGGCAGTTGGAACAACGGCCCATGTAAGCATAAATCTCCTCGTCCGAAGGGACCCAACAGATATTCAAAGAGTGCATAATTCCGGCGTCATCATAGCCCGCAAATCTCGCATCCAAAATACGGTGGAACAAATTACTTCCCTTTGACAAGGCAAGTAAGTAATCAGCCTTGAATTGTTTACCAAAGAAACATTGGCCAGAAATGGCAGCTCGCTGTAAAGGGAAAGTGTAATCACCAATAATAATTTCCGAGACTTCCGGATCTGAATGCCGAGCATTTTGAGACACAATTGGTTCGAAGGATCCGAATTTCAAACTCTGATTATTGAGCATCACAGGAGCGCCCATGTTCTTCCCTAAGGCAGAGGCATGATAGTTCGAGGAGTTCTTAAGAAAATCCAATGAAGTACGAACCGCAATTAAACGTTGAGCAGGTCTAGAAGGGCTAGGATGAGTATCAAGCCACGCAGCAGCAGCAGAATCGACCAGGGATGAAACCTTTCCACGGTATAGATGAAAATAGCAGACAAAGTCTGGCCAAACTCTCTCACGAAGGCCATAGATAAAATGTCCAACACGGTTAGAAGCAACCGAAAACCGAAACCGCCGATCAGAAAGTTTGAGCACTCGAAAGCCCGAGAGATCACCACCAAGGCAGCATTGTAAGGCCAAACCAACAGACTCATCCGAGAGCGGGAAGGAGGCAAAGGAGAACGAAACCACCAAGAAGAATTCCTTGGTCGTGGAGGAAGGAGAGAAATGGACCGTAGAACGGAAACGGCGACGAACCTGAGCCGCGAGCGCGATGCCCGGGGAGAAATCCCAGTGAAGGAGGCCCTCCATGGCCTAGGAGGTGGCGAGATCACCATGGGCGACGGAGGGGAGGGGGGAGGTGGGTGGGAGAGCCATTGATCTTTTTCAAGGTAGACGTAACTCGTTGCAGCTAGAGCACTTCCTGAAAGTACATGGTGCTCCATGTATGGTTTTGGTAATTAATGACAATCTCTACAACATAATGATTTTGTTGAGATGTATTTGAAGGCTTTCCATAGGTAATGCTTGAAGACCAAGTGTTGGATTCAATGTTGGATGTCATGAAGATAAATATATGCTTGACATCAAAATCATCGATTTGTAGAGATGAATATGATATGATCAAGAATAATGAAGATAGATTTCTTATCCGTAACTCAAACAAGCCATGCTCTAACTTATGTGTTAAGCCATGAAGGATCGAGATTTTGCTAGTTTGATCACAAGAGATGAATTCAAGATATACCTCTAAGTTGAGATCATGATGGACTCGTGTGTTGATGCATACTTTACGAAGGCTTACAACATGCAAGTAAGTGAATTTTCATTGTGTATCTCAATAGATTGTGATAGATCATGAAGATAATCAAGTGATGACCAAGTTGGTGTTCAAGGTCTGATAAAAGGAATTGTAGTAGACTAGAAAGATACAAGGTATATAAAGACAAAGTACAAACATTGGATTCAAATGGATCGACACATAAAGTATAAATGATGTATCAAATGGGATCAAATGATCTTGTGGTATATAAGCAATCGTCAATTGTGCTCCGTGAACTAACCTAAGATATATGTGTATGTTTAATTATATGCTGGGTAGGTATCTTTGCATGGGTTTAGATCAAAAGGAAGATTCCATATAGCCCTCGAGAGGATGACATCAAGTGGCGATCTTCATCAAATTCAAAATAAGCATCTCGAATAGATTGTATGCTTGAAACATCCATCCTTTTGATGATTATGGAGACGTGAAAATGTTCCTATGTGAGGCTTTCCCGTTAGTGATTATGGGGAAGCCAATTGCAACTGGAATGTGTTCCAACCTGACGCGGGTATAATCGTCATCATATAGCTCAAGTGAAATGTGCAAGGAACATGTACGAAATTGCTAGGTTTTCCATTTACCAGCCTCAAAGTTGTTTTTAGTAGAACGGGCTATAGATTCGACAGCCGTAATATCAAAGGGGGCTATCGGGTGAGTAGTTTGATTGCATCGTCCGTAGAGCGCTCAAATATTTCAATTATTGGCATCATTTTTCTTGGTTAATAATTTTCTTTTCGACGAGTTAGTTTTATATATTGTTGTTGATCAATTTCATCAAAAACAGATTACATACGAAAACATTGTTACATTTTGGTGTCGAAGGTTTGCTGATTCTTCTTATGGAGAGGTCCAACCTTTCTACAGTGGATTTATCCTCATTTGTTCATCTTTGATATTTATCTGTATTAAGAGCTAGAGCTTTGTTATTAGCCGGCATTGGACCACTAGCGTGCAACGCTTGACGAATGGCGCACCAGGCTACAGGCGGCGACGGATGCAGCAGGCACGCCCGAGCCTCCGCTGGCTGCCAGCGCCGCCTCCTCTTGGGTCGGATCGGATGGATTCAGACCGTGTGCTCATATATACTTGGCCTGACGCGGCTCTTCCTATTGCGTTGTTGGGAATCTCCGACGATCGACTACGCCTCTAGATTGTCGAGTTCGGGGGACTACCGCCGGGGGGAAATCCATTGCCAAGATATGTTATCGTGGATGATGCGGCGACGTATGCGGACGCCGCTAACCTCGTTGGAGGGTATCGTCACAGTGGCGGACCTGTCGAGTTCCGAGGGAAACCCATGTTTGGCTTGCCCGACCAGACAATAGCGGTGGGTGGTGTCATCTACCTCCTTGGAGGCATTGTTTTGGATCTCGTATCTGCTCGTAAGATTTCATGGCATGTCAGCATTGGACCACCGCGTAGAATCGGCTGGAAGGGTCGTTTGCTCCGCGCGGGGGGGGGGGGGGGGGGGGGGGGGGGGGGGGATCTGGATCTAGGCCTCCCAGATCGGATGATGATCTAGCGCCGCTGTCACTCCCGGGGGGCTCGTTTTTGGAGCAAGTGTTGGCTGGACGGGACCAAAGGTGGTCTGGCGTTGTATCTACCGCGTGAAAGACGGCGGGTCTTGGTGGTTTTGCTGAATAATATTAATAAATAATTTTCAATTTGATGCAGCGGCCAGAAGTTTGAACCTCCTTTTCAAAACGAAGTGTATGCAAGTTTAATAGATGATCTAGTTAAATACCCCGTTGAAAACCTGCACGTGTGGTTTCTCGTATGTGATTAGTATCGTTGTCAGTGTTGGTATGATATTATTTTGGATTACATTGATAAAAAATGCATATTATTTTTACAATCTATTTGAAAGAAGAAAAAAAGGTCTAAACCCATCACTCCACACATGTCCCGACATTCACGTACGGGCATCCATTGACAGTGCGACGCAGTAAGAAGGGCACTCTGACAAGATAAGGTGGCGGCTAGCTAACAGCCCCACCAAAACTCTGACAAAACAAAGAACAATCTATTTCCGCAGAAATCAACATTGCATGCAGTTTCTCTCCCTCCTCCTCTAAGCACGACAAAGCCGGCATCAGAGCGCTCTACAAACAACCAGAGCTTCATTATTGGAAAAATGGAAAGATATACTCAGATCACGAACAGCATGTAATATGCTGTGATCAGGACCATATCCCAGCTGCATATATATAGCTCTTTTACCACAAAAAGCAAGCAAGAAATTTCACTAATGATTGTGAATGGAGGGACCATTTACATGTGAGTGGGGATTCGCCCTGGACAGAATCTGGGCGAGAGGAGAAGTAGCATAAGGGACGTCTATTTGTTGCGGGCGAGAGTCAGCACGTTCTTGTCCGGAGTTAATGAATCGAAGGGTGTAAGGGCATCTCCAGCCGTTCGGCCCTCTCAAGGCTCCCGCCGTTGCCTTTTTGGCTTTGCGCCGGCGTAAACTTGGGTCTGGGGGTTGAAGTTTCCACTCGTTTCGGCGTGGTCGTCGGAGTAGGGGCAGAGCTCGGAGTAGCCGTAGGCGCAGTGCTCGGAGGTGGCATGGCCGTGGCCGAGCTCATATCGGCTGGAGTTATGGGGCTCGGATCGGCCGGAGGGGTGGAGCTCGGCGTGGCCTAAGGAGTAGAGCTTGGAGTGGCCGAAGGGGTGGAGTTCGGCAGAGGTGTCTGGGTCACCGGAGCAATCTGGCTGAGGATTGCGTGACGCACCGCCATGAACCACGCCCTGACCTGGGGATCCATCGCCGCCGGGTCGCCTCCCATAAGGAAAGCCAGGTCAGTGTTCATCTGCTTCGTCACGGTGGTGGTCTTGAGGAGGTCGAGCTTGATGCCCTGGTTGGCCATGATCGCCGTCCACATCGCTTCCGTCTTCTCCGCTCTCTGGACGGCGTGGTTGTGGGCGTCGGCGACGCACGTCTCGATCGACGCTTGCAGCTTCGCCGCAGCTGGCGCCACGTCCCTCGCCGCCTTGGCTTTCTTGTGGCCGTCCGGGTGCCCATCTGCCGCTCCAGCTGCCGGTGCATCCGGGACGTACTCCTTGGCCTTACGGAGAGCAAGACGAACTTGCGCCCACTTCTCGCACCCCTCAATCCTTGTGAAGACGTGGAGGAACTTGAAATCGGTCTTCTCGTCGTCGCGGAACATCTCGAACATTCGGACAATCTACAAGGCCAAACCAAGACGAAATGAGCAAGCCGGCAAAGATGAGAGAAACCAAGGCGAAAGGAGCTCGCCTCCATCTCGTGGTTGGAGCCGCTCTTCGGCCAATTCTGGACTTCCTCTTGAATGCCATGCCATTTGTTGCAAGCATGTTGGATGACCACCCAATGAAGGAGTTGCCGTGCAATGGAGCCGATGGTGATGAGCTCGTCCATGAAGGAGCCGCCGTGCATTCCGCCGAACAGGATGCGGGTTTCCTGTCTCGCGGCGAAAGGGAGGGCGCGGCGATGCGACAGCAAGCTCGAGTAGCCCGGCGACCCTGCATAGAGTGGAGGCGGAGGAGCGCAGTGTGGGAACGCAACGTTGGAGTTGAAGCCACCGTGCGGGTTGCCGTCGGCGTACCCAATGGAGTAGTGGGGAGACGCGATCCAGCGCGGTGACAGGGACGGCGAGTATCCTGTCGGCGAGGCGACGCTGGCTTGGCTACCCCATCCGGCAAAATGAGGATGAGGCGGGAAGCCGACCCTCACCTTGGGCGGCAGAGCCGGCGCATGCACCTCCATCTCCGCCTCCTCTTCCCCTTCCTCGTACTCCTCCTCCTCCTCTTCTTCCACCGCCTCTTCTTCGCCGCCACCCTCGGCCAGCCGCTTGGCGCGCAACACCTTCTCCCTCGCCCGGCGGCTGGCGTTCTCGGTCTTGCGGCGCTCCACGTCCACCGTCCACTTGGCGTTGGTCCAACCCGGCGGCCTCTTCATCGGCGCCCTCGGCTTCCTCTTCTTCTTCTTCTCATTCACAACGACGGTGGAGGCGGAGGAAGGAACGGCGGCGGCGGCGTTGCGGGGGCCGGTGAATTTCCTGGGAGCCATGGCGGCCAGATCTGGGGGAAATGGCGGGAGCTGCCGATGGGGAGGGTATATGTGGGGCGAAATGGACGGAAAGAGCAAAAAAATAGAGGGAAGGGGCCGAAATATGGAGGGAAATCGCCTTGCCTCACCGACAGGTCTGGCCCACGTTGCCTTTTGGCCCCCAGGCGGAGCCCAGCGCGCTGCGTTCGGCTTGGGTGCGCCGGCGCTAAAAACGGCGCCAAACGGCGCTAAACAAGGTTCTGGGGGGCGACTGGGAGAATTTCCTTCGCGCCGGCGCTAAAAAAGCCGCCTGGAGGCGCTGGGGATGGCTGGAGATGCCCTAATGCGCAATGTTCTTCTGATGAGTATTCGTGTTGTCAGAAAGTGGTTACGCATGCTAGGTCGCGGCATCGGATGCAACTTGCAGTCAACGATGGAATTCAGTCGCGCATGGGATCGCTCGGCTCATCACTCATGCAATGTTTCAGACAAATCCAGCATTCCTTGTCTTTTTGAGGGAAAATCCAGCATTCCTTTTTTTTTTAGAACTCCACCCTTTATTACTCTAAACCACAAAGTTTACACTGACACCATGAGGTGGATTTTGGAACCAAACATGCCGGCCTAGACTAGAGTACAAGGAGCCTCTAGCTAGGGCATGTGCATCACCATTGGATCGGCCCCCCTCATGAACGAACTCGAAAACTTCGAAACCCGTCGCTGGCGCCTGTATTTCTCGGACTATCTGGCCATATGATCCCAACATGTCACTTGCCTTGATGCTTCGGATCACATTTGCGCAGTCACTTGCTAGCTTGACCTTGCGCATCTAAAGGTCAGTGGCTTGAGCCATGCCTTCTCTGCACGCTGCAGCCTCAAGCATCTCCGGGTCAGTTGCCCCTTGAATAACAACTGCCGATGCTCCTAGGAACCGGCCCGAGGCGTTCCTCGCAATAGCTGCAATGGCCGCCATGTTCCCATTCTTGGAGAGTGCTGCGTCGACATTTACCTCGTCCATCCCAGTCGGTGGTGGAATCCACCGAGGTACCCGCCACTCCACCCCTCTGATTAGCCCTAGGTGGATTCTCACGTATGTCCAGATCCGCGATGAATCTGTCAATGAAGCAAAGAGTCGAGAGAGGACTCTGAAAAACTGCCTCATGTATCTCCTTTCTCCTCGCATACCAGATAGCCCATAGTGCTACAACAGTGCGAGTAAGCTCGTCGTGCGGTAGCGAGCTGATAATCGATGCCAACCAATTTCTAGCATCAGGTTCTTGGATATTTACTACTACCTCCACCATTTCTTCAGGTAGCAATGCCCATACGCTTCGAGCCATATTGCACTCAAGCAGCGCATGTCGCCACGAATCCGGCGCTCCACACAGTGCACATGCGCTATGCGCCACCATATGCCGATGATGGAGCAAATCAGCCGATGGAAGGGTATGTTTGGCGAGCCTCCACAGGAAAATCCAGCATTCCTGAACGGTCGTTAATCTTGTTTAGTTCATCTAATCATGGTAAATGGCCCGGCCCACCGTGATCGAGTTCTTGCTCTGCGAACCAAGTTAGGCTCCTCCTACTTAATCGGGCCCGAAAACCCTTATATGGGCCTTACATATTGAGCCTTTCTGTTATTTTCTGCCTCAGTGTCATGGCATCAGGTAAAAATAAAATAAAAGTTTAACATGTCTAGATACATCCACATGTAGACAAATGGAAGTCATATCCTTTCTGGAACGGAGGGAGTAGCAAATACATCCCCTTTACCGAGAACTCCATGTTTACAGGCACGTCATTTTGTTTCTCTTTTTCTTTTTACATGTGTTTTGTTTCTCGCTGATTGCTTCTTCTTTTTTGAGGCGCAAAACAGTAGGGAAAAATCCCTACTGTTTAATTTTCTATTTTCCCATCATATATATACCGTTACAAATGAGAGTTCATAAAGTGTCTAACCACTGGCTCATCCCTTCTTTAAGAGAGGGTTTGGCCCTATGCATGATAAGTTTAAAGGAATAAATGAAGTCCTGAAAGCAAGTATCAAGATCAACAGGAGCATTATCAAAAATACAACGATTCCTATGATTCCAAAGGGCCCAGCATCCAACAATAAGGGACTCCTTGTAGCAGATGATGTTGTATCGTCTCTTGGCTCGCTGATTGCTTGTAGTGTGTGTTCTCTTGGTAGCTGTTCTCCTCGGTACCTAGTAACAATTCGGCTGTTAGAGGCTTTACTAATTGAAATTCGAGCTTAATGCTTTCAATTTTTCTAAAAATCAATTTGAATTAGTGCAAACCTTACTGATCATATTAATCCTTTCTGGTTCTGTTTTTTCCTTGTCCCAAGTTGGGGGCGCTTGGATATACGGTGTCAAATGGTTTCTCCGCTGCGAAACGCCGCAGAAGAAAGGAACAACCGGTGGCTAAGTCCTTGTGTAATTCTAAAGTATTTGAAGTATATTCTAGGTGATTATCTCGGATCCCGTAAAATCCCCAATAGTCTATTTACCACGCCGGTTATGGATGGGATAATTCGAATATCTCTCTATAAAACGCCCTGTTTTTGTCTAGATTGAGAACACTACGCCATTCTAGTGTATTAAAGTGGAAAAATATTTGTGCGGATTTGAGAGGATCGGGTGAAAGTAAGGATTTCACCAAATGCTCTCCCTTCCCCAATCCCCTTGGGGATGAAATTACGCCCAATTAAACAAGACCTAAGGGAAGAAGGTCGATGACCGGAATCATCAATAGAGAACAAACAGAAAGAAGTTAGTAGCTGCACTGGTCTGTTGCGGCGACATCAAGAGCTCATTAGAGTGTCGGAGATAGATGATGCGGAGGAAGATGGGTTGTCTATAACGGCTAGGGCTACATCGAGTTGGGCGGTGTGGAGCCGAATTTTATGGAGGCCGACATAATGACATCCGCGCGTAGCTGGGAAGATTACGGTAAAAAGGTTATCTCGAGCTCTCTGTTGTTCATCTTTTGATCCAACGGTGAATTGCAGGGTTAGGCATGAGGATTAACGTGAACTAACCGACAAATATACTACGTCCGTACACAAATCTAAGTACCTTTTTCTATATCACGGGACAAGGGTCATAGTTTCAACTTGCAAGAATGTAGCCGCACGCGCAAAGCGGCCTTTTAAGGGAAAATGTGTACGTTAAGGCTGAGCTGTGTTCTTTTCCTCCCCATTTTTAGCTGGGGCAAAAGAAGGAATCGTGATGCTTCAGTTTCTCCTTCGGGTCCAAGTTTGAAGGCAGTCGAGTTGGAATCTGCCTAGCCATCTGTCATATGCAGTTTTGCCCGAGCTATCTGAGGAAAACAGCTACAAATGCCAAGGGCTAGCGTACCGTAGGTAGCCTATAGAATCAGAGAGATAGCCGGCCGCTATGTGCGTTGTATGCAAGCGCGCGATTGAGTGGTTTCAGCAGGAAGTAAGCTTACCGCATTTTCTGTTGTGGATTTTCCCGCGCATAACATGGAGGAACAAACGACATGCAATTGGTGGCATGCACCTTTCGAAACGGTTTCAGTTTCATCTCGCCATGCAGACAACGATCGAGGATGACAAAAGTGATCGCCACGCACGTACTCTTACGCATCACACACGCACATATGTATGGACGCGGCGGACACGGTAGGAGAGACCAACAAGAAACCTAGCTAGCCCGCATGAATCAAAAAAATGCTTCCTGCAAATCTGAGATACATATATCGAACATGGAAAATGACAGCAAACTAAAGATATATATGTTCATCCCAGCCCACCACACTGCAAATCTTGAATGTTCAATCGCGGAGACGTACGGCCGATATTCGGCATTATGAGCTTTTCTTAAACAAGGCAAAATACTTACCATTTATAGTAATTAGGAAGAAGTGAGTTGGCCGGTTAATTAGCGGCAAATCGCTCAAAAATCAGCGCCATATGAGTTTTAGAAGCTCATATTCGCACTACAGGAACTGCGAGCTAGGCCGATGGCTTTTTGCCGTCGGCATAGCCCAAATTGCCATCGGTGTAGGCTATGCCGACGGGAACCGTCGGCGTAGCTCCCTCGGCGTCTTAGGCTCTCGGCTTAGCCTCAAATGCCGTCGGCGTAGGAAAGCCGTCGGCATACCAAGCTACGCCGACGGCATTGCCCTCGGCATATGATTAGGCTAGATTTTTTCCCAATTTATTTTTTTGATTTTTTTTTGAATTTTTTTTGAATTTTTTAAAACTTTTTTTGTAACTTTTTAATTCTATTTTATTTCTATTTTGAAATTTCCAACTTAGTCATATATTTAATCTCTAATTACACACTTAATCATATGTCAAAGTACTTACCTGGTCAAACTTTCCATTTCTCAAATTGCTCCAGACGAAGCACACTTAACTTTTGAGTTCCTTCTAAATTAGCTTCCAAATGACAAGTTAGAACTTACTGATATTACTATCATATTAATCATATTAATCCCTGAGTTATGGTGTTACACTTTTTTCATTGTTTAGATTTTAAAATTTTATTTGAATAAGTAACTATGATTATGTAATAGTATATTTTAAATAAATAATAATAAAATAAATTTTACATTATTTTTCCTTTTTTTATATTTAATATGGAATAATTTATATCTTTAAATCAGTAAATCGAAATAGCTTCTCTACGCCGACGGCAAAAGCTACGCCGAGGGCCACCACGACGGGCTGGCCGCAGCGGGGTCTACGCCGACGGCCGCCGTCGGCGTATAGCACCATTCCTATAGTGTCGTCACCCGTGCATACTGCATCGACCGATCTTCTTCTTTTTAGACGGAATAATTTTATTCGACGGAAACCGATCTTCTTCTCGCAACGTAGATATATATGCGTGTACTTTTCAGGATCGCCCTGGAGTCGTTCAGCTGCTTGCTGCTGGAAGCTTGGGAAGTTGCAGGCAGCTAGCTGCGATTGTGTGTTCACTACGGGAGAGCAGAACTTTGCCGTGTCTGGCTCTTTGCCGTGTGCTGGATATCGGGCACACGGCAAAGACAGAAAAAACACACGGCAAAGAAAAACACACGGCAAAGACAGAAAAAACACACGGCAACGTGAGGCACACGTCAAAGATTAAGCAAAGCACACAGCAAAGAACAAGCACACGGCAAAGAAAAGAGAGCAAACGGAAGCAGGACCAGCGCAGTCACGGGAGCTCTTTGCCGTGTGTTTGCACACGGGAAAGATTAAATCTTTGCCGTGCGGTCACGGGAGCTCTTTGCCGTGTGTTTGCGCATGTCAAAGAATATATTTTTTTTCAACATTATTTTATCTACTTGTAACAACGGTATGACCATTCCCGTGACATAGTGTGTGATAAATTCTCCATATTTTACACATGGGTGTGTCTTGGTATGACAAAGACTGTTACAGAACATAGTTTTTCCAAATTATGTTTATAAATATCATTTTTAATTTTTTAAGTGTCAAAAAATGATATTTTTTGTGAAGCAAGTACATAAAATATGGTGCAAAATGGCACCCATCCAATTCCCACACAAAGTAGACCATATTTGATGGATAATCCAGAAACATTAGGAATTTTCTTGGTTTCTACCTAATTTTGCCTATTTAAATGACTTTATGCCGATTTTCCGAAAATAATTGAAATTTGAACAACAAGTGTGTGATAGTTTGCTCTAAATTTTTTACAAAAATCATTTTAAGTTACACAATTAGCTGTTATATCACAGAACCGTCGATAGTTTTGAGAAATTCAACCCCTGTAAATGAATAGACATTGCGGCCATCTTGACCGTTTTTTCGAAAAAATAAAAGAAAGTGAAAAATACCCAAAAAAGGAAATCTTTTGGCACGGAGTCCTTTTATGTGTAGTAGTTGATTGCAAAAATAATAAAATTGAGTTTTGACAAAGTTTCGTATAAACTTATTCACAAAAAGATCAATCATCTACAAACATGTTTAAGTTTCGAGTTGAATGACCTAGATATGATCATTCTCGGGCATAGTTTCTGATAATGTGCTCATATTTGACACATAATTGTGTCTTTTTATGACAAACAATGTTGTAGAACTGAGTTTTTTCAAATTCTGTTTATAAATATCTTTTTTTATATTTTAAGTGTAAAAATGATATTTTTTGTGAAGCAAGTACATAAAATATGGTGCAAAATGGTACCCATCCAATTCCCACACAAAGTAGACCATATTTGATGGATAATCCAGAAATATTAGGAATTTTCTCTGTTTCTATCTAATTTCGCCTATTTAAATGAGTTTATGCCGATTTTCCGAAAATAATTCAAATTTGAACTACAAGTGTGTGATAGTTTGCTCTAATTTTTTTACGAAAAATATTTTAAGGTACACAATTAGCTGTTATATCATAGAACCGTCGATAGTTTTGAGAAATTCAACCCCTTTAAATGAATAGACACGGCGGCCATTTTGACCGTTTTTTCGAAAACATAAAAGAAAGTGAAAAAATACCAAAAAAAGAAATCATTTGGCATGGAGTCCTTTTATGTGTAGTAGTTGATTGTAAAAATAATAAACTTGAGTTTTGACAAAGTTTTCAATAGACTTATTTACAAAAAGATCAATCATCTACAAACATGTTTAAGTTTTGAGTTGAATGACCTAGATATGATCATTCTCGGGGCATAGTTTGTGATAATGTGCTCATATTTGACACATAGGTGTGTCTTGTTATGGCAAACAATGTTGTAGAACTGAGTTTTTTCAAATTATGTTTATAAATATCATTTTTTATATTTTAAGTGTCAAAAATAACATTTTTTGTGAAGCAAGTACATAAAATATGGTGCAAAATGGCACCCATCCAATTCCCACACAAAGTAGACCATATTTGATGGATAATGCAGAAATAATAGCAATTTACTCGGTTTCTACGTAATTTCGCCTATTTAAATGACTTTATGCCAATTTTCCAAAAATAATTCAAATTTGAATTACAAGTGTGTGATAGTTTGCTCTAATGTTTTTACAAAAATCATCTTAAGGTACACAATTAGCTGTTATATCACAGAACCGTCGATAGTTTTGAGAAATTCAACCCCTTTAAATGAATATACATGGCGGCCATTTAACCGTTTTTTGAATAAAGTGAAAAAATAATCAAACAATATGGTGCAAAATTGCACCCATGCAACTTTGATGAATAATTCCAAAATGTTAGTTTAGATTACACAAAAATTATTCTATGTAATAGTCACTTCTACATAATTTAAGATTATAAGAAAATCAAGAAAGAAAAGAAAAAACCAAAAAAAAAGTTGCCGTGTGCTGGCACACGGCAAAGAAGCTACGCGTGCTGATTGGCCGGATCAGTTTCACGCGGATCACGATCCAACGGCTCCGATCATGTTTGAAGAAGCACAAAATCCGTGTGATCTTTTTTTTATTGGTCCCATCAGCTCCACACACCACGACTGGACATACAATATTAATTATCTCATCCGTGTGCTCCTTCCTCCGTGCTAGCTTCTCCATTTGCAGGTCCCCACGGACATGGACGCCGACTGGCTCTCCTTTTGCCCCGGCGTGCTCGTGCGTCGGCACCGGGCAGCTCTCTTTAGCACCGGCGTTGTGGCAGGCTGGGGAGCCGGCGAGAAGCGACCCGCTGCGGCAGCTCGTCCCGGGGGCTGCCGAGACACGACCCGGAGAACACGGCCGCCGTCCTCCATCGACCTCCGCCATGGATGCAGCTCGCCGTCGACCTCGCGGCGAGGACGCAAAACGGTGAACGGCGCCGCCGTCCTCGTCAACCTCCGCCGTGGAGGCTGCTCGCCGTCAACCTCGTGGCGAGAACGTGATCTTCCTCATCGTCGAGGACGACGGCGCCACCACGCTCAAGCTCGCCTGGGCGCACGACCCGCTCACCACGCTCAAGCTGCTCCAGTGGCTGCCTGGTGGCCTCCCGCCGCATCAGCTCCGCGAGTTCCAGCTCCTTCAGTCAGGCCGCCGACGAGCTCGACGTGTTGCGCGAGCCGCACGCGGCGTCCCGGTTGAGGCGCCTGCACGACCATGGAGACCAGCCCGAGCGCGTCTACGCCGACCAGCTCCGCCAAGCTGGAGGCCTCGCCCAGGCACACCGCAGCGAGTTCCCCTTGGTCCGGCCCCGCCCTCCGTACGCCGTTGCGCCGCCCGTCCCCAGCGAGGCGCGGGTATTTTTTTTGGTACATTATCCGGCTTTGCCGTGTGTCTGCACACGGTAAAGGGAAACGGCTTTGCCGTGTGTTTGCGCACGGCAAAGAGCGACCAATGGGACCCACTTGTCAGGAGCCCGCCGTCACCGTCCGTCGTCGGCGTCAAGTGCCAGTGGGCCCACCTGTGAGCTTTGCCGTGTACCCAATATTTGGCACACGGCAAAGAGCTCTTTGCCGTGCAATTCTCCCCCGAGTGCTCTTTGCCGTGTGTTTTTCGGTCTTTACCATGTGCCAAAAGCACACGGCAAAGTGCAGCTCTCCCGTAGTGGTTTGCGTATGTCTGCTTGCCTTCATTAACTCCATGGCTTGTATCGCTCAAGCTTTTTTGCTTGTGGAGTACCCTTTCTGTTATTGCCACGTTTTGCTGCAGCAAGTCATCACCACCTTGGATCTTCGCCACCTATATATACACACACATTCCATTCAGCTCCGTCCTGCACCGCACACCGCCCCGAATCACTACTCTTCGGCCCCTGCCTCTCTCCTCTATCTCCTAAGAACATCGTTGCAGTGTAGCCTGCAACCAGAATTTCGAGAGGTTGCAGCTATGGGGAGGGAGTGCTTGCCCACGGTGGCAATGGTGCTAGTACAGTTAGGCTTCGCCGGCATGAACGTGCTGTCCAAACTGGCCTTGGACACCGGCATGAGTCCCTACGTGCTCATTGCCTACCGTAATCTCATTGCCGGCGTCTTCCTCGCCCCCGTTGCCTTCTACTTCGAGAGGTGCGTGTATACATCTATCTATCTCTTTATCGAAAAAAAATACATCTATCTATTCCTGCCTCCTCGATTAATTGTGTTGATGAGGGAGCTGAATCTACTGCAATAATCGATGTAAGCATGTATTTGTGTGTGTGTGTCTTTGTGTATTTGCGCCCTTGTGTGTCACCAGCACCTTGATCAATCCATATAATATTTTCAAACCCCTCAAGCCAGATGAACTATGTTCGGATCCATATGATCCATTGGTTTGTTTTCCTTCTTGCGAACAATCCAAGATAGTTCATCCATCAGTTTTTCATGGAAACGATTTGGTGCGACTTTCTCGATTTATTTCTACACAACAATGTCCATCACTTTCAAAAATAGGTTCCTTGATCAGTTTTATATATTTATTCCTTTATAGTCCGAATTTTGGACACTTTAGACCTAGTACCACACGTGGAATTTACATTGCCAAGACAGCTCAAGGGTAGTACCACATTTGAAATGCACTTATTGGCTTATTGCTCCAGTCGATCACCAGATCGACCTTTATGCCAAGTATACTCGGAGTATAAATTACTTGCGACAAATATATACTTGTAGCGATCTTAATAAATTCAACTTACATGCATGCATGGATCGATGCAGGAGGAGTGGGATGGTAATCACCAAGAAAGTTCTTGTCCAGATATTCTTCTATCCATTTTCGGGTACGTACAACAACCTTCTCACTAATTCCAACAACTATTCTTCGTTTATCAATTAGGACAAGGCAACGATATAACTTGCAGCAATGATCACCTTCAAACAAAGAACAGGCAAATAGCTGGAAAGATCTGCAACAATCCAGTAATGGTGTTACATACGGAAACGTACTTGTTTTGCAATAGTCCTTTTCTGGGTATATGAAAGGAACCCAATTACTAGGAGCCCCCTTTCGGTTTTCCTCTCGCGTTTAGCTCCCGGATTTGTGCGCTACACAGGTTCCTTATTATTCCAGGAACAGGGGACATGCCTTATTCTCTGTTCTCTGTTGTAAAAAAAGTGTACTAGTTTCAGTGGCAACGTATACTGAATAGTGTCAAGTGCTGCCACTTTCAATTAGCAGGTTAACGAATGCCTTTTCAGATTATTAAGATAATTTTCCCCCTAATGAAAGCATGTTTTTTTCTTGCGCGCCGACGCGCCGTGGTAAGATCAGTAACACAACTTATTAACCCAACCTTGTTGTGGGCGTGGTATATATGTAGCGCGACGCTAAACCAGGTGTTGTACTTCGTGGGGCTCAAGTCCACCACCCCGACGGTGGCGTGCGCGCTGACAAACACGCTCCCGGCGATGACCTTCGTCATGGCTGCGGCACTCAAGATGGAGACGGTGCGGCTCGCGACGCCCTCCGGGCAGGCAAAGGTAATAGGCACGGCCGTCTGCGTCGGCGGCTCCATGATCATGCCCTTCTACAAGGGCCCGCTACTCAGGGTCTGGGCATCCCCCATGCACTGGCGCTACGCGGAGCACACAACCGACGCCGCCGCACCCGCCAGCGGGCAGGCCGCCGTCATCGGCGACGTCCTGATAATTCTGAGCTGCGTCGCCTGGGCCATCTGGTTCATCCTCCAGGTGCATCATCGATCGCAGTCCTGTAACAGCACGGTTGGAATGTACTTAGTGATGGAAAACTCTAAATTTGATTAATTTGCAGAGTAAGATGTCGAGGAGGTTCTCGGCCCCCTACACAAGCACGACGATCATGTCGTTGATGGCTGGGGTGCAGTGTGCGGGCATCAGCGCGGTCATGGACCGGAGCTTGTCGGCGTGGAAACTCGGGCTTGACATCAGGCTATACGCGGTGCTCTACATCGTAAGCATTCGATATAACAATGGCGTGCCTGAATCAACGACATTTTCTGACGAGAATAAGCATGCAGGGTATCGTCGGCTCTGGGATCGCGTTCGCGGCCATGTCGTGGTGCATCCAGACTCGCGGACCGCTGTTCGTGTCCATGTTCAGCCCGCTGATGCTCGTCGTCGTCGCCATCGTTGGCTGGGCCATCCTCGAGGAGAAGATACACCTCGGAACGTACGTACAGACAGCCCGCGCGACCTCTCTGTTATATTGTCTATCGATCATCTTTTATCCTTTTCAGTTTGTTTAATTTTACTTGCTGTGGTCGATGTTCTTGCAGCGCTATTGGCTCTGCCCTCATCGTCGCCGGGTTGTACATGGTGCTTTGGGGCAAAGGGAGGGAGACGAGCGGGCCGGCCGACCTCAGCAGCGACGATGATGGCGGTCCGCCGGAGACCATGATTGTCCTGGAGCTGAACGGCAAGGACGTTAGGAACGGCGACGCCGCCATTTTGCCGTTGTTCTGTGCTACAACTCCCAAGCACGAACGCGAGACGGCACGAAACGGCAGCGCCTGATTCATAATGTTTATGCCCGCACACATGAGTTGCGTACCAATGTACCATACATGTCATGGTCAGTTGCACTTGCATGCACAGTTGAGTTGAGGCACGTCTTACAAGGACGCCGCCCTCGCAACAAAAGAAAAGGAAGGAAAATTTAATAGAGTAGATGGGGAATGAGGGACGGGAAACAAGTTGAAGGATTGAACAGCTAACAACAGGGTAATTTTCGTCGTTTCGTCGACAATAATATCGGAAGATGTGATTGAATACTTGGGATACTGAGGGAATTGATTTCGGATGAAATGGATTGAATACTTGGGATGCGAGGTGAACCTTTGGATGTGCTGCTCTGATTTCCTTGCAATATAAATCCTTGTGCTCCATCAATATTCTATACATCTATAGATGGAGTATTTTTATAAAAGCACCTCTAGCAGAAATTCACAATGGCTCTCAGATCATATGCTCCTGCCCGGTTTAAATATTCATATAATAGTTAAACATTTTCAAAAATTCTGATAAAAGAATTAGAGTCAAACATATACGAGTATTCTACATGTGTGTAAATTTTACTCTATCATATTCTCTTAATTTTGGGACTCTAAAAGTGTTCTACAGTTCAAAATTACAATGGCTAGAACAACGGGCACTTCAGCACGTGCAAAAAATCCATTAGCTCGTTTGACACCCATCATGTTCTTTTATTCGGCAGAAATGAAATGATGCCTTTGAAAAGTAAAATGACATAGTTAGTGATATGAATTGGCATGACATATGTCAGCCAAATAGGTGATGTAGTATCAAGTCAAATGGTCGACGACATGTTCTTAGCCACGATGAAGATGAGCGAGCGGGCGACAGGTGCCGCGCGACACCGGCGGCTGACGCTGCCGCCCAATGGTCTCTCGCTGGAGCGGGTAGCACATACGCCGGCGGATGACTCGGGTGGCTCCGGCGTGTCTCCAAGAGGAGAATCCATCCGACGAGGAAGACTGCCTCTCCGAGGTGCCCTTCGAGGCCGCCATGGAGGTGTTCGATCAGGAAGCGCCGGAAGCTGGCTGGACCACCGTCAGGAGGAAGGGCCGGCGGTCGGACGAGGAGCTGGCGCAGGAGTTTTGGAATGAGATTGGGTTCCCGATGTCGGCGTCTAGGGTTTGGGAGAGGATGTCTACTTCGCCGTCGACGCCCGCCCCCGGCAACTCGCCGCCCGCTCCTGCGTTAGGGATGCCATCGAGTTCATCTCGGATCCAGGGGAGCTCACCGGCCAGTTCAAGTCACGGCAAGTCTGCCTCGCCGGCGTCGGCGTCCGGTGTCGTGCTGTTGAAGCCGGTCAGGATCGGCTGGCGCAGTCCACTTCCTCGCCCGCGGACCACGCCGCCGGCTGTCCTCGGCATGTTCCTGCCGCCCTCACCGGTGCCTGACGACGGAGGTGGCTGCGGCGCGCCGGCGAAGGAGCCCGATCCGGTGATCGCGGATCGCGGATTTGTCGCAGGAGTTCAAACTCAAAAACGGCTGACATCTGGGGCCCAGCCGCATGCAGATCCTGACCGTACATCGCCCTGGGCTTACCTGGGCCATCGATTCACGGGACTCTGGGCGTAGGGTTCCGTACGACACCGCATCGAGCTTCTCCTCCTCGACTCGACACACGGACTCCACTAGCCGATCCACCACGCCGCCGCCTTCGACGACCACCTCGCCGGGTTGCCGCCCCTCGCCGCGTCCAGTTCCCACGACTCTGTCCTCGCCGCCCCTCACGCGCTCGTTCGCAGCGGTGGTTGCGGCACCGGCGGTTATGGCAGCCTCGGGCGGCTTGGGTGGGTTGCCGGGGAATAGCCAGCCAGGGGTTCCACAGGGTTCTGCCCAGCTCCCGGTGACCAGGCCGCCGATGATCTTCGGCCGGAACGCTGGGCCAGGTACCGGCCACGCTGCAAGGCCGCGACTGCGCCGATGCAAGCTACGGGGACATCCGTGACGGCTGCGCGTGCTACTGCTGCGCATGGCACGGGGCCACCCGGGGCGGCTACCCGTGCTATTGCTGCGCGCGACGAACGCGCCGCCGGCAGTGATCCTCCCGTTTACTGTGACTACGGTGCCGTTTTTGGTCAGTACTAACGCCGCCAAGAAGAAGCACAAGAAAAAGAAACCGGCGACGCTGGCAACTGCAGGGTCGGGTTAGGTTAACGCCGCGTCGGGTATTGCTGCACCCGCCACGGCTGCGGCTGAGACTATACCGGCTGGTGCGGTATGGTACAGTGGCTCCCGCGGCTAAGCGGAAGCGATGCTCGACCTGCAAGGTTTATTTCCATGAAACAAAGGAGTGTTCGGTGGACCGGTACTGCTACTTTTGCGACAAGGTTGTGCACCCGACTATTCGTTGTCCCATACTGAGGTTGCCGAAGCCGTACGCTGGTATGGCAGGAATTGGGTGTGAGGACACCATGTTCAGCCACCTCCCTGACGGTGTATTCAAGCCCCATCTGGCTACGAGCTCTTCTACAGTGGCCATTGTGACAGTGACCGGTGAGCCAGTGTCAGCAGAGATGATTCAGACTATGCTAGCTCATTTCTGTCCGTTAAAGTCCAAGTGGTGTTGGGAGGCTATTCCACACAAGGAAGATTCTTTCTTGGTTAATTTTCGTTCTATGGCGGATTTGGACAGAATGAATGGGTCTGAACTAGGGGTGCCAAAGCAGCAATCGTGGATTTCTTTGGATATCTGGAAACCTGAGGAGATCTTGCCTACGTTGGAGTTGACGCCGACTTGGGTACATGTATCTGGAGTTCCAAACACGGTTCGTCACTTTCTAGGTCTATGGGCAGTGGGCACTCTCATTGGCAAGACCATGGTTGTGGACCTTTTGGCTCTCCGACGTCACAACGTGGTTAGAATTCTGGTGGCTATTCGCAATCCCAACTTGTTTGAGACAAGGGTTGTTAAAGCCGATGCCTTTTGTGATCCATAAAGGGTATTCATTTCGGTTAAGCAAGGAGGCAGCTGACTACGTCGCCGAGCCGGACTTTGTACCCTTCATATGGAGGCGGAATGAGAAGGATGATGATGCAAGAGGAATGGAGGAAAAAGACCGAGATGAGTCACACTCGAATGAACCTCCGACGTTCGCGGATGGAGACACTCACATGCCTCAAGTTAATGCTACGGGGCCAGGGGGTTCATCTCTTGGGCTGCTAGCGTCATCGGATGTGCTACATGGCATCGCGGTTACACCTTTTAATCCAAATCCCCAAACTCCAAGAGGAAAAGAGATAGTGGCGCAGCTTGTTTCTACACCGGCTACTACAGGAAGTTCTAATCTTGCCAGGTTGGGGCGCGAGGGCAAGGTGACAGTACCCTCACCGACTGTCACTGTGCCTTGGAGCTCAGCGCTACAGCCAGACTGCCCCGGGCTGGATGTCTCGCGGCCCAAGGCGATGGGCAGGTTGACGTCGCCTAGGGTGATCGGCAACACACAGCGTGGTCTGATCGCCGGCCAATCTGGTCCGCCGGACTACTCCTCTCGGTCTGGACCTGGTCGGACAGGGCCGACGGTCTGCTTCCCCGCAGCGAGGCGAGCTAGGCCGGCTCTCCGCTTCCCCGCAGCGTGGCGAGCTGGGCCGGCGCTCCACTTCCCCACAGCGAGACGATTTGGATGGGATGGGCCGGTGGTCCGTTTCCCCGCAGCATGGCGAGATGGGCCGGCGTCTCGCTTCTCTGCAGCACCTGAAGGAAGACGCTGCTGCTACGGCAGTGCAGTCGTCTGCTGCTCTTGAACAGCAGCCAGCGTTGGTGCCTTCTTCTGCTCTTCTTGAGCAGCGGCGGATCGCGGACCAGCACGAGGACGGCATCAACTCTTTGACGGCGCCGACATGCGAGTTGACGCTGGGAGGGGTTCTACCCCAACCTTGACCCCTTCAGTGTCGACTCCGTTGAGGAGAAGCGAGAGGCATACCGTCACGGTGGACGGGTCCTCCGGCACGGATGAAGACTCCATGATGAAGGCGATGCGGCGCAAGGCTGAACAGAACCTCGACAATGCTGGTATGAACAACACACCAAAGTCTTTTCTTGCCTTTTCAAATTCGAGTATTTCGGCTAAATTGAATAGCGTAGGAATTTCTTTGGGTAATAATGTTACAATTGTTGTTGCTTCGACTAATGCACTCAGGAATTTGGAATATGACTGGTTAACAGTCACCCAAAAACGCCTCGTGTAAGTTGTTTACTCCTCACACAGATGAGGAGGAGCTACATGACACAATTGATGTCCCGCTCCTCTCTCATCTAGTAGGTGATGTATCGGAGGGTGGCTTAGATGAGGTGTTGCTTAGTTTATTATATGACCTAAAAGCATCTGGTCGTAAGTCCAAAGCAGACTCTCTTAAAAAGAACAAAAAAATGCCACATAAAAAGGCGAAGTTGTCCGCATCTCCAATTTTTTCCCGATGAATGGCATATTCGAGAATAGCAGAGGTCTTCGTGACTTGGCTAAACATACGCATATTGCTGATTCTATTCGGGATCGTCGATTGGATTTTGTGGGAATTTCCGAGACTGGTAAACGTGACTTCTCTGCGAGTCTACTTAACCGCTTATCTGGCGGTGTATAATTCACATGGAAGTCCCGTCCGCCACGTGGCAGATCTGGGGGCTTATTACTAGGCGTAAGAAAATAAACCATGGATGTATTGGCTAGTTCGGAAGGAGACTTTCATATTAAGTTCCATATCCATAACAAAGCCGACAACTTCACTTGAAGTCTTGTTGCCGTGTATGGAGCAGCCCAAGATGAACATAAGACTGCTTTTCTCAGAGAGTTGGTAAACCTGGTAAAAGACAATCCATATCCTATTATTATAGGTGGTGATTTTAATTTGCTAAGGTTCCCACATGAGAAGAGTAGAGGAAAATTCGACAACCGTTGGCCTCTCTTATTCAACGCTGTAATTGATAGTCTTGATTTGAGAGAGGTTTCAATGATTGGGAGGCAGTACACTTGGGCTAATAGCCTCCCAGAGCCGACATACGAGAAGTTGGACCGTGTATTAATGGACTCGGATTGGGAAGATAAATGCCCAATGGTCTCAGTACGGGCCCTCGAAAGTATTGAGGCTTTGTCAGATCATGCCCCCATACTTCTAACCATGGGAACACCTAGCCCATCTTGTAAACGCCAGTTCAAATTTGAATTGGGTTGGTTACATAGGGAAGGTTTTTTCAAAATGGTTAAAATGGTGTGGGAAAGGCCGGTGCCTGGTCTTAATCCAATCCAAAAGTGGAATAACAAAATACGCGCTTTGCGCAAACACCTGAAGGGTTGGGCTAGACATATGGTAGGCCAGCTAAAAAATGAGAAGTTTCGATTGTCATCTATTATTGATGAATTAGAGGCTTTTGCGGAAGTTCGACTGCTATCATTGCAAGAGATTGAATTAAAAAATCAATCTGATACCGAGATGGCGAGTCTTCTTCATGAAGAGGAGATTAAATGGTACCAACGATCAAAAGCCCAATTTATTTTGGAGGGAGATTCAAATACGAGATACTTTCATAGTCTAGCTAATGGCAGACATAGGAAGAAACTCATTAACTCTCTTATCCAAGAGGAGGGTACGATTGAGGGCCATGAGCAACTCAAATCCTACGTCACGAAGTATTATAAGAATCTGTTTGGTGAGCCAGATGTAGATAATTCCTCGCTTGATGAATCCCAAACAAATGATATCCCGCAAGTTTCCGATCAGGAAAATGCCCATCTTACAGCTCCTTACTCTGTGGAGGAGGTAAAGAAGGCGATATTCCAAATGGAACACAACAAAGCACCGGGTCCGGATGGTTTTCCAGCTGAGTTTTATCAAACTTTTTGGGACGTAATCTAATCGGACTCGGTCGAGTTGTTTCATGCTCTGCATGCTAGACAACTCGAACTATTTCGCCTAAATTTCGGTGAGATAATTTTGCTGCCGAAGGTTAATGAAGCAAAAAGGATCCAGCAGTATAGACCTATCTGTTTTCTAAACGTCAGCTTCAAATTTTTCACTAAAACCGCTACTATTAGGCTTAATTCGGTGGTTGATCATGTTGTGAGACCCACTCAGACGGCTTTTATGCAAGGTCGCAATATCCTTGATGGGGTTGTGATCCTACATGAAACAGTTCATGAGTTGCATCGAAAAAAGCTTAATGGGGTTATTTTAAAGATTGACTTTTTAAAGGCTTATGATAAAGTCAAATGGTCTTTCCTACAACAAACGCTCAGGATGAAAGATTTTTCGGATGAGTGGTGCGCAATGATTCATAATTTCATTTCCGGAGGAAGTGTCGCCATCAAAGTTAATGATGAAGTTGGTAGATACTTCCAAACGAAAAAGGGATTACGACAAGGCGATCCATTATCACCTATATTATTTAATATAGTTGCTGATATGTTAGCTATAATCATTGAGCGCGCGAAATTGGATGGCCAAATTGTTGGAGTGGTTCCGCATCTAGTAGATGGCAGATTATCCATACTCCAATATGCTGACGATACAATTCTATTTATGGAACATGACATGGAAAAGGCAAGAAACCTGAAATTAATATTGTCGGCGTTCGAGCAACTTTTCGGTCTAAAAATTAACTTCCATAAAAGTGAATTGTCTTGTTTTGGCGACGCTCAGGACGAGGCTACCCAATATGCCGAGCTATTTGGCTGCGGAATTGGCCAGTTTGCCATAAGTTATCTAGGCATCCAAATTCACTTTAGGAGGCTAACGATTTCTCAATGGAAACATGTTGAGGAAAGACTACAAAATAGGTTGAGTAGTTGGACAGGAAAACTACTACCCCTGGGTGGTAGATTGGTACTCATAAACTCATTCCTAACTAATATGTGTTGTATATGATATCCTTCTTCCAATTACCAAAGGGTGTCTTGCATCGATTGTATTATTTTCGATCCAGATTCTTTTGGCAAGGGGATAATAAAAAAAGAAATATCGGCTGGCCAAATGGGATGTAGTGTGCCGCCCTAAGGACCATGGTGGCCTTGGGATTCATGACCTTGAGGTCAAGAATAGAGCCCTCCTCAGTAAGTGGCTGTTTAAGCTTCTGTCTGAAGATGGGGTCTGGCAAACTCTTCTTAGGAGGAAATACATTGGCTCAAGTGCGTTATCACAGGTTTCTTGGAAACCAGGTGATTCACATTTTTGGGCTGGCCTAATGGCGACGAAGAAATTCTTCTACCCATATGGTTCTTTCTCCATTAAGGATGGCTCGGAGATAACATTCTGAAAAGATAGGTGTCTAGGAACTACCTCGCTCTCAGAGCAATATCCAGCTTTGTACAATATAGTCCTTGGACGTCACAAGAGTGATACGCTCGCTCAAGTGTTGGTGGATAATCCTCCAAATGTGACATTCAGACGAGATCTAGTTGGTCCCAGACTGATAGCTTGGCACGAGTTGCTACAACGTCTAGTTGCTGTCAATTAGACACAAGGGTCCGATAAGTTTTGGTGGAATTTACACAAGAGTGGTAAATTCTCTGTGGACTCCATGTATATGTAACATCCCAAAAATTAGTAATCAATATTATTATTCCAAAAATGAGAGCCAACAAAAACTTTTGTTGTTTATTGTATGTTAATTGCTTCTTGTTACTTGAGTTGTTGTTCTTGCTGTTTGTGTGAGTGTTTGCTCTAGTGAACACTAGTAAGAAAGAAAGAAAACAAAATATAAAACTCAAAGCAAGAAAATAAAAGTGACAAGTTGTCACATAAAAATCTCCAAGTGACAAACTCAATTATTTTCAAACCAAAGTCAGAGGAGATGTAATGTAAACACTCCCCATTTTGTTCCTACCACTTTCCCCTCTCAAATATTATTTTTGAACTAGTTTTAAAATTCTAAAACAAAACAAATTGAAATAAATCAAAAATGACATAAACAAAGTACTATGAAAGAAAATGTTGCCAAACATTTTATTTGGCAATGCCAATTTTTGTGGAGCTTCTACATGTTATGAGGAGGCCCCACAAATATTTGCAGAATTTTCTAAAATGTTTAAGTACCTCAATTAAATCCAGGAAAAGCTTCTGGATATTGAAATAAAACTGAAAAATAAAAGAAAAGAGGAAGGAGGGGGGGTTTTCTGCAAAATGGTCATCGACCTCAGCCCCGATGACCATCGCCGTGTCGCCTTCACCGTCGTCGCCGTTTTCTTCGCCGCCAGGACCCCTGGCCGCGCTCTCCCTCGCCCCGAGCCTCTGCACCTCTCTGCACCGCAGGGAAGAAAAACGGGCACCTCTCCCATCGCCTTAACGCCGATGTTCCCCGACGACCGCCGCGGATGCATTGGACGGCGCCGAGCCAATTGGCCCCCGTCTCTGCTCCCCGACACGCACCACTTCTCTAGATGATTCTAGAACCTTGCCGACCCCGTTAAGCCCCAAGTCGCCACGAGCCTCTGCACCCTCGCCGGGTAATTGCAGAAATGGTTGCCGTGGACGCGCCCTGGCCGCCGCCGTAGACCCCGACCATCGTGGACCGCCCCGAGCCTTTAAAAGCACCCTGAGACCTCACTGGAACACCACACCTCTCCCTCGAGCTTTCCCTCGCCTCAATTTCGTCTGTGCACCGCCGGAGGGCAGTGCACTGCCGCACCCGACGCCGCCGTTGAGGTCGAGCACCACCACAACGCCACACCCTCCCATTCTTCCCTCTGACCCCTCTACGCTGTTGCCCAAGCTCACCGCACTCACCCAGGCTTCTTTTCCCTCTTTTTAGCGCACGGACGCGACCCCGAAGCTCCGCCGAAGTTGCTGCCCGACGCCGACGAAGAGCGCGACATCGCCGCCGTCGACAGAGACTTCCCCAGCAACTGCCGCTCGCACCATCGTCTTCCCCGAGCCGCCGCCGTCGATTCGCGTCATCGCCGCTTCCTCCCGAGCCCCTAGGTGAGGGATCCGTCCACCTCGCCGTCGCCGGCGCGGCAGCGCCGCTCGTTTTAGGTCGTCGCCGATGGCGACCTCCGTGAGCCGTTGGATCGAAGATCTACGGCCACGTACCGCTTCGTGTTAAGTTAGACTGCCATGTGGGTCCCACTGTCATAATTTTAATCTTTCCCTCGCGCGCGTACCGTTTCGCTGAGTCACTGACGGGTAGGACCCACCCGTCAGGGATTTCAACATTATCCACAACAGTGGATTTTTCTAATTTAAATTCTCTGCAATTCTCAGTACTGATGTCAACTTTGAAATTAAATATCTCGAGATTTAGGAATCCAATTAAATCAAACTCAACTGTTCTGGAAAGCTTATGAAATTGTTTAACCAACACAATTGGTCTCATGTCATTTAATTAAATATTTAAAAAGTATTATTAGAAACAGTACAGAAGGTTTAAAATCTAAACTTGTTTGTTTCTGATGCTCTGTGAGTCCAAATAATTCCAAACCAATTTTGTTAGCTTAGTACTGCCATGTATAAGCTTCCCAAATTTTGGTGAATTATTTGTGCAGTAGTTATTGTTTGGTTTAAGATAAATTTGAACACCCTTCTGGACCAAAATCTTTTTAGATAATTATTGGTTGATCCAATTGACTTAGAACCAATTTTGTTAGCTCACATATAGCCATGTTTAGTTACCCCTAAAAGGGTTTAATTTTTGGAGCAATATAATTTAAATGGTAGCTAAAACTTGATTATTAAGCTACTGGATTCAATCCAATGTGTAGGGAGTTTGGTAACTCCAAATGATCCAATTCAAATTGGGTTGTCTTCTACACCTCAGTAGCTTTCTATAGAATTTTAGTTTGTATTTTTGTGACCAACAGAACTCAAGTTGGAATTAAACATGAATAACTAGTTCTGCCTAATTTAGAAGTAATTAAAAATGTTTAATTCAATTTTATTTGAAAACCAAATTGTGTGGTTTGTGTGTGCAGTAGCTAATTGTGATGTTGATGATGGTTATGTTGAGATGATTGCTTGTATAGCTTAGTGATTGTTTGCATTGTTTGTTGTTAATTAGACGAGAACGTTGTCGGATATATCGAGGAAGGAGAGTTTGCTGAATTTGAAGAACAAGAGCAAGATCACTTTGCCAAGCAAGGCAAGCTATTCTCTGAGCTTGCACTACAAACCTATGCATCTACTTTCATAACATGTTTTACTCTCAAAGCAAGATTTATAAAACTCATTTCAAAAGTATATGGATATTATTTTGCCACCCTATGTAGTAGTTTATATAAAACTTTAGGATGGGAAAACAATGTTGTTTATTCAAAACTCCTTTGAAATGTCTTGTGAGTTTATGGAATGCCGAGATGTCGGTGTTGTGTTGGAAAAGTGGAAAATGGTGATGTTTATGAAAAATGCACAGTGTGTCCTTGTACTTACGTCAACCATCCGATACCCTGTGCGACCACATCCACCACATATGGGAAAAGGGCGTAGTCATATAATTTGCTCATATTAGTATGGGACTCCTCAACAACGAGGATGACCTCGTTCCATGAGGGGATGGTCATGGCGACCTACCCCCTGACCTGGGTCCTGGCATCTGAGGATGGGGGATTGAAGGGTTCGCTCGCCGGGCAGAACTACGAGTCCTCACACTTAGGTTTCCCGACGGGGAATCTGGACTGGGTGTTGATGGAAAGGATGATAATTTCGTAGCGGTAGGATCCTATACTAGCATGAGCAAAGGACAGGCTATGGTCGGCGGCTTACTTCGCATACACCTGTATGGCGAGACGTGGCGGACACGATGAGCTGCCGGATGGATGTGGGATAAAAGCGTGCTACCTCTGCAGAGGATTAAAACTATTCGAATAGCCGAGTCCTCGGATATGGACAGTTGGGAGACCCTACTTTGACCATGTGCAAGTTTTGGAAAAGCTTTTAAGTCAAAAAGAAATTGAAATGGTGATGTTGTGGCACAATATACCAAAGTGGTAGGAGTTGTTGGAATAAATGGACTATGGTGAGCCATGGTCAGGAAAAAGGAAGGGTTTTTGGAGAACAGATAAAATGGTGGTTTCTTTAAAAAGGATTATAAAACTCTTCTTACCTTTTTCAATAAAGATATAGAGATGTTTTAAACAAACAAAAGTTGTAAGTTAAAAATAGAACTAGTGCATACTCATGTTGGGGTAGTTTGCGAGTACATTCAAATGTACTCATATTGGTTTCGTCCCTGGCTATTGTCCTAGCCAGACTACGAGGAGGAGCACTACGCAGCAGGAATATGGCGACTTCTACGCCAACTAAGGATCTCCACAAGTCAGCTGCCTGTCGGGTTGTCATCGTTAGAATATGATGTCTACTACGCCGTAGCTTCCGCTGATATATTGGTTTGGCCCATGAAGGCACCTATGTAAGAACTTGGTCTAAATGACCATTTATGTAAGACTTTTATTCGGTACTGTAATGGATGTAAACTTTGGTATCCAATTCGGATTATGTGCAACGACAGACTGATCACGGGATCGTTGTGTTAAGCATAATCGGGTATTTCGGACAGCTAGTCCGGGGTCCCCACAGACTTGGTATCAGAGCCATCCTGACTTTAGGAAACCTTAGTTAGCATGGTCGTTTGTCAAATGTTACAAAAGATGAATTTCTAAAAAGAAAGGAATGAAGTATTTTCGAAAATTGCTTATCTCCAATCCTCTTACTTATGCAAAATTTACTCCATTAAAATTACATTTTCCTTGTATCCCTAAAATTTTGTACACCTCTCATTAAGTTAAAATTTGACTCACTTGTTGCCCTACTATATTAAAATTTTGATATACTTGTCACCTAACTAACTTAAAATTTTGCTTAAAAACTGTAGATGGCACTCCATTGGACCGAGTTCGTTCAGCTGGAGAAGGACAGCAAGCTGACGTTTGAGAGGGACTTGTTCGAGTTGACCAAGCTGTTAGGTCGCCCCGCTCCAGAGTTTGAGGGAGCTCAGATTGATGTTCACGGTGTCGGAAGGCTGAGCTGGCTCATCAGATCGTCAGTTCGCAGGAACATCAAGTCTCCCATTCCAGGACTCATCTTCACCACCAAGGAGGCCACCTGGGTTGATGGTCTCTGTACTGCTACACAGAGGATGCTAGCCCGACTTTGTGAGGAGCACAAGGCGGAGTTAGTAGACTCCCGTTTCCGGTTCTACGGGAGGCGCAACTGTGATGGACACCCTACTCCTTCACCTTACCACCCGATGTTTGGGAGCTACATCATGGACATGGAGATCTTACTTCAGTGCACTCAGGATGATCTGTTGCGCACTAGGATTCAGCTCCACTTCGACCGCGAGTCGCTCGTTGAGCTTCGCGAGAACGAGATGAAGCTGATGGTGGAGAAGGTTGCTCTTCTCAGGAAGAGGGCCCAGCTGAGGAAGACTATCGTGAAGCTCCGCACGAAGGTGGCAGAGCAGGATGGACTGATTGAGGATCTAGAGCACCATACTGACGAGATGGAGGAGGAGGGCGAGGATCTCCGCAAGGAGAACGACGCTTTCCTCAGTGACGATGATGACTTCGTGGAGGAGATGGACTGTGAGGAGGAGGATGATGAGGAGGAGTTAGTTGACGAGGAGGAGGAGCCACTCGAGCCAGTTCTCGAGGACGAGGAGGAGGATCCCGAGGAGCCAGCCTACCAGTCAGATGCTGACGTGTTAGAGCTGGAGGTTCCACCTCAGTAGGCGAGTGACTTGATCACTACCGCAGGATTAGGTTGACCCCCTATAGCTAGTCGAGTAGTAGTAGTGGTTCTTTTGGAAACCAGATGTTATGTATCCTAGATGTAAGGTGATGTTGAAGCTTGAGTGTAAGCTTGATGTTGATGTGAACTCTTTGATGTGTTGTTTGTGAAATATAAGTATGTTTGTCTTGTTTAAATCTGTGTGAACTATTTTCATATAAATCTTAATTAATCAACCACTTGAGAGATCGTCTTTTCCCTTAGTCGAACTTTTCTTGCCTTGTCTCTTATACCCGGTGTGCTTCAGGATGCCACCCCGTCGCAGCAATGCGGAAGGATCAGGATCAGCACCACCACCACCGGACCCAACCCCCACCCAACTTCTCGCGCTTATCATGGAGGAGCGTGAAAATGCCCGGCAAGAGCGCCAAGCTCATCTCGCTGCCTTACAACAACTCGCAGCCGCTTATAACAACAACAACAACAACAACAACAACAATGGTGGTAACGGCAATGGCGATGGAAACCAGCGATCTACCTTGGGTGATTTTCAGAAGACCAACCCACCCACCTACTCCAAGGGACTTCACCCACTAGAAGCCGATGATTGGCTTCGCACCATCGACAACAATCTGGAAGTTGCTGCTGTGGGAGAGAATGAGAAAGTGCTGTATGCAACCCACTATCTCGCTGGACCTGCAAGAGCTTGGTGGGAGACTACCAAGACTCTCCAGCCAGCTGGTCATGTTATCAACTGGGCTGAGTTCCAGGAGAAGTTCCGCAAGAAGCACATTCCCTATGGACTCATTGAGAGGAAGAAGGATGAGTTCCGTAAGCTGAGGCAGGGAAGTAGAGATGTGGTCGGTTATCTTGAGGAGTTTACCGACTTATCTCGGTATGCCCTGATGACACCGACAAAGAAGAGAAGAAGATGGAGCGTTTCATGAGTGGACTTCATGATGAACTGCAGTGTGCTCTGGTTATCCATGACTTCCGTGATTGGAGTCACTTGTGGACAAAGCCATCCAACTGGAGACCAAGCGCAAGTCTATGTATGAAGGTCGCAAGAGGAGGATGAATGCTCAGGAAGGTTCGAGCAGCCAGAAACCCGTATCTTTCAGCAGAACCCCAGGCCTGCTATCGTCCACCCCAAGTTCCACGCCCCAATTTCCCTAACCGCCCGAACAACTTCAACCGCCCCAATGACAATAACCGTCCCAGAGGAAACTTCAACAACTTCAACCCCAATGCCAATGTTGTCTGCTTTGAATGTGGCAACAAAGGTCACTACTCCAGAGAATGCCCCAATCCCAAGAAGCCTGTCCAACGCCCCAATGCACCTGCACCGAACAATGGTCAAGGCCGCAATGGAAATGGTAATGGCAAGAATGCCGCACCCCGCGGGAATGTTGCTGTTGTCAGAGGCCGTCTGCACCACATCAATGCTGAAGAGGCTGAAGAAGCGCCAGATGTTGTGCTGGGTACGTTTCTTGTCAACTCAGTACCTGCAACTGTTCTGTTTGATTCTGGTGCTACCCATTCGTTTATTACCAAAGAGTTTGTTTCTAAGGGAGGTTTAGTCGGGAGTCTTTTACCCAAACCAATGTTGGTACAAACCCCAGGACTGTTAGCCAAAACCAACCAGATGTGTTCCGAAACCCCCATAGAAATTGGAGGAGGAAGGTTTGCAGCCGACCTAATTATCTTAGGAAACCAAGGCATAGATGTTATTCTTGGAATGGATTGGTTAGCCAAGTACCACGGTCGTATTGACTGTGCCCGAAGAGCTGTTTCTCTCACTTCTGATGATGGAGTTGAAGTGGAGTATGCATCTGAGACCAGCCAGACCAGACCCGGATGCCATGAGAGCATAGCTCGACCCGCCCTAGATGAGATCCGTGTTGTTCATCTGTTCAAGGATGTTTTCCCAGAAGAATTGCCTGGTATGCCGCCAGACAGGGATATTGAGTTCATAATTGAGCTTATCCCAGGAACATCCCCCATATCCCAAAAGCCTTATCGGATGAATCCGGAAGAACTGGTGAGTTGAAGAACAGTTGGCTGATATGCTAAGCAAAGGTCTTGTCCGCCCAAGCGCTTCACCATGGGGATCACCCATTATTTTTGTGGACAAGAGAGACGGTACCACACGCCTGTGTGTGGATTATCGCAAGCTGAATGACGTGACCATTAAAAACAAGTACCCTCTTCCCAAGATCGAGGATCTGTTCGATCAAATGAACGGAGCCCGAGTCTTTTCAAAGATCGATCTTCGGACAGGTTACCATCAGTTGAAGATCCGAGAGACAGATATTCCCAAGACCGCCTTCACCACCCGTTACGGTTTGTTTGAATACACCGTCATGTCCTTTGGCCTGACCAATGCCCCAGCCTATTTCATGAATCTCATGAACAAGATTTTCATGGAGTACCTCGACAAGTTCGTGGTAGTTTTCCTTGATGACATCCTTATTTATTCCAAGACCGAAGGAGCATGCTGAACACCTGCGTCTAGTTTTGGAAACCCTCCAAGAGCACCAGCTGTATGCCAAACTTAGCAAGTGTGAGTTTTGGCTCAGTGAAGTGGCATTTCTTGGACATATTGTATCCGCTGGAGGAATTTCTGTTGACCCTGAGAAGATACAAGCCATTCTTGACTGGTTATCCCCAACCAATGTTTTTGAAATCCGAAGCTTTCTCGGACTTGCCGGTTATTACCGCAAGTTCGTCGAAGGATTTTCCAGTATAGCCAAACCTCTGACCCAACTGTTGAAGAAGGACAAGAAATTTGAATGGACTCAGAAGTGTGAGGATAGTTTCCAAGAACTGAAGAAGAACTAACCTCAGCCCCAATCCTGATCATGCCAGACGTCACCCAGAGTTTCGACGTGTATTGCGATGCATCACGCCTCGGACTTGGTTGCGTTCTGATGCAAGAAGGCAAAGTTGTGTCGTATCTGTCCCGGCAGTTGCGACCGCATGAAGAGAATTACCCAACCCATGACTTGGAGTTAGCTGCTGTGTCTTTGCTCTTAAGAAGTGGCGTCCCTATCTTGCGGGACATCGCTGCGAGGTCTATACAGATCACAAAAGCTTGAAATATTTTCACCCAGAAAGATCTGAACCTGCGACAGAGGAGATGGATGGAATTAATCAAGGATTATGATATTGGAATCCATTATCACCCTGGAAAGGCTAATGTTGTTGCCGATGCCCTTAGTCGCAAACCTTGCACCCTGAATGCCCTGATCCAAGCCGAACAGCCAGCCTTGTTCAAAGAGTTCCAAGATTTTGGACTAGAGCTTGTTAGCCATGGTTATCTCGCCAATTTAGAGTTAACCCCAACCCTGATGGATCAAATCAAAGAAGCCCAAAAAGGTCATGAAAGCATAGAGGGAATTAGGAAAAAGATTTCCCTCGGCAAAGCACCCGGTTTTACCGAAGATGCTGAGGAGTGCTGAAATTCAATGACCGTATCTGTGTGCCCAATGTCACGGAACTTAAGGAGTTAATCCTGAAGGAGGCCCATGAGACCCCTTACTCAATCCACCCCGGCGGAACCAAAATGTACCAAGACCTTCGAGGAAGATTTTGGTGGCATGGAATGAAGCGAGAGATTGGTTCATTCGTAGCCAAGTGTGACATCTGCCAGCGAGTTAAGGCTGAACATCAGCGACCCGCTGGATTGCTTCAACCTTTGAAAATTCCCGAGTGGAAGTGGGATGAGATTGGAATGGATTTTATTACCGGACTTCCAATCCAACCGAGGCCATGATTCAATCTGGGTCATCGTTGATCGACTGACCAAGGTTGCCCATTTCATCCCTGTCAACACCACCTATCGGGGACATCAGTTGGCCGACTTGTATATTTCCAGAATAGTGAGCCTGCATGGTGTGCCTAAGAAGATTGTATCTGATAGAGGCACGCAATTCACCTCAAGGTTCTGGAAATCCCTTCATGAAGCCCTCGGAACCAAGCTAGCATTTAGCACAGCTTATCATCCCCAGACCGATGGCCAAACTGAGCGAGTGAACCAGATATTGGAGGACATGCTTCGCGCATGTGTTCTATCCTATGGTTCCAAGTGGGAAGATTGCCTTCCGTTTGCAGAATTCTCGTACAACAACAGTTATCAGTCCAGTCTGCAAATGGCCCCTTTTGAAGCCCTTTACGGCAAGAAGTGTCGTACACCCCTGAATTGGTCCGATACAGGAGAAGGCAAATTGTTTGGACCAGATACCCTCCGTGAAGCTGAAGAGCAAGTTCAGCTTATTCGTGAACGCTCAAAACTGCCCAATCCCGTCAGAAGAGTTATGCTGACACCAAGCGCCGTGACCTCACTTTCAGTATCGGAGATCATGTTTATCTCCGAGTGACACCCCTTAAAGGAATGCAGCGTTTCCATGTCAAAGGAAAGTTAGCGCCAAGGTATATTGGACCCTTCAAGGTCCTTGCTCGTCGAGGAGAAGTATCCTATCAGCTGGAGTTACCCCAGGAGTTAGGAGATTATCATGATGTCTTCCACATTTCCTTGCTCCGGAAGTGTCTTGAAGTTCCTGACCAGCCTGATGTTTTCAAAAACATCGACCACCTCTCCATCGACCTGAACCAAGACCTGACTTATCGTGAGAGACCCCTCAAAATTCTCGAAGAAGATGTTCGTGTTACCCGAAGACGTGCGATCAAGTTTTACAAAGTCCAGTGGACTAACCACTCTGAAGAAGAAGCAACTTGGGAACGCGAAGATTATCTTAGAAGCGAATTCCCAGACCTCCTTAAAACCTAAGCCTAGCAAATCTCGGGACGAGATTTATTCTAAGGGGGGAAGGATTGTAACATCCCAAAAATTATATCAATATTATTATTCCAAAAATGAGAGCCAACAAAAACTTTTGTTGTTTATTGTATGTTAATTGCTTCTTGTTACTTGAGTTGTTGTTCTTGCTGTTTGTGTGAGTGTTTGCTCTAGTGAACACTAGTAAGAAAGAAAGAAAACAAAATATAAAACAAAGCAAGAAAATAAAAGTGACAAGTTGTCACATAAAATCTCCAAGTGACAAACTCAATTATTTTCAAACCAAAGTCAGTGGAGTGTAATGTAAACACTCCCCATTTTGTTCCTACCACTTTCCCCTCTCAAATATTATTTTTGAACTAGTTTTAAAATTCTAAAAAAAACAAATTGAAATAAATCAAAATACATAAACAAAGTACTATGAAAGAAAATGTTGCCAAACATTTTATTTGGCAATGCCAATTTTTGTGGAGCTTCTACATGTTATGGGAGGCCCCACAAATATTTGCAGAATTTTCTAAAATGTTTAAGTACCTCAATTAAATCCAGGAAAAGCTTCTGGATATTGAAATAAAACTGAAAAATAAAAGAAAAGAGGAAGGAGGGGGTTTTCTGCAAAATGGTCATCGACCTCAGCCCCGATGACCATCGCCGTGTCGCCTTCACCGTCGTCGCCGTTTTCTTCGCCGCCAGGACCCCCCTGGCCGCGCTCTCCCTCGCCCCGAGCCTCTGCACCTCTCTGCACCGCAGGGAAGAAAACGGGCACCTCTCCCATCGCCTTAACGCCGATGTTCCCCGACGACCGCCGCGGATGCATTGGACGGCGCCGAGCAATTGGCCCCCGTCTCTGCTCCCCGACACGCACCACTTCTAGATGATTCTAGAACCTTGCCGGACCCCGTTAAGCCCCAAGCGCCACGAGCCTCTGCACCCTCGCCGGTAATTGCAGAAATGGTCGCCGTGGACGCGCCATGGCCGCCGCCGTAGACCCCGACCATCGTGGACCGCCCCGAGCCTATAAAAGCACCCTGAGACCTCACTGGAACACCACACCTCTCCCTCGAGCTTTCCCTCGCCTCAATTTCGTCTGTGCACCGCCGGAGGGCAGTGCACTGCCGCACCCGACGCCGCCGTTGAGGTCGAGCACCACCACAACGCCACACCCTCCCATTCTTCCCTCTGACCCCTCTACGCTGTTGCCCAAGCTCACCGCACTCACCCAGGCTTCTTTTCCCTCTTTTTAGCGCACGGACGCGACCCCGAAGCTCCGCCGAAGTTGCTGCCCGACGCCGACGAAGAGCGCGACATCGCCGCCGTCGACAG